>JAWQEG010000038.1:1407500-1807500 GCA_033782935.1 Petrolisthes cinctipes
GCCCAAAAGTCGATATGTGCATGCATCTTCTGTACCCGTTTATATCTCAAATTCTGGCCCTAAACACCCGAAAATTCAATATTTTGGGGTCCCAGAAGCGATCTGTACATGCCTACTCCGTGTTAGAGTATTTTCAAAATTCAGGCCCAAAACATGCTGAAAATCGATATTTTTGGTGCCCAAAGTCAATATGTGCATGCATCTTCTGTACCCGTTTATATCTCAAATTCAGGCTCAAAACACCCGAAAATTCAATATTTTGGGGTCCCAGAAGCAATCTGTACATGCCTACCCAGTGCTAGAATATTTTCAAAATATAGGCTAAAAACATGCTAAAAATCGATCTTTTAGGTCCCAAAAAGTCGATATCTCAAATTCAGTCCCAAAACACCCGAAAATTCGTTATTTAGGGGTCCCAGAAGCGATCTGTACATGCCTACTCCGTGTTAGAGTATTTTCAAAATACATGCTCAAAACATACTTAAAATCGATCTTTTAGGTGCACAAAAGTCGATATGTGCATGCATCTTCAGTACCCGTTTATATCTCAAATTCAGGATCAAAACACCCGAAAATTCAATATTTTGGGGTCCCAGAAGCAATCTGTACATGCCTACACAGTGCTAGAATATTTTCAAAATATAGGCTAAAAACATGCTGAAAATCGACATTTTAGGTGCCAAAAAATCGATATCTCAAATTCAGTCCCAAAACACCCGAAAATTCGATATTTAGAGGTCCCAGAAGGTATCTGTACATGCCTACTCCGTGTTAGAGTATTTTCAAAATACAGGCCAAAAACATACTGAAAATCGATCTTTTAGGTGCCCAAAAGTCGATATGTGCATGCATCTTCTGTACCCGTTTATATCTCAAATTCTGACCCTAAACACCCGAAAATTCGATATTTTGGTGTCCCAGAAGCGATCTGTACATGCCTACTTCGTGTTAGAGTATTTTCAAAATTCAGCACCAAAACATGCTGAAAATCGATATTTTTGGTGCCCAAAGTCAATATGTGCATGTATCTTCTGTACCCGTTTATATCTCAAATTCAGGCTCAAAACACCCGAAAATTCAATATTTTGGGGTCCCAGAAGCAATCTGTACATGCCTACTCAGTGCTAGAATATTTTCAAAATATAGGCTAAAAACATGCTAAAAATCGATCTTTTAGGTGCCAAAAAGTCGATATCTCAAATTCAGTCCCGAAACACCCGAAAATTCGATATTTAGGGGTCCCAGAAGCGATCTGTACATGCCTACTCCGTGTTAGAGTATTTTCAAAATACATGCTCAAAACATACTGAAAATAGATCTTTTAGGTGCAAAAAAGTCGATATGTGCATGCATCTTCAGTACCCGTTTATATCTCAAATTCAGGCTCAAAACACCCGAAAATTCAATATTTTGGGGTCCCAGAAGCAATCTGTACATGCCTACACAGTGCTAGAATATTTTCAAAATATAGGCTAAAAACATGCTAAAAATCGACATTTTAGGTGCCAAAAAATCGATATCTCAAATTCAGTCCCAAAACACCCGAAAATTCGATATTTAGAGGTCCCAGAAGGTATCTGTACATGCCTACTCCGTGTTAGAGTATTTTCAAAAAAAAGGCTCAAAACATACTGAAAATCAATCTTTTAGGTGCCCAAAAGTCGATATGTGCATGCATCTTCAGTACCCGTTTATATCTCAAATTCTGGCCCTAAACACTCGAAAATTCGATATTTTGGGGTCCCAGAAGCGATCTGTACATGCCTACTCCGTGTTAGAGTATTTTCAAAATTCAGGCCCAAAACATGCTGAAAATCGATATTTTTGGTGCCCAAAGTCAATATGTGCATGTATCTTCTGTACCCGTTTATATCTCAAATTCAGGCTCGAAACACCCGAAAATTCAATATTTTGGGGTCCCAGAAGCAATCTGTACAGTGCTAGAATATTTTCAAAATATAGGCTAAAAACATGCTAAAAATCGATCTTTTAGGTGCCAAAAAGTCGATATCTCAAATTCAGTACCAAAACACCTGAAAATTCGATATTTAGGGGTCCCAGAAGCGATCTGTACATGCCTACTCCGTGTTAGAGTATTTTCAAAATACATGCTCAAAACATACTGAAAATCGATCTTTTAGGTGCACAAAAGTCGATATGTGCATGCATCTTCAGTACCCGTTTATATCTCAAATTCAGGCTCAAAACACCCGAAAATTCAATATTTTGGGGTCCCATAAGCAATCTGTACATGCCTACTCAGTGTTAAAGTATTTTCAAAATACAGGCCCAAAACATGCTGAAAACCGATATTTTAGATGCCCAAAGTCAATATGTGCATGTATCTTCTGTACCCGTTTATATCTCAAATTCAGGCTCAAAACACCCGAAAATTCAATATTTTGGGGTCCCAGAAGCAATCTGTACATGCCTACACAGTGCTAGAATATTTTCAAAATATAGGCTAAAAACATGCTAAAAATCGACATTTTAGGTGCCAAAAAATCGATATCTCAAATTCAGTCCCAAAACACCCGAAAATTCGATATTTAGAGGTCCCAGAAGGTATCTGTACATGCCTACTCCGTGTTAAAGTATTTTCAAAATACAGGCCAAAAACATACTGAAAATCGATCTTTTAGGTGCCCAAAAGTCGATATGTGCATGGATCTTCTGTACCCGTTTATATCTCAAATTCTGGCCCTAAACACCCGAAAATTCGATATTTTGGGGTCCCAGAAGCGATCTGTACATGCCTACTCCGTGTTAGAGTATTTTCAAAATTCAGGGCCAAAACATGCTGAAAATCGATATTTTTGGTGCCCAAAGTCAATATGTGCATGTATCTTCTGTACCCGTTTATATCTCAAATTCAGGCTCAAAACACCCGAAAATTCAATATTTTGGGGTCCCAGAAGCAATCTGTACAGTGCTAGAATATTTTCAAAATATAGGCTAAAAACATGCTAAAAATCGATCTTTTAGGTGCCAAAAAGTCGATATCTCAAATTCAGTCCCAAAACACCCGAAAATTCGATATTTAGGGGTCCCAGAAGCGATCTGTACATGCCTACTCCGTGTTAGAGTATTTTCAAAATACATGCTCAAAACATACTGAAAATTGATCTTTTAGGTGCACAAAAGTCGATATGTGCATGCATCTTCAGTACCCGTTTATATCTCAAATTCAGGCTTAAAACACCCGAAAATTCAATATTTTGGGGTCTCAGAAGCAATCTGTACATGCCTACACAGTGCTAGAATATTTTCAAAATATAGGCTAAAAACATGCTGAAAATCGACATTTTATGTGCCAAAAAATCGATATCTCAAATTCAGTCCCAAAACACCCGAAAATTCGATATTTAGAGGTCCCAGAAGGTATCTGTACATGCCTACTCCGTGTTAGAGTATTTTCAAAATTCAGGCCCAAAACATGCTGAAAATCGATATTTTTGGTGCCCAAAGTCAATATGTGCATGTATCTTCTGTACCCGTTTATATCTCAAATTCAGGCTCAAAACACCCGAAAAATCAATATTTTGGGGTCCCAGAAGCAATCTGTACAGTGCTAGAATATTTTCAAAATATAGGCTAAAAACATGCTAAAAATCGATCTTTTAGGTGCCAAAAAGTCGATATCTCAAATTCAGTCCCAAAAAACCCGAAAATTCGATATTTAGGGGTCTCAGAAGCGATCTGTACATGCCTACTCCGTGTTAGAGTATTTTCAAAATACATGCTCAAAACATACTGAAAATCGATCTTTTAGGTGCACAAAAGTCGATATGTGCATGCATCTTCAGTACCCGTTTATATCTCAAATTCAGGCTCAAAACACCCAAAAATTAAATATTTTGGGGTCCCAGAAGCAATCTGTACATGCCTACTCAGTGTTAGTGTATTTTCAAAATACAGGCCCAAAACATGCTGAAAATCGATATTTTAGATGCCCAAAGTCAATATGTGCATGTATCTTCTGTACCCGTTTATATCTCAAATTCAGGCTCAAAACACCCGAAAATTCAATATTTTGGGGTCCCAGAAGCAATCTGTACATGCCTACACAGTGCTAGAATATTTTCAAAAAATAGGCTAAAAACATGCTAAAAATCGACATTTTAGGTGCCAAAAAATCGATATCTCAAATTCAGTCCCAAAACACCCGAAAATTCGATATTTAGAGGTCCCAGAAGGTATCTGTACATGCCTACTCCGTGTTAGAGTATTTTCAAAATACAGGCCAAAAACATACTGAAAATCGATCTTTTAGGTGCCCAAAAGTCGATATGTGCATGCATCTTCTGTACCCGTTTATATCTCAAATTCTGGCCCTAAACACCCGAAAATTCGATATTTTGGGGTCCCAGAAGCGATCTGTACATGCCTACTCCGTGTTAGAGTATTTTCAAAATTCAGGCCCAAAACATGCTGAAAATCGATATTTTTGGTGCCCAAAGTCAATATGTGCATGTATCTTCTGTACCCGTTTATATCTCAAATTCTGGCCCTAAACACCCGAAAATTCGATATTTTGGGGTCCCAGAAGCGATCTGTACATGCCTACTCCGTGTTAGAGTATTTTCAAAATTCAGGGCCAAAACATGCTGAAAATCGATATTTTGGGTGCCCAAAGTCAATATGTGCATGTATCTTCTGTACCCGTTTATATCTCAAATTCAGGCTCAAAACACCCGAAAATTCAATATTTTGGGGTCCCAGAAGCAATCTGTACAGTGCTAGAATATTTTCAAAATATAGGCTAAAAACATGCTAAAAATCGATCTTTTAGGTGCCAAAAAGTCGATATCTCAAATTCAGTCCCAAAACACCCGAAAATTCGATATTTAGGGGTCCCAGAAGCGATCTGTACATGCCTACTCCGTGTTAGAGTATTTTCAAAATTCAGGCCCAAAACATGCTGAAAATCGATATTTTTGGTGCCCAAAGTCAATATGTGCATGTATCTTCTGTACCCGTTTATATCTCAAATTCAGGCTCAAAACACCCGAAAAATCAATATTTTGGGGTCCCAGAAGCAATCTGTACAGTGCTAGAATATTTTCAAAATATAGGCTAAAAACATGCTAAAAATCGATCTTTTAGGTGCCAAAAAGTCGATATCTCAAATTCAGTCCCAAAAAACCCGAAAATTCGATATTTAGGGGTCCCAGAAGCGATCTGTACATGCCTACTCCGTGTTAGAGTATTTTCAAAATACATGCTCAAAACATACTGAAAATCGATCTTTTAGGTGCACAAAAGTCGATATGTGCATGCATCTTCAGTACCCGTTTATATCTCAAATTCAGGCTCAAAACACCCGAAAATTAAATATTTTGGGGTCCCAGAAGCAATCTGTACATGCCTACTCAGTGTTAGTGTATTTTCAAAATACAGGCCCAAAACATGCTGAAAATCGATATTTTAGATGCCCAAAGTCAATATGTGCATGTATCTTCTGTACCCGTTTATATCTCAAATTCAGGCTCAAAACACCCGAAAATTCAATATTTTGGGGTCCCAGAAGCAATCTGTACATGCCTACACAGTGCTAGAATATTTTCAAAAAATAGGCTAAAAACATGCTAAAAATCGACATTTTAGGTGCCAAAAAATCGATATCTCAAATTCAGTCCCAAAACACCCGAAAATTCGATATTTAGAGGTCACAGAAGGTATCTGTACATGCCTACTCCGTGTTAGAGTATTTTCAAAATACAGGCCAAAAACATACTGAAAATCGATCTTTTAGGTGCCCAAAAGTCGATATGTGCATGCATCTTCTGTACCCGTTTATATCTCAAATTCTGGCCCTAAACACCCGAAAATTCGATATTTTGGGGTCCCAGAAGCGATCTGTACATGCCTACTCCGTGTTAGAGTATTTTCAAAATTCAGGCCCAAAACATGCTGAAAATCGATATTTTTGGTGCCCAAAGTCAATATGTGCATGTATCTTCTGTACCCGTTTATATCTCAAATTCAGGCTCAAAACACCCGAAAATTCAATATTTTGGGGTCCCAGAAGCAATCTGTACAGTGCTAGAATATTTTCAAAATATTGGCGAAAAACATGCTAAAAATCGATCTTTTAGGTGCCAAAAAGTCGATATCTCAAATTCAGTCCCAAAACACCCGAAAATTCGATATTTAGGGGTCCCAGAAGCGATCTGTACATGCCTACTCCGTGTTAGAGTATTTTCAAAATACATGCTCAAAACATACTGAAAATCGATCTTTTAGGTGCCCAAAAGTCGATATGTGCATGCATCTTCAGTACCCGTTTATATCTCAAATTCAGGCTCAAAACACCCGAAAATTCGATATTTTGGGGTCCCAGAAGCGATCTGTACATGCCTACTCCGTGTTAGAGTATTTTCAAAATTCAGGCCCAAAACATGCTGAAAATCGATATTTTTGGTGCCCAAAGTCAATATGTGCATGTATCTTCTGTACCCGTTTATATCTCAAATTCAGGCTCAAAACACCCGAAAATTCAATATTTTGGGGTCCCAGAAGCAATCTGTACAGTGCTAGAATATTTTCAGAATATAGGCTAAAAACATGCTAAAAATCGATCTTTTAGATGCCAAAAAGTCGATATCTCAAATTCAGTCCCAAAACACCCGAAAATTCGATATTTAGGGGTCCCAGAAGCGATCTGTACATGCCTACTCCGTGTTAGAGTATTTTCAAAATACATGCTCAAAACATACTGAAAATCGATCTTTTAGGTGCACAAAAGTCGATATGTGCATGCATCTTCAGTACCCGTTTATATCTCAAATTCAGGCTCAAAACACCCGAAAATTCGATATTTTGGGGTCCCAGAAGCGATCTGTACATGCCTACTCCGTGTTAGAGTATTTTCAAAATTCAGGCCCAAAACATGCTGAAAATCGATATTTTTGGTGCCCAAAGTCAATATGTGCATGTATCTTCTGTACCCGTTTATATCTCAAATTCAGGCTCAAAACACCCGAAAATTCAATATTTTGGGGTCCCAGAAGCAATCTGTACATGCCTACACAGTGCTAGAATATTTTCAAAATATAGGCTAAAAACATGCTAAAAATCGACATTTCAGGTGCCAATAAATCGATATCTCAAATTCAGTCCCAAAACACCCGAAAATTCGATATTTAGGGGTCCCAGAAGCGATCTGTACATGCCTACTCCGTGTTAGAGTATTTTCAAAATACATGCTCAAAACATACTGAAAATCGATCTTTTAGGTGCACAAAAGTCGATATGTGTATGCATCTTCAGTACCCGTATATATCTCAAATTGAGGCTCAAAACACCCGAAAATTCAATATTTTGGGGTCCCAGAAGCAATCTGTACATGCCTACTCAGTGTTAGAGTATTTTCAAAATACAGGCCCAAAACATGCTGAAAATCGATATTTTAGATGCCCAAAGTCAATATGTGCATGTATCTTCTGTACCCGTTTATATCTCAAATTCAGGCTCAAAACACCCGAAAATTCAATATTTTGGGGTCCCAGAAGCAATCTGTACATGCCTACACAGTGCTAGAATATTTTCAAAATATAGGCTAAAAACATGCTAAAAATCGACATTTTAGGTGCCAAAAAATCGATATCTCAAATTCAGTCCCAAAACACCCGAAAATTCGATATTTAGAGGTCCCAGAAGGTATCTGTACATGCCTACTTCGTGTTAGAGTATTTTCAAAATACAGGCCAAAAACATACTGAAAATCGATCTTTTAGGTGCCCAAAAGTCGATATGTGCATGCATCTTCTGTACCCGTTTATATCTCAAATTCTGGCCCTAAACACCCGAAAATTCGATATTTTGGGGTCCCAGAAGCGATCTGTACATGCCTACTCCGTGTTAGAGTATTTTCAAAATTCAGGCCCAAAACATGCTGAAAATCGATATTTTTGGTGCCCAAAGTCAATATGTGCATGTATCTTCTGTACCCGTTTATATCTCAAATTCAGGCTCAAAACACCCGAAAATTCAATATTTTGGGGTCCCAGAAGCAATCTGTACAGTGCTAGAATATTTTCAAAATGTAGGCTAAAAACATGCTAAAAATCGATCTTTTAGGTGCCAAAAAGTCGATATCTCAAATTCAGTCCCAAAACACCCGAAAATTCGATATTTAGGGGTCCCAGAAGCGATCTGTACATGCCTACTCCGTGCTAGAGTATTTTCAAAATACATGCTCAAAACATACTGAAAATCGATCTTTTAGGTGCACAAAAGTCGATATGTGCATGCATCTTCAGTACCCGTTTATATCTCAAATTCAGGCTCAAAACACCCGAAAATTCAATATTTTGGGGTCCCAGAAGCAATCTGTACATGCCTACACAGTGCTAGAATATTTTCAAAATATAGGCTAAAAACATGCTAAAAATCGATCTTTTAGGTACCAAAAAGTCGATATCTCAAATTCAGTCCCAAAACACCCGAAAATTCGATATTTAGGGGTCCCAGAAGCGATCTGTACATGCCTACTCCGTGTTAGAGTATTTTCAAAATACATGCTCAAAACATACTGAAAATCGATCTTTTAGGTGCACAAAAGTCGATATGTGCATGCATCTTCAGTACCCGTTTATATCTCAAATTCAGGCTCAAAACACCCGAAAATTAAATATTTTGGGGTCCCAGAAGCAATCTGTACATGCCTACTCAGTGCTAGAATATTTTCAAAATATAGGCTAAAAACATACTAAAAATCGACATTTTAGGTGCCAAAAAATCGATATCTCAAATTCAGTCCCAAAACACCCGAAAATTCGATATTTAGAGGTCCCAGAAGGTATCTGTACATGCCTACTCCGTGTTAGAGTATTTTCAAAATACAGGCCAAAAACATACTGAAAATCGATCTTTTAGGTGCCCAAAAGTCGATATGTGCATGCATCTTCTGTACCCGTTTATATCTCAAATTCAAGCTCAAAACACCCGAAAATTCAATATTTTGGGGTCCTAGAAGCAATCTGTACATGCCTACTCAGTGTTAGAGTATTTTCAAAATTCAGGCCCAAAACATGCTGAAAATCAATATTTTAGATGCCCAAAGTCAATATGTGCATGTATCTTCTGTACCCGTTTATATCTCAAATTCAGGCTCAAAACACCCGAAAATTCAATATTTTGGGGTCCCAGAAGCAATCTGTACATGCCTACACAGTGCTAGAATATTTTCAAAATATAGGCTAAAAACATGCTAAAAATCGACATTTTAGGTGCCAAAAAATCGATATCTCAAATTCAGTCCCAAAACACCTGAAAATTCGATATTTAGAGGTCCCAGAAGGTATCTGTACATGCCTACTCCGTGTTAGAGTATTTTCAAAAAAAAGGCTCAAAACATACTGAAAATCAATCTTTTAGGTGCCCAAAAGTCGATATGTGCATGCATCTTAAGTACCCGTTTATATCTCAAATTCTGGCCCTAAACACTCGAAAATTCGATATTTTGGGGTCCCAGAAGCGATCTGTACATGCCTACTCCGTGTTAGAGTATTTTCAAAATTCAGGCCCAAAACATGCTGAAAATCGATATTTTTGGTGCCCAAAGTCAATATGTGCATGTATCTTCTGTACCCGTTTATATCTCAAATTCAGGCTCGAAACACCCGAAAATTCAATATTTTGGGGTCCCAGAAGCAATCTGTACAGTGCTAGAATATTTTCAAAATATAGGCTAAAAACATGCTAAAAATCGATCTTTTAGGTGCCAAAAAGTCGATATCTCAAATTCAGTACCAAAACACCTGAAAATTCGATATTTAGGGGTCCCAGAAGCGATCTGTACATGCCTACTCCGTGTTAGAGTATTTTCAAAATACATGCTCAAAACATACTGAAAATCGATCTTTTAGGTGCACAAAAGTCGATATGTGCATGCATCTTCAGTACCCGTTTATATCTCAAATTCAGGCTCAAAACACCCGAAAATTCAATATTTTGGGGTCCCATAAGCAATCTGTACATGCCTACTCAGTGTTAAAGTATTTTCAAAATACAGGCCCAAAACATGCTGAAAACCGATATTTTAGATGCCCAAAGTCAATATGTGCATGTATCTTCTGTACCCGTTTATATCTCAAATTCAGGCTCAAAACACCCGAAAATTCAATATTTTGGGGTCCCAGAAGCAATCTGTACATGCCTACACAGTGCTAGAATATTTTCAAAATATAGGCTAAAAACATGCTAAAAATCGACATTTTAGGTGCCAAAAAATCGATATCTCAAATTCAGTCCCAAAACACCCGAAAATTCGATATTTAGAGGTCCCAGAAGGTATCTGTACATGCCTACTCCGTGTTAAAGTATTTTCAAAATACAGGCCAAAAACATACTGAAAATCGATCTTTTAGGTGCCCAAAAGTCGATATGTGCATGGATCTTCTGTACCCGTTTATATCTCAAATTCTGGCCCTAAACACCCGAAAATTCGATATTTTGGGGTCCCAGAAGCGATCTGTACATGCCTACTCCGTGTTAGAGTATTTTCAAAATTCAGGGCCAAAACATGCTGAAAATCGATATTTTTGGTGCCCAAAGTCAATATGTGCATGTATCTTCTGTACCCGTTTATATCTCAAATTCAGGCTCAAAACACCCGAAAATTCAATATTTTGGGGTCCCAGAAGCAATCTGTACAGTGCTAGAATATTTTCAAAATATAGGCTAAAAACATGCTAAAAATCGATCTTTTAGGTGCCAAAAAGTCGATATCTCAAATTCAGTCCCAAAACACCCGAAAATTCGATATTTAGGGGTCCCAGAAGCGATCTGTACATGCCTACTCCGTGTTAGAGTATTTTCAAAATACATGCTCAAAACATACTGAAAATTGATCTTTTAGGTGCACAAAAGTCGATATGTGCATGCATCTTCAGTACCCGTTTATATCTCAAATTCAGGCTTAAAACACCCGAAAATTCAATATTTTGGGGTCCCAGAAGCAATCTGTACATGCCTACACAGTGCTAGAATATTTTCAAAATATAGGCTAAAAACATGCTGAAAATCGACATTTTATGTGCCAAAAAATCGATATCTCAAATTCAGTCCCAAAACACCCGAAAATTCGATATTTAGAGGTCCCAGAAGGTATCTGTACATGCCTACTCCGTGTTAGAGTATTTTCAAAATTCAGGCCCAAAACATGCTGAAAATCGATATTTTGGGTGCCCAAAGTCAATATGTGCATGTATCTTCTGTACCCGTTTATATCTCAAATTCAGGCTCAAAACACCCGAAAAATCAATATTTTGGGGTCCCAGAAGCAATCTGTACAGTGCTAGAATATTTTCAAAATATAGGCTAAAAACATGCTAAAAATCGATCTTTTAGGTGCCAAAAAGTCGATATCTCAAATTCAGTCCCAAAAAACCCGAAAATTCGATATTTAGGGGTCTCAGAAGCGATCTGTACATGCCTACTCCGTGTTAGAGTATTTTCAAAATACATGCTCAAAACATACTGAAAATCGATCTTTTAGGTGCACAAAAGTCGATATGTGCATGCATCTTCAGTACCCGTTTATATCTCAAATTCAGGCTCAAAACACCCAAAAATTAAATATTTTGGGGTCCCAGAAGCAATCTGTACATGCCTACTCAGTGTTAGTGTATTTTCAAAATACAGGCCCAAAACATGCTGAAAATCGATATTTTAGATGCCCAAAGTCAATATGTGCATGTATCTTCTGTACCCGTTTATATCTCAAATTCAGGCTCAAAACACCCGAAAATTCAATATTTTGGGGTCCCAGAAGCAATCTGTACATGCCTACACAGTGCTAGAATATTTTCAAAAAATAGGCTAAAAACATGCTAAAAATCGACATTTTAGGTGCCAAAAAATCGATATCTCAAATTCAGTCCCAAAACACCCGAAAATTCGATATTTAGAGGTCCCAGAAGGTATCTGTACATGCCTACTCCGTGTTAGAGTATTTTCAAAATACAGGCCAAAAACATACTGAAAATCGATCTTTTAGGTGCCCAAAAGTCGATATGTGCATGCATCTTCTGTACCCGTTTATATCTCAAATTCTGGCCCTAAACACCCGAAAATTCGATATTTTGGGGTCCCAGAAGCGATCTGTACATGCCTACTCCGTGTTAGAGTATTTTCAAAATTCAGGCCCAAAACATGCTGAAAATCGATATTTTTGGTGCCCAAAGTCAATATGTGCATGTATCTTCTGTACCCGTTTATATCTCAAATTCTGGCCCTAAACACCCGAAAATTCGATATTTTGGGGTCCCAGAAGCGATCTGTACATGCCTACTCCGTGTTAGAGTATTTTCAAAATTCAGGGCCAAAACATGCTGAAAATCGATATTTTGGGTGCCCAAAGTCAATATGTGCATGTATCTTCTGTACCCGTTTATATCTCAAATTCAGGCTCAAAACACCCGAAAATTCAATATTTTGGGGTCCCAGAAGCAATCTGTACAGTGCTAGAATATTTTCAAAATATAGGCTAAAAACATGCTAAAAATCGATCTTTTAGGTGCCAAAAAGTCGATATCTCAAATTCAGTCCCAAAACACCCGAAAATTCGATATTTAGGGGTCCCAGAAGCGATCTGTACATGCCTACTCCGTGTTAGAGTATTTTCAAAATACATGCTCAAAACATACTGAAAATCGATCTTTTAGGTGCACAAAAGTCGATATGTGCATGCATCTTCAGTACCCGTTTATATCTCAAATTCAGGCTCAAAACACCCGAAAATTCAATATTTTGGGGTCCCAGAAGCAATCTGTACATGCCTACACAGTTCTAGAATATTTTCAAAATATAGGCTAAAAACATGCTGAAAATCGACATTTTAGGTGCCAAAAAATCGATATCTCAAATTCAGTCCCAAAACACCCGAAAATTCGATATTTAGAGGTCCCAGAAGGTATCTGTACATGCCTACTCCGTGTTAGAGTATTTTCAAAATTCAGGCCCAAAACATGCTGAAAATCGATATTTTTGGTGCCCAAAGTCAATATGTGCATGTATCTTCTGTACCCGTTTATATCTCAAATTCAGGCTCAAAACACCCGAAAAATCAATATTTTGGGGTCCCAGAAGCAATCTGTACAGTGCTAGAATATTTTCAAAATATAGGCTAAAAACATGCTAAAAATCGATCTTTTAGGTGCCAAAAAGTCGATATCTCAAATTCAGTCCCAAAAAACCCGAAAATTCGATATTTAGGGGTCCCAGAAGCGATCTGTACATGCCTACTCCGTGTTAGAGTATTTTCAAAATACATGCTCAAAACATACTGAAAATCGATCTTTTAGGTGCACAAAAGTCGATATGTGCATGCATCTTCAGTACCCGTTTATATCTCAAATTCAGGCTCAAAACACCCGAAAATTAAATATTTTGGGGTCCCAGAAGCAATCTGTACATGCCTACTCAGTGTTAGTGTATTTTCAAAATACAGGCCCAAAACATGCTGAAAATCGATATTTTAGATGCCCAAAGTCAATATGTGCATGTATCTTCTGTACCCGTTTATATCTCAAATTCAGGCTCAAAACACCCGAAAATTCAATATTTTGGGGTCCCAGAAGCAATCTGTACATGCCTACACAGTGCTAGAATATTTTCAAAAAATAGGCTAAAAACATGCTAAAAATCGACATTTTAGGTGCCAAAAAATCGATATCTCAAATTCAGTCCCAAAACACCCGAAAATTCGATATTTAGAGGTCACAGAAGGTATCTGTACATGCCTACTCCGTGTTAGAGTATTTTCAAAATACAGGCCAAAAACATACTGAAAATCGATCTTTTAGGTGCCCAAAAGTCGATATGTGCATGCATCTTCTGTACCCGTTTATATCTCAAATTCTGGCCCTAAACACCCGAAAATTCGATATTTTGGGGTCCCAGAAGCGATCTGTACATGCCTACTCCGTGTTAGAGTATTTTCAAAATTCAGGCCCAAAACATGCTGAAAATCGATATTTTTGGTGCCCAAAGTCAATATGTGCATGTATCTTCTGTACCCGTTTATATCTCAAATTCAGGCTCAAAACACCCGAAAATTCAATATTTTGGGGTCCCAGAAGCAATCTGTACAGTGCTAGAATATTTTCAAAATATTGGCGAAAAACATGCTAAAAATCGATCTTTTAGGTGCCAAAAAGTCGATATCTCAAATTCAGTCCCAAAACACCCGAAAATTCGATATTTAGGGGTCCCAGAAGCGATCTGTACATGCCTACTCCGTGTTAGAGTATTTTCAAAATACATGCTCAAAACATACTGAAAATCGATCTTTTAGGTGCCCAAAAGTCGATATGTGCATGCATCTTCAGTACCCGTTTATATCTCAAATTCAGGCTCAAAACACCCGAAAATTCGATATTTTGGGGTCCCAGAAGCGATCTGTACATGCCTACTCCGTGTTAGAGTATTTTCAAAATTCAGGCCCAAAACATGCTGAAAATCGATATTTTTGGTGCCCAAAGTCAATATGTGCATGTATCTTCTGTACCCGTTTATATCTCAAATTCAGGCTCAAAACACCCGAAAATTCAATATTTTGGGGTCCCAGAAGCAATCTGTACAGTGCTAGAATATTTTCAGAATATAGGCTAAAAACATGCTAAAAATCGATCTTTTAGATGCCAAAAAGTCGATATCTCAAATTCAGTCCCAAAACACCCGAAAATTCGATATTTAGGGGTCCCAGAAGCGATCTGTACATGCCTACTCCGTGTTAGAGTATTTTCAAAATACATGCTCAAAACATACTGAAAATCGATCTTTTAGGTGCACAAAAGTCGATATGTGCATGCATCTTCAGTACCCGTTTATATCTCAAATTCATGCTCAAAACACCCGAAAATTCGATATTTTGGGGTCCCAGAAGCGATCTGTACATGCCTACTCCGTGTTAGAGTATTTTCAAAATTCAGGCCCAAAACATGCTGAAAATCGATATTTTTGGTGCCCAAAGTCAATATGTGCATGTATCTTCTGTACCCGTTTATATCTCAAATTCAGGCTCAAAACACCCGAAAATTCAATATTTTGGGGTCCCAGAAGCAATCTGTACATGCCTACACAGTGCTAGAATATTTTCAAAATATAGGCTAAAAACATGCTAAAAATCGACATTTCAGGTGCCAATAAATCGATATCTCAAATTCAGTCCCAAAACACCCGAAAATTCGATATTTAGGGGTCCCAGAAGCGATCTGTACATGCCTACTCCGTGTTAGAGTATTTTCAAAATACATGCTCAAAACATACTGAAAATCGATCTTTTAGGTGCACAAAAGTCGATATGTGCATGCATCTTCAGTACCCGTATATATCTCAAATTGAGGCTCAAAACACCCGAAAATTCAATATTTTGGGGTCCCAGAAGCAATCTGTACATGCCTACTCAGTGTTAGAGTATTTTCAAAATACAGGCCCAAAACATGCTGAAAATCGATATTTTAGATGCCCAAAGTCAATATGTGCATGTATCTTCTGTACCCGTTTATATCTCAAATTCAGGCTCAAAACACCCGAAAATTCAATATTTTGGGGTCCCAGAAGCAATCTGTACATGCCTACACAGTGCTAGAATATTTTCAAAATATAGGCTAAAAACATGCTAAAAATCGACATTTTAGGTGCCAAAAAATCGATATCTCAAATTCAGTCCCAAAACACCCGAAAATTCGATATTTAGAGGTCCCAGAAGGTATCTGTACATGCCTACTTCGTGTTAGAGTATTTTCAAAATACAGGCCAAAAACATACTGAAAATCGATCTTTTAGGTGCCCAAAAGTCGATATGTGCATGCATCTTCTGTACCCGTTTATATCTCAAATTCTGGCCCTAAACACCCGAAAATTCGATATTTTGGGGTCCCAGAAGCGATCTGTACATGCCTACTCCGTGTTAGAGTATTTTCAAAATTCAGGCCCAAAACATGCTGAAAATCGATATTTTTGGTGCCCAAAGTCAATATGTGCATGTATCTTCTGTACCCGTTTATATCTCAAATTCAGGCTCAAAACACCCGAAAATTCAATATTTTGGGGTCCCAGAAGCAATCTGTACAGTGCTAGAATATTTTCAAAATGTAGGCTAAAAACATGCTAAAAATCGATCTTTTAGGTGCCAAAAAGTCGATATCTCAAATTCAGTCCCAAAACACCCGAAAATTCGATATTTAGGGGTCCCAGAAGCGATCTGTACATGCCTACTCCGTGCTAGAGTATTTTCAAAATACATGCTCAAAACATACTGAAAATCGATCTTTTAGGTGCACAAAAGTCGATATGTGCATGCATCTTCAGTACCCGTTTATATCTCAAATTCAGGCTCAAAACACCCGAAAATTCAATATTTTGGGGTCCCAGAAGCAATCTGTACATGCCTACACAGTGCTAGAATATTTTCAAAATATAGGCTAAAAACATGCTAAAAATCGATCTTTTAGGTACCAAAAAGTCGATATCTCAAATTCAGTCCCAAAACACCCGAAAATTCGATATTTAGGGGTCCCAGAAGCGATCTGTACATGCCTACTCCGTGTTAGAGTATTTTCAAAATACATGCTCAAAACATACTGAAAATCGATCTTTTAGGTGCACAAAAGTCGATATGTGCATGCATCTTCAGTACCCGTTTATATCTCAAATTCAGGCTCAAAACACCCGAAAATTCAATATTTTGGGGTCCCAGAAGCAATCTGTACAGTGCTAGAATTTTTTCAAAATATAGGCTGAAAAAATGCTAAAAATCGATCTTTTAGGTGCCAAAAAGTCGATATCTCAAATTCAGTCCCAAAACACCCGAAAATTCGATATTTAGGGGTCCCAGAAGCGATCTGTACATGCCTACTCCGTGTTAGAGTATTTTCAAAATACATGCTCAAAACATACTGAAAATCGATCTTTTAGGTGCACAAAAGTCGATATGTGCATGCATCTTCAGTACCCGTTTATATCTCAAATTCAAGCTCAAAACACCCGAAAATTCAATATTTTGGGGTCCTAGAAGCAATCTGTACATGCCTACTCAGTGTTAGAGTATTTTCAAAATACAGGCCCAAAACATGCTGAAAATCAATATTTTAGATGCCCAAAGTCAATATGTGCATGTATCTTCTGTACCCGTTTATATCTCAAATTCAGTCTCAAAAGACCCGAAAATTCAATATTTTGGGGTCCCAGAAGCAATCTGTACATGCCTACACAGTGCTAGAATATTTTCAAAATATAGGCTAAAAACATGCTAAAAATCGACATTTTAGGTGCCAAAAAATCGATATCTCAAATTCAGTCCAAAAACACCCGAAAATTCGATATTTAGAGGTCCCAGAAAGTATCTGTACATGCCTACTCCGTGTTAGAGTATTTTCAAAATACAGGCCAAAAACATACTGAAAATCGATCTTTTAGGTGCCCAAAAGTCGATATGTGCATGCATCTTCTGTACCCGTTTATATCTCAAATTCTGGCCCTAAACACCCGAAAATTCGATATTTTGGGGTCCCAGAAGCGATCTGTACATGCCTACTCCGTGTTAGAGTATTATCAAAATTCAGGCCCAAAACATGCTGAAAATCGATATTTTTGGTGCCCAAAGTCAATATGTGCATGTATCTTCTGTACCCGTTTATATCTCAAATTCAGGCTCAAAACACCCGAAAATTCAATATTTTGGGGTCCCAGAAGCAATCTGTACAGTGCTAGAATTTTTTCAATATATAGGCTAAAAACATGCTAAAAATCGATCTTTTAGGTGCCAAAAAGTCGATATCTCAAATTCAGTCCCAAAACACCCGAAAATTCGATATTTAGGGGTCCCAGAAGCGATCTGTACATGCCTACTCCGTGTTAGAGTATTTTCAAAATACATGCTCAAAACATACTGAAAATCGATCTTTATGGTGCACAAAAGTCGATATGTGCATGCATCTTCAGTACCCGTTTATATCTCAAATTCAGGCTCAAAACACCCGAAAATTCGATATTTTGGGGTCCCAGAAGCAATCTGTACATGCCTACACAGTGCTAGAATATTTTCAAAATATAGGCTAAAAACATGCTGAAAATCGACATTTTAGGTGCCAAAAAATCGATATCTCAAATTCAGTCCCAAAACACCCGAAAATTCGATATTTAGAGGTTCCAGAAGGTATCTGTACATGCCTAATCCGTGTTAGAGTATTTTCAAAATACAGGCCAAAAACATACTGAAAATCGATCTTTTAGGTGCCCAAAAGTCGATATGTGCATGCATCTTCTGTACACGTTTATATCTCAAATTCTGACCCTAAACACCCGAAAATTCGATATTTTGGTGTCCCAGAAGCGATCTGTACATGCCTACTTCGTGTTAGAGTATTTTCAAAATTCAGGACCAAAACATGCTGAAAATCGATATTTTTGGTGCCCAAAGTCAATATGTGCATGTATCTTCTGTATCCGTTTATATCTCAAATTCAGGCTCAAAACACCCGAAAATTCAATATTTTGGGGTCCCAGAAGCAATCTGTACATGCCTACTCAGTGCTAGAATATTTTCAAAATATAGGCTAAAAACATGCTAAAAATCGATCTTTTAGGTGCCAAAAAGTCGATATCTCAAATTCAGTCCCAAAACACCCGAAAATTCGATATTTAGGGGTCCCAGAAGCGATCTGTACATGCCTACTCCGTGTTAGAGTATTTTCAAAATACATGCTCAAAACATACTGAAAATCGATCTTTTAGGTGCACAAAAGTCGATATGTGCATGCATCTTCAGTACCCGTTTATATCTCAAATTCAGGCTCAAAACACCCGAAAATTCAATATTTTAGGGTCCCAGAAGCAATCTGTACATGCCTACTCAGTGCTAGAATATTTTCAAAATATAGGCTAAAAACTTGCTAAAAATCGATCTTTTAGGTGCCAAAAAGTCGATATCTCAAATTCATTCCCAAAACACCCGAAAATTCGATATTTAGGGGTTCCAGAAGCGATCTGTACATGCCTACTCCGTGTTAGAGTATTTTCAAAATACAGGCTCAAAACATACTGAAAATCGATCTTTTAGGTGCACAAAAGTCGATATGTGCATGCATCTTCAGTACCCGTTTATATCTCAAATTCTGGCCCTAAACACCCGAAAATTCGATATTTTGGGGTCCCAGAAGCAATCTGTACATGCCTACTCCGTGTTAGAGTATTTTCAAAATTCAGGCCCAAAACATGCTGAAAATCGATATTTTTGGTGCCCAAAGTCAATATGTGCATGTATCTTCTGTACCCGTTTATATCTCAAATTCAGGCTCAAAACACCCGAAAATTCAATATTTTGGGGTCCCAGAAGCAATCTGCACAGTGCTAGAATATTTTCAAAATATAGGCTAAAAACATGCTAAAAATCGATCTTTTAGGTGCCAAAAAGTCGATATCTCAAATTCAGTCCCAAAACACCCGAAAATTCGATATTTAGAGGTCCCAGAAGCGATCTGTACATGCCTACACAGTGCTAGAATATTTTCAAAATATAGGCTAAAAACATGCTAAAAATCGATCTTTTAGGTGCCAAAAAGTCGATATCTCAAATTCAGTCCCAAAACAACCGAAAATTCGATATTTTGGGGTCCCAGAAGCAATCTGTACATGCCTACTCAGTGTTAGAGTATTTTCAAAATACATGCCAAAAACATACTGAAAATCGATCTTTTAGGTGCCCAAAAGTCGATATGTGCATGCATCTTCTGTACCCGTTTATATCTCAAATTCTGGCCCTAAACACCCGAAAATTCGATATTTTGGGGTCCCAGAAGCGATCTGTACATGCCTACACAGTGCTAGAATATTTTCAAAATATAGGCTAAAAACATGCTGAAAATCGATATTTTAGGTGCCAAAAAATCGATATCTCAAATTCAGTCCCAAAACACCCGAAAATTCGATATTTAGAGGTCCCAGAAGGTATCTGTACATGCCTACTCCGTGTTAGAGTATTTTCAAAATACAGGCCAAAAACATACTGAAAATCGATCTTTCTAGGTGCCCAAAAGTCGATATGTGCATGCATCTTCTGTACCCGTTTATATCTCAAATTCTGGCCCTAAACACCCGAAAATTCGATATTTTGGGGTCCCAGAAGCGATCTGTACATGCCTACTCCGTGTTAGAGTATTTTCAAAATTCAGGCCCAAAACATGCTGAAAATCGATATTTTTGGTGCCCAAAGTCAATATGTACATGTATCTTTTGTACCCGTTTATATCTCAAATTCAGGCTCAAAACACCCGAAAATTCAATATTTTGGGGTCCCAGAAGCAATCTGTACATGCCTACTCAGTGCTAGAATATTTTCAAAATATAGGCTAAAAACATGCTAAAAATCGACATTTCAGGTGCCAATAAATCGATATCTCAAATTCAGTCCCAAAACACCCGAAAATTCGATATTTAGGGGTCCCACAAGCGATCTGTACATGCCTACTCCGTGTTAGAGTATTTTCAAAATACATGCTCAAAACATACTGAAAATCGATCTTTTAGGTGCACAAAAGTCGATATGTGCATGCATCTTCAGTACCCGTTTATATCTCAAATTGAGGCTCAAAACACCCGAAAATTCAATATTTTGGGGTCCCAGAAGCAATCTGTACATGCCTACTCAGTGTTAGAGTATTTTCAAAATACAGGCCCAAAACATGCTGAAAATCGATATTTTAGATGCCCAAAGTCAATATGTGCATGTATCTTCTGTACCCGTTTATATCTCAAATTCAGGCTCAAAACACCCGAAAATTCAATATTTTGGGGTCCCAGAAGCAATCTGTACATGCCTACACAGTGCTAGAATATTTTCAAAATATAGGCTAAAAACATGCTAAAAATCGATCTTTTAGGTACCAAAAAGTCGATATCTCAAATTCAGTCCCAAAACACCCGAAAATTCGATATTTAGGGGTCCCAGAAGCGATCTGTACATGCCTACTCCGTGTTAGAGTATTTTCAAAATACATGCTCAAAACATACTGAAAATCGATCTTTTAGGTGCACAAAAGTCGATATGTGCATGCATCTTCAGTACCCGTTTATATCTCAAATTCAGGCTCAAAACACCCGAAAATTAAATATTTTGGGGTCCCAGAAGCAATCTGTACATGCCTACTCCGTGTTAGAGTATTTTCAAAATTCAGGCCCAAAACATGCTGAAAATCGATATTTTTGGTGCCCAAAGTCAATATGTGCATGTATCTTCTGTACCCGTTTATATCTCAAATTCAGGCTCAAAACACCCGAAAATTCAATATTTTGGGGTCCCAGAAGCAATCTGTACAGTGCTAGAATTTTTTCAATATATAGGCTAAAAACATGCTAAAAATCGATCTTTTAGGTGCCAAAAAGTCGATATCTCAAATTCAGTCCCAAAACACCCGAAAATTCGATATTTAGGGGTCCCAGAAGCGATCTGTACATGCCTACTCCGTGTTAGAGTATTTTCAAAATACATGCTCAAAACATACTGAAAATCGATCTTTTAGGTGCACAAAAGTCGATATGTGCATGCATCTTCAGTACCCGTTTATATCTCAAATTCAGGCTCAAAACACCCGAAAATTCGATATTTTGGGGTCCCAGAAGCAATCTGTACATGCCTACACAGTGCTAGAATATTTTCAAAATATAGGCTAAAAACATGCTGAAAATCGACATTTTAGGTGCCAAAAAATCGATATCTCAAATTCAGTCCCAAAACACCCGAAAATTCGATATTTAGAGGTTCCAGAAGGTATCTGTACATGCCTAATCCGAGTTAGAGTATTTTCAAAATACAGGCCAAAAACATACTGAAAATCGATCTTTTAGGTGCCCAAAAGTCGATATGTGCATGCATCTTCTGTACCCGTTTATATCTCAAATTCTGACCCTAAACACCCGAAAATTCGATATTTTGGTGTCCCAGAAGCGATCTGTACATGCCTACTTCGTGTTAGAGTATTTTCAAAATTCAGGACCAAAACATGCTGAAAATCAATATTTTTGGTGCCCAAAGTCAATATGTGCATGTATCTTCTGTATCCGTTTATATCTCAAATTCAGGCTCAAAACACCCGAAAATTCAATATTTTGGGGTCCCAGAAGCAATCTGTACATGCCTACTCAGTGCTAGAATATTTTCAAAATATAGGCTAAAAACATGCTAAAAATCGATCTTTTAGGTGCCAAAAAGTCGATATCTCAAATTCAGTCCCAAAACACCCGAAAATTCGATATTTAGGGGTACCAGAAGCGATCTGTACATGCCTACTCCGTGTTAGAGTATTTTCAAAATACATGCTCAAAACATACTGAAAATCGATCTTTTAGGTGCACAAAAGTCGATATGTGCATGCATCTTCAGTACCCGTTTATATCTCAAATTCAGGCTCAAAACACCCGAAAATTCAATATTTTAGGGTCCCAGAAGCAATCTGTACATGCCTACTCAGTGCTAGAATATTTTCAAAATATAGGCTAAAAACTTGCTAAAAATCGATCTTTTAGGTGCCAAAAAGTCGATATCTCAAATTCATTCCCAAAACACCCGAAAATTCGATATTTAGGGGTTCCAGAAGCGATCTGTACATGCCTACTCCGTGTTAGAGTATTTTCAAAATACAGGCTCAAAACATACTGAAAATCGATCTTTTAGGTGCACAAAAGTCGATATGTGCATGCATCTTCAGTACCCGTTTATATCTCAAATTCTGGCCCTAAACACCCGAAAATTCGATATTTTGGGGTCCCAGAAGCAATCTGTACATGCCTACTCCGTGTTAGAGTATTTTCAAAATTCAGGCCCAAAACATGCTGAAAATCGATATTTTTGGTGCCCAAAGTCAATATGTGCATGTATCTTCTGTACCCGTTTATATCTCAAATTCAGGCTCAAAACACCCGAAAATTCAATATTTTGGGGTCCCAGAAGCAATCTGCACAGTGCTAGAATATTTTCAAAATATAGGCTAAAAACATGCTAAAAATCGATCTTTTAGGTGCCAAAAAGTCGATATCTCAAATTCAGTCCCAAAACACCCGAAAATTCGATATTTAGAGGTCCCAGAAGCGATCTGTACATGCCTACACAGTGCTAGAATATTTTCAAAATATAGGCTAAAAACATGCTAAAAATCGATCTTTTAGGTGCCAAAAAGTCGATATCTCAAATTCAGTCCCAAAACAACCGAAAATTCGATATTTTGGGGTCCCAGAAGCAATCTGTACATGCCTACTCAGTGTTAGAGTATTTTCAAAATACAGGCCAAAAACATACTGAAAATCGATCTTTTAGGTGCCCAAAAGTCGATATGTGCATGCATCTTCTGTACCCGTTTATATCTCAAATTCTGGCCCTAAACACCCGAAAATTCGATATTTTGGGGTCCCAGAAGCGATCTGTACATGCCTACACAGTGCTAGAATATTTTCAAAATATAGGCTAAAAACATGCTGAAAATCGATATTTTAGGAGCCAAAAAATCGATATCTCAAATTCAGTCCCAAAACACCCGAAAATTCGATATTTAGAGGTCCCAGAAGGTATCTGTACATGCCTACTCCGTGTTAGAGTATTTTCAAAATACAGGCCAAAAACATACTGAAAATCGATCTTTCTAGGTGCCCAAAAGTCGATATGTGCATGCATCTTCTGTACCCGTTTATATCTCAAATTCTGGCCCTAAACACCCGAAAATTCGATATTTTGGGGTCCCAGAAGCGATCTGTACATGCCTACTCCGTGTTAGAGTATTTTCAAAATTCAGGCCCAAAACATGCTGAAAATCGATATTTTTGGTGCCCAAAGTCAATATGTGCATGTATCTTTTGTACCCGTTTATATCTCAAATTCAGGCTCAAAACACCCGAAAATTCAATATTTTGGGGTCCCAGAAGCAATCTGTACATGCCTACTCAGTGCTAGAATATTTTCAAAATATAGGCTAAAAACATGCTAAAAATCGATCTTTTAGGTGCCAAAAAGTCGATATCTCAAATTCAGTCCCAAAACACCCGAAAATTCGATATTTAGGGGTTCCAGAAGCGATCTGTACATGCCTACTCCGTGTTAGAGTATTTTCAAAATACAGGCTCAAAACATACTGAAAATCGATCTTTTAGGTGCACAAAAGTCGATATGTGCATGCATCTTCAGTACCCGTTTATATCTCAAATTCTGGCCCTAAACACCCGAAAATTCGATATTTTGGGGTCCCAGAAGCAATCTGTACATGCCTACTCCGTGTTAGAGTATTTTCAAAATTCAGGCCCAAAACATGCTGAAAATCGATATTTTTGGTGCCCAAAGTCAATATGTGCATGTATCTTCTGTACCCGTTTATATCTCAAATTCAGGCTCAAAACACCCGAAAATTCAATATTTTGGGGTCCCAGAAGCAATCTGCACAGTGCTAGAATATTTTCAAAATATAGGCTAAAAACATGCTAAAAATCGATCTTTTAGGTGCCAAAAAGTCGATATCTCAAATTCAGTCCCAAAACACCCGAAAATTCGATATTTAGAGGTCCCAGAAGCGATCTGTACATGCCTACACAGTGCTAGAATATTTTCAAAATATAGGCTAAAAACATGCTAAAAATCGATCTTTTAGGTGCCAAAAAGTCGATATCTCAAATTCAGTCCCAAAACAACCGAAAATTCGATATTTTGGGGTCCCAGAAGCAATCTGTACATGCCTACTCAGTGTTAGAGTATTTTCAAAATACAGGCCAAAAACATACTGAAAATCGATCTTTTAGGTGCCCAAAAGTCGATATGTGCATGCATCTTCTGTACCCGTTTATATCTCAAATTCTGGCCCTAAACACCCGAAAATTCGATATTTTGGGGTCCCAGAAGCGATCTGTACATGCCTACTCAGTGTTAGAGTATTTTCAAAATTCAGGCCCAAAATATGCTGAAAATCGATATTTTTGGTGCTCAAAGTCAATATGTGCATGTATCTTCTGTACCCGTTTATATCTCAAATTCAGGCTCAAAACAC
The DNA here is from genome assembly GCA_033782935.1 of Petrolisthes cinctipes. Classification (NCBI taxonomy): domain Eukaryota; kingdom Metazoa; phylum Arthropoda; class Malacostraca; order Decapoda; family Porcellanidae; genus Petrolisthes; species Petrolisthes cinctipes. The sequence goes on from JAWQEG010000038.1 coordinate 1,432,529, forward strand.
CCGAAAATTCAATATTTTGGGGTCCCAGAAGAAATCTGTACAGTGCTAGAATATTTTCAAAATATAGGCTAAAAACATGCTAAAAATCGATCTTTTAGGTGCCAAAAAGTCGATATCTCAAATTCAGTCCCAAAACACCCGAAAATTCGATTTTTAGGGGTCCCAGAAGCGATCTGTACATGCCTACTCCGTGTTAGAGTATTTTCAAAATACATGCTCGAAACATACTGAAAATCGATCTTTTAGGTGCACAAAAGTAGATATGTGCATGCATCTTCAGTACCCGTTTATATCTCAAATTCAGGCTCAAAACACCCGAAAATTCAATATTTTGGAGTCCCAGAAGCAATCTGTACATGCCTACTCAGTGTTAGAGTATTTTCAAAATACAGGCCCAAAACATGCAGAAAATCGATATTTTAGATGCCCAAAGTCAATATCTGCATGTATCTTCTGCACCCGTTTATATCTCAAATTCAGGCTCAAAACACCCGAAAATTCAATATTTTGGGGTCCCAGAAGCAATCTGTACATGCCTACACAGTGCTAGAATATTTTCAAAATATAGGCTAAAAACATGCTGAAAATCGATATTTTAGGTGCCAAAAAATCGATATCTCAAATTCAGTCCCAAAACACCCGAAAATTCGATATTTAGAGGTCCCAGAAGGTATCTGTACATGTCTACTCCGTGTTAGAGTATTTTCAAAATACAGGCCAAAAACATACTGAAAATCGATCTTTCTAGGTGCCCAAAAGTCGATATGTGCATGCATCTTCTGTACCCGTTTATATCTCAAATTCTGGCCCTAAACACCCGAAAATTCGATATTTTGGGGTCCCAGAAGCGATCTGTACATGCCTACTCCGTGTTAGAGTATTTTCAAAATTCAGGCCCAAAACATGCTGAAAATCGATATTTTTGGTGCCCAAAGTCAATATGTGCATGTATCTTTTGTACCCGTTTATATCTCAAATTCAGGCTCAAAACACCCGAAAATTCAATATTTTCGGGTCCCAGAAGCAATCTGTACATGCCTACTCAGTGCTAGAATATTTTCAAAATATAGGCTAAAAACATGCTAAAAATCGATCTTTTAGGTGCCAAAAAGTCGATATCTCAAATTCAGTCCCAAACACCCGAAAATTCGATATTTAGGGATCCCAGAAGCGATCTGTACATGCCTACTCTGTGTTAGAGTATTTTCAAAATACATGCTCAAATCATACTGAAAATCGATCTTTTAGGTGCACAAAAGTCGATATGTGCATGCATCTTCAGTACCCGTTTATATCTCAAATTCAGGCTCAAAACACCCGAAAATTCAATATTTTGGGGTCCCAGAAGCAATCTGTACATGCCTACTCAGTGTTAGAGTATTTTCAAAATACAGGCCCAAAACATGCTGAAAATCGATATTTTAGATGCCCAAAGTCAATGTGTGCATGTACCTTCTGTACCCGTTTATATCTCAAATTCAGGCTCAAAACACCCGAAAATTCAATATTTTGGGGTCCCAGAAGCAATCTGTACATGCCTACACAGTGCTATAATATTTTCAAAATATAGGCTAAAAACATGCTAAAAATCGATATTATAGGTGCCAAAAAATCGATATCTCAAATTCAGTCCCATAACACCCGAAAATTCGATATATAGAGGTCCCAAAAGGTATCTGTACATGCCTACTCCGTGTTAGAGTATTTTCAAAATACAGACCAAAAACATACTGAAAATCGATCTTTTAGGTGCCCAAAAGTCGATATGTGCATGCATCTTCTGTACCAGTTTATATCTCAAATTCTGGCCTTAAACACCCGAAAATTCGATATTTTGGGGTCCCAGAAGCGATCTGTACATGCCTACTCCGTGTTAGAGTATTTTCAAAATACAGGCCAAAAACATACTGAAAATCGATCATTTAGGTGCCCAAAAGTCGATATGTGCATGCATCTTCTGTACCCGTTTATATCTCAAATTCTGGCCCTAAACACCCGAAAATTCGATATTTTGGGGTCCCAGAAGCGATCTGTACATGCCTACTCCGTGTTAGAGTATTTTCAAAATACAGGCCCAAAACATGCTGAAAATCGATATTTTAGATGCCCAAAGTCAATATGTGCATGTATCTTCTGTATCCGTTTATATCTCAAATTCAGGCTCAAAACACCCGAAAATTCAATATTTTGGGGTCCCAGAAGCAATCTGTACAGTGCTAGAATATTTTCAAAATATAGGCTAAAAACATGCTAAAAATCGATCTTTTAGGTGCCAAAAAGTCGATATCTCAAATTCAGGCTCAAAACACCCGAAAATTCAATATTTTGGGGTCCCAGAAGCAATCTGTACATGCCTACTCAGTGTTAGAGTATTTTCAAAATACAGGCCCAAAACATGCTGAAAATCGATATTTTAGATGCCCAAAGTCAATATGTGCATGTATCTTCTGTACCCGTTTATATCTCAAATTCAGGCTCAAAACACCCGAAAATTCAATATTTTGGGGTCCCAGAAGCAATCTGTACATGCCTACACAGTGCTAGAATATTTTCAAAATATAGGCTAAAAACATGCTAAAAATCGACATTTTAGGTGCCAAAAAATCGATATATCAAATTCAGTCCCAAAACACCCGAAAATTCGATATTTAGAGGTCCCAGAAGGTATCTGTACATGCCTACTCCGTGTTAGAGTATTTTCAAAATACAGGCCAAAAACATACTGAAAATCGATCTTTTAGGTGCCCAAAAGTCGATATGTGCATGCATCTTCTGTACCCGTTTATATCTCAAATTCTGGCCCTAAACACCCGAAAATTCGATATTTTGGGGTCCCAGAAGCGATCTGTACATGCCTACTCCGTGTTAGAGTATTTTCAAAATTCAGGCCCAAAACATGCTGAAAATCGATATTTTTGGTGCCCAAAGTCAATATGTGCATGTATCTTCTGTACCCGTTTATATCTCAAATTCAGGCTCAAAACACCCGAAAATTCAATATTTTGGGGTCCCAGAAGCAATCTGTACATGCCTACTCAGTGCTAGAATATTTTCAAAATATAGGCTAAAAACATGCTAAAAATCGATCTTTTAGGTGCCAAAAAGTCGATATCTCAAATTCAGTCCCAAAACACTCGAAAATTCGATATTTAGGGGTCCCAGAAGCGATCTGTACATGCCTACTCCGTATTAGAGTAGTTTCAAAATTCAAGCCAAAAACATACTGAAAATCGATATTTTAGGTGCCCAAAAGTCGATATGTGCATGCATCTTCTGTACCCGTTTATATCTCAAATTCTGGCCCTAAACACCCGAAAATTCGATATTTTGGGGTCCCAGAAGCGATCTGTACATGCCTACTCCGTGTTAGAGTATTTTCAAAATTCAGGCCCAAAACATGCTGAAAATCGATATTTTTGGTGCCCAAAGTCAATATGTGCAAGTATCTTCTGTACCCGTTTATATCTCAAATTCAGGCTCAAAACACCCGAAAATTCAATATTTTGGGGTCCCAAAAGCAATCTGTACATGCCTACTCAGTGTTAGAGTATTTTCAAAATACAGGCCCAAAACATGCTGAAAATCGATATTTTAGATGCCCAAAGTCAATATGTGCATGTATCTTCTGTACCCGTTTATATCTCAAATTCAGGCTCAAAACACCCGAAAATTCAATATTTTGGGGTCCCAGAAGCAATCTGTACATGCCTACTCAGTGCTAGAATATTTTCAAAATATAGGCTAAAAACATGCTAAAAATCGATCTTTTAGGTGCCAAAAAGTCGATATCTCAAATTCAGTCCCAAACACCCGAAAATTCGATATTTAGGGATCCCAGAAGCGATCTGTACATGCCTACTCTGTGTTAGAGTATTTTCAAAATACATGCTCAAATCATACTGAAAATCGATCTTTTAGGTGCACAAAAGTCGATATGTGCATGCATCTTCAGTACCCGTTTATATCTCAAATTCAGGCTCAAAACACCCGAAAATTCAATATTTTGGGGTCCCAGAAGCAATCTGTACATGCCTACTCAGTGTTAGAGTATTTTCAAAATACAGGCCCAAAACATGCTGAAAATCGATATTTTAGATGCCCAAAGTCAATGTGTGCATGTACCTTCTGTACCCGTTTATATCTCAAATTCAGGCTCAAAACACCCGAAAATTCAATATTTTGGGGTCCCAGAAGCAATCTGTACATGCCTACACAGTGCTATAATATTTTCAAAATATAGGCTAAAAACATGCTAAAAATCGATATTATAGGTGCCAAAAAATCGATATCTCAAATTCAGTCCCATAACACCCGAAAATTCGATATATAGAGGTCCCAAAAGGTATCTGTACATGCCTACTCCGTGTTAGAGTATTTTCAAAATACAGGACAAAAACATACTGAAAATCGCTCTTTTAGGTGCCCAAAAGTCGATATGTGCATGCATCTTCTGTACCAGTTTATATCTCAAATTCTGGCCTTAAACACCCGAAAATTCGATATTTTGGGGTCCCAGAAGCGATCTGTACATGCCTACTCCGTGTTAGAGTATTTTCAAAATACAGGCCAAAAACATACTGAAAATCGATCATTTAGGTGCCCAAAAGTCGATATGTGCATGCATCTTCTGTACCCGTTTATATCTCAAATTCTGGCCCTAAACACCCGAAAATTCGATATTTTGGGGTCCCAGAAGCGATCTGTACATGCCTACTCCGTGTTAGAGTATTTTCAAAATACAGGCCCAAAACATGCTGAAAATCGATATTTTAGATGCCCAAAGTCAATATGTGCATGTATCTTCTGTACCCGTTTATATCTCAAATTCAGGCTCAAAACACCCGAAAATTCAATATTTTGGGATCCCAGAAGCAATCTGCACAGTGCTAGAATATTTTCAAAAAATAGGCTAAAAACATGCTAAAAATCGATCTTTTAGGTGCCAAAAAGTCGATATCTCAAATTCAGTCCCAAAACACCCGAAAATTCGATATTTAGGGGTCCCAGAAGCGATCTGTACATGCCTACTCCGTGTTAGAGTATTTTCAATAAACATACTCAAAACATACTGAAAATCGATCTTTTAGGTGCACAAAAGTCGATATGTGCATGCATCTTCAGTACCCGTTTTTATCTCAAATTCTGGCTCAAAACACCCGAAAATTCGATATTTTGGGGTCCCAGAAGCGATCTGTACATGCCTACTCAGTGTTAGAGTATTTTCAAAATTCAGGCCCAAAACATGCTGAAAATCGATATTTTTGGTGCCCAAAGTCAATATGTGCATGTAGCTTCTGTACCCGTTTATATATCAAATTCTGGCTCAAAACACACGAAAATTCAATATTTTGGGGTCCCAGAAGCAATCTGTACATGCCTACTCAGTGCTAGAATATTTTCAAAATATAGGCTAAAAACATGCCAAAAATCGATCTTTTAGGTGCCAAAAAGTCGATATCTCAAATTCAGTCCCCAAACACCCGCAAATTCGATATTTAGGGGTCCCAGAAGCGATCTGTACATGCCTACACAGAGCTAGAATATTTTCAAAATATAGGCTAAAAACATGCTAAAAATCGATCTTTTAGGTGCCAAAAAGTCGATATCTCAAATTCACTCCCAAAACACCCGAAAATTCGATATTTTGGGGTCCCAGAAGCAATCTGTACATGCCTACTCAGTGTTAGAGTATTTTCAAAATACAGGTTAAAAACATACTGAAAATCGATCTTTTAGGTGCCCAAAAGTCGATATGTGCATGCATCTTCTGTACCCGTTTATATCTCAAATTCTGGCCCTAAACACCCGAAAATTCGATATTTTGGGATCCCAGAAGCGATCTGTACATGCCTACTCAGTGTTAGAGTATTTTCAAAATTCAGGCCCAAAATATGCTGAAAATCGATATTTTTGGTGCCCAAAGTCAATATGTGCATGTATCTTCTGTACCCGTTTATATCTCAAATTCAGGCTCAAAACACCCGAAAATTCAATATTTTGGGGTCCCAGAAGCAATCTGTACATGCCTACTCAGTGCTAGAATTTTTTCAAAATATAGGGTAAAAACATGCTAAAAATCGATCTTTTAGGTGCCAAAAAGTCGATATCTCAAATTCAGTCCCAAAACACCCGAAAATTCGATTTTTAGGGGTCCCAGAAGCGATATGTACATGCCTACTCCGTGTTAGAGTATTTTCAAAATACATGCTCAAAACATACTGAAAATCGATCTTTTAGGTGCACAAAAGTCGATATGTGCATGCATCTTCAGTACCCGTTTATATCTCAAATTCAGGCTCAAAACACCCGAAAATTCAATATTTTGGGGTCCCAGAAGCAATCTGTACATGCCTACTCAGTGTTAGAGTATTTTCAAAATACAGGCCCAAAACATGCTGAAAATCGATATTTTAGATGCCCAAAGTCAATATCTGCATGTATCTTCTGCACCCGTTTATATCTCAAATTCAGGCTCAAAACACCCGAAAATTCAATATTTTGGGGTCCCAGAAGCAATCTGTACATGCCTACACAGTGCTAGAATATTTTCAAAATATAGGCTAAAAACATGCTGAAAATCGATATTTTAGGTGCCAAAAAATCGATATCTCAAATTCAGTCCCAAAACACCCGAAAATTCGATATTTAGAGGTCCCAGAAGGTATCTGTACATGCCTACTCCGTGTTAGAGTATTTTCAAAATACAGGCCAAAAACATACTGAAAATCGATCTTTTAGGTGCCCAAAAGTCGATATGTGCATGCATCTTCTGTAACCGTTTATATCTCAAATTCTGGCCCTAAACACCCGAAAATTCGATATTTTGGGGTCCCAGAAGCGATCTGTACATGCCTACTCCGTGTTAGAGTATTTTCAAAATTCAGGCCCAAAACATGCTGAAAATCGATATTTTTGGTGCCCAAAGTCAATATGTGCATGTATCTTCTGTACCCGTTTATATCTCAAATTCAGGCTCAAAACACCCGAAAATTCAATATTTTGGGGTCCCAGAAGCAATCTGTACAGTGCTAGAATATTTTCAAAATATAGGCTAAAAACATGCTAAAAATCGATCTTTTAGGTGCCAAAAAGTCGATATCTCAAATTCAGTCCCAAAACACCCGAAAATTCGATATTTAGGGGTCCCAGAAGCGATCTGTACATGCCTACTCCGTATTAGAGTATTTTCAAAATTCAAGCCAAAAACATACTGAAAATCGATATTTTAGGTGCCCAAAAGTCGATATGTTCATGCATCTTCAGTACCCGTTTATATCTCAAATTCAGGCTCAAAACACCCGAAAATTCAATATTTTGGGGTCCCAGAAGCAATCTGTACATGCCTACTCAGTGTTAGAGTATTTTCAAAATACAGGCCCAAAACATGCTGAAAATCGATATTTTAGATGCCCAAAGTCAATATCTGCAGGTATCTTCTGCACCCGTTTATATCTCAAATTCAGGCTCAAAACACCCGAAAATTCAATATTTTGGGGTCCCAGAAGCAATCTGTACATGCCTACACAGTGCTAGAATATTTTCAAAATATAGGCTAAAAACATGCTGAAAATCGATATTTTAGGTGCCAAAAAATCGATATCTCAAATTCAGTCCCAAAACACCCGAAAATTCGATATTTAGAGGTCCCAGAAGGTATCTGTACATGCCTACTCCGTGTTAGAGTATTTTCAAAATACAGGCCAAAAACATACTGAAAATCGATCTTTTAGGTGCCCAAAAGTCGATATGTGCATGCATCTTCTGTACCCGTTTATATCTCAAATTCTGGCCCTAAACACCCGAAAATTCGATATTTTGGGGTCCCAGAAGCGATCTGTACATGCCTACTCCGTGTTAGAGTATTTTCAAAATTCAGGCCCAAAACATGCTGAAAATCGATATTTTTGGTGCCCAAATTCAATATGTGCATGTATCTTCTGTACCCGTTTATATCTCAAATTCAGGCTCAAAACACCCGAAAATTCAATATTTTGGGGTCCCAGAAGCAATCTGTACAGTGCTAGAATATTTTCAAAATATAGGCTAAAAACATGCTAAAAATCGATCTTTTAGGTGCCAAAAAGTCGATATCTCAAATTCAGTCCCAAAACACCCGAAAATTCGATATTTAGGGGTCCTAGAAGCGATCTGTACATGCCTACTCCGTATTAGAGTATTTTCAAAATTCAAGCCAAAAACATACTGAAAATCGATATTTTAGGTGCCCAAAAGTCGATATGTGCATGCATCTTCTGTACCCGTTTATATCTCAAATTCAGGCTCAAAACACCCGAAAATTCAATATTTTGTGGTCCCAGAAGCAATCTGTACATGCCTACTCCGTGTTAGAGTATTTTCAAAATTCAGGCCCAAAACATGCTGAAAATCGATATTTTTGGTGCCCAAAGTCAATATGTGCAAGTATCTTCTGTACCCGTTTATATCTCAAATTCAGTCTCAAAACACCCGAAAATTCAATATTTTGGGTTCCCAAATGCAATCTGTACATGCCTACTCAGTGTTAGAGTATTTTCAAAATACAGGCCCAAAACATGCTGAAAATCGATATTTTAGGTGCCAAAAAGTCGATATCTCAAATTCAGTCCCAAAACACCCGAAAATTCGATATTTAGGGGTTCCAGAAGCGATCTGTACATGCCTACTCCGTGTTAGAGTATTTTCAAAATACAGGCTCAAAACATACTGAAAATCGATCTTTTAGGTGCACAAAAGTCGATATGTGCATGCATCTTCAGTACCCGTTTATATCTCAAATTCTGGCCCTAAACACCCGAAAATTCGATATTTTGGGGTCCCAGAAGCAATCTGTACATGCCTACTCCGTGTTAGAGTATTTTCAAAATTCAGGCCCAAAACATGCTGAAAATCGATATTTTTGGTGCCCAAAGTCAATATGTGCATGTATCTTCTGTACCCGTTTATATCTCAAATTCAGGCTCAAAACACCCGAAAATTCAATATTTTGGGGTCCCAGAAGCAATCTGCACAGTGCTAGAATATTTTCAAAATATAGGCTAAAAACATGCTAAAAATCGATCTTTTAGGTGCCAAAAAGTCGATATCTCAAATTCAGTCCCAAAACACCCGAAAATTCGATATTTAGAGGTCCCAGAAGCGATCTGTACATGCCTACACAGTGCTAGAATATTTTCAAAATATAGGCTAAAAACATGCTAAAAATCGATCTTTTAGGTGCCAAAAAGTCGATATCTCAAATTCAGTCCCAAAACAACCGAAAATTCGATATTTTGGGGTCCCAGAAGCAATCTGTACATGCCTACTCAGTGTTAGAGTATTTTCAAAATACAGGCCAAAAACATACTGAAAATCGATCTTTTAGGTGCCCAAAAGTCGATATGTGCATGCATCTTCTGTACCCGTTTATATCTCAAATTCTGGCCCTAAACACCCGAAAATTCGATATTTTGGGGTCCCAGAAGCGATCTGTACATGCCTACTCAGTGTTAGAGTATTTTCAAAATTCAGGCCCAAAATATGCTGAAAATCGATATTTTTGGTGCTCAAAGTCAATATGTGCATGTATCTTCTGTACCCGTTTATATCTCAAATTCAGGCTCAAAACACCCGAAAATTCAATATTTTGGGGTCCCAGAAGAAATCTGTACAGTGCTAGAATATTTTCAAAATATAGGCTAAAAACATGCTAAAAATCGATCTTTTAGGTGCCAAAAAGTCGATATCTCAAATTCAGTCCCAAAACACCCGAAAATTCGATTTTTAGGGGTCCCAGAAGCGATCTGTACATGCCTACTCCGTGTTAGAGTATTTTCAAAATACATGCTCGAAACATACTGAAAATCGATCTTTTAGGTGCACAAAAGTAGATATGTGCATGCATCTTCAGTACCCGTTTATATCTCAAATTCAGGCTCAAAACACCCGAAAATTCAATATTTTGGAGTCCCAGAAGCAATCTGTACATGCCTACTCAGTGTTAGAGTATTTTCAAAATACAGGCCCAAAACATGCAGAAAATCGATATTTTAGATGCCCAAAGTCAATATCTGCATGTATCTTCTGCACCCGTTTATATCTCAAATTCAGGCTCAAAACACCCGAAAATTCAATATTTTGGGGTCCCAGAAGCAATCTGTACATGCCTACACAGTGCTAGAATATTTTCAAAATATAGGCTAAAAACATGCTGAAAATCGATATTTTAGGTGCCAAAAAATCGATATCTCAAATTCAGTCCCAAAACACCCGAAAATTCGATATTTAGAGGTCCCAGAAGGTATCTGTACATGTCTACTCCGTGTTAGAGTATTTTCAAAATACAGGCCAAAAACATACTGAAAATCGATCTTTCTAGGTGCCCAAAAGTCGATATGTGCATGCATCTTCTGTACCCGTTTATATCTCAAATTCTGGCCCTAAACACCCGAAAATTCGATATTTTGGGGTCCCAGAAGCGATCTGTACATGCCTACTCCGTGTTAGAGTATTTTCAAAATTCAGGCCCAAAACATGCTGAAAATCGATATTTTTGGTGCCCAAAGTCAATATGTGCATGTATCTTTTGTACCCGTTTATATCTCAAATTCAGGCTCAAAACACCCGAAAATTCAATATTTTCGGGTCCCAGAAGCAATCTGTACATGCCTACTCAGTGCTAGAATATTTTCAAAATATAGGCTAAAAACATGCTAAAAATCGATCTTTTAGGTGCCAAAAAGTCGATATCTCAAATTCAGTCCCAAACACCCGAAAATTCGATATTTAGGGATCCCAGAAGCGATCTGTACATGCCTACTCTGTGTTAGAGTATTTTCAAAATACATGCTCAAATCATACTGAAAATCGATCTTTTAGGTGCACAAAAGTCGATATGTGCATGCATCTTCAGTACCCGTTTATATCTCAAATTCAGGCTCAAAACACCCGAAAATTCAATATTTTGGGGTCCCAGAAGCAATCTGTACATGCCTACTCAGTGTTAGAGTATTTTCAAAATACAGGCCCAAAACATGCTGAAAATCGATATTTTAGATGCCCAAAGTCAATGTGTGCATGTACCTTCTGTACCCGTTTATATCTCAAATTCAGGCTCAAAACACCCGAAAATTCAATATTTTGGGGTCCCAGAAGCAATCTGTACATGCCTACACAGTGCTATAATATTTTCAAAATATAGGCTAAAAACATGCTAAAAATCGATATTATAGGTGCCAAAAAATCGATATCTCAAATTCAGTCCCATAACACCCGAAAATTCGATATATAGAGGTCCCAAAAGGTATCTGTACATGCCTACTCCGTGTTAGAGTATTTTCAAAATACAGACCAAAAACATACTGAAAATCGATCTTTTAGGTGCCCAAAAGTCGATATGTGCATGCATCTTCTGTACCAGTTTATATCTCAAATTCTGGCCTTAAACACCCGAAAATTCGATATTTTGGGGTCCCAGAAGCGATCTGTACATGCCTACTCCGTGTTAGAGTATTTTCAAAATACAGGCCAAAAACATACTGAAAATCGATCATTTAGGTGCCCAAAAGTCGATATGTGCATGCATCTTCTGTACCCGTTTATATCTCAAATTCTGGCCCTAAACACCCGAAAATTCGATATTTTGGGGTCCCAGAAGCGATCTGTACATGCCTACTCCGTGTTAGAGTATTTTCAAAATACAGGCCCAAAACATGCTGAAAATCGATATTTTAGATGCCCAAAGTCAATATGTGCATGTATCTTCTGTATCCGTTTATATCTCAAATTCAGGCTCAAAACACCCGAAAATTCAATATTTTGGGGTCCCAGAAGCAATCTGTACAGTGCTAGAATATTTTCAAAATATAGGCTAAAAACATGCTAAAAATCGATCTTTTAGGTGCCAAAAAGTCGATATCTCAAATTCAGGCTCAAAACACCCGAAAATTCAATATTTTGGGGTCCCAGAAGCAATCTGTACATGCCTACTCAGTGTTAGAGTATTTTCAAAATACAGGCCCAAAACATGCTGAAAATCGATATTTTAGATGCCCAAAGTCAATATGTGCATGTATCTTCTGTACCCGTTTATATCTCAAATTCAGGCTCAAAACACCCGAAAATTCAATATTTTGGGGTCCCAGAAGCAATCTGTACATGCCTACACAGTGCTAGAATATTTTCAAAATATAGGCTAAAAACATGCTAAAAATCGACATTTTAGGTGCCAAAAAATCGATATATCAAATTCAGTCCCAAAACACCCGAAAATTCGATATTTAGAGGTCCCAGAAGGTATCTGTACATGCCTACTCCGTGTTAGAGTATTTTCAAAATACAGGCCAAAAACATACTGAAAATCGATCTTTTAGGTGCCCAAAAGTCGATATGTGCATGCATCTTCTGTACCCGTTTATATCTCAAATTCTGGCCCTAAACACCCGAAAATTCGATATTTTGGGGTCCCAGAAGCGATCTGTACATGCCTACTCCGTGTTAGAGTATTTTCAAAATTCAGGCCCAAAACATGCTGAAAATCGATATTTTTGGTGCCCAAAGTCAATATGTGCATGTATCTTCTGTACCCGTTTATATCTCAAATTCAGGCTCAAAACACCCGAAAATTCAATATTTTGGGGTCCCAGAAGCAATCTGTACATGCCTACTCAGTGCTAGAATATTTTCAAAATATAGGCTAAAAACATGCTAAAAATCGATCTTTTAGGTGCCAAAAAGTCGATATCTCAAATTCAGTCCCAAAACACTCGAAAATTCGATATTTAGGGGTCCCAGAAGCGATCTGTACATGCCTACTCCGTATTAGAGTAGTTTCAAAATTCAAGCCAAAAACATACTGAAAATCGATATTTTAGGTGCCCAAAAGTCGATATGTGCATGCATCTTCTGTACCCGTTTATATCTCAAATTCTGGCCCTAAACACCCGAAAATTCGATATTTTGGGGTCCCAGAAGCGATCTGTACATGCCTACTCCGTGTTAGAGTATTTTCAAAATTCAGGCCCAAAACATGCTGAAAATCGATATTTTTGGTGCCCAAAGTCAATATGTGCAAGTATCTTCTGTACCCGTTTATATCTCAAATTCAGGCTCAAAACACCCGAAAATTCAATATTTTGGGGTCCCAAAAGCAATCTGTACATGCCTACTCAGTGTTAGAGTATTTTCAAAATACAGGCCCAAAACATGCTGAAAATCGATATTTTAGATGCCCAAAGTCAATATGTGCATGTATCTTCTGTACCCGTTTATATCTCAAATTCAGGCTCAAAACACCCGAAAATTCAATATTTTGGGGTCCCAGAAGCAATCTGTACATGCCTACTCAGTGCTAGAATATTTTCAAAATATAGGCTAAAAACATGCTAAAAATCGATCTTTTAGGTGCCAAAAAGTCGATATCTCAAATTCAGTCCCAAACACCCGAAAATTCGATATTTAGGGATCCCAGAAGCGATCTGTACATGCCTACTCTGTGTTAGAGTATTTTCAAAATACATGCTCAAATCATACTGAAAATCGATCTTTTAGGTGCACAAAAGTCGATATGTGCATGCATCTTCAGTACCCGTTTATATCTCAAATTCAGGCTCAAAACACCCGAAAATTCAATATTTTGGGGTCCCAGAAGCAATCTGTACATGCCTACTCAGTGTTAGAGTATTTTCAAAATACAGGCCCAAAACATGCTGAAAATCGATATTTTAGATGCCCAAAGTCAATGTGTGCATGTACCTTCTGTACCCGTTTATATCTCAAATTCAGGCTCAAAACACCCGAAAATTCAATATTTTGGGGTCCCAGAAGCAATCTGTACATGCCTACACAGTGCTATAATATTTTCAAAATATAGGCTAAAAACATGCTAAAAATCGATATTATAGGTGCCAAAAAATCGATATCTCAAATTCAGTCCCATAACACCCGAAAATTCGATATATAGAGGTCCCAAAAGGTATCTGTACATGCCTACTCCGTGTTAGAGTATTTTCAAAATACAGGACAAAAACATACTGAAAATCGCTCTTTTAGGTGCCCAAAAGTCGATATGTGCATGCATCTTCTGTACCAGTTTATATCTCAAATTCTGGCCTTAAACACCCGAAAATTCGATATTTTGGGGTCCCAGAAGCGATCTGTACATGCCTACTCCGTGTTAGAGTATTTTCAAAATACAGGCCAAAAACATACTGAAAATCGATCATTTAGGTGCCCAAAAGTCGATATGTGCATGCATCTTCTGTACCCGTTTATATCTCAAATTCTGGCCCTAAACACCCGAAAATTCGATATTTTGGGGTCCCAGAAGCGATCTGTACATGCCTACTCCGTGTTAGAGTATTTTCAAAATACAGGCCCAAAACATGCTGAAAATCGATATTTTAGATGCCCAAAGTCAATATGTGCATGTATCTTCTGTACCCGTTTATATCTCAAATTCAGGCTCAAAACACCCGAAAATTCAATATTTTGGGATCCCAGAAGCAATCTGCACAGTGCTAGAATATTTTCAAAAAATAGGCTAAAAACATGCTAAAAATCGATCTTTTAGGTGCCAAAAAGTCGATATCTCAAATTCAGTCCCAAAACACCCGAAAATTCGATATTTAGGGGTCCCAGAAGCGATCTGTACATGCCTACTCCGTGTTAGAGTATTTTCAATAAACATACTCAAAACATACTGAAAATCGATCTTTTAGGTGCACAAAAGTCGATATGTGCATGCATCTTCAGTACCCGTTTTTATCTCAAATTCTGGCTCAAAACACCCGAAAATTCGATATTTTGGGGTCCCAGAAGCGATCTGTACATGCCTACTCAGTGTTAGAGTATTTTCAAAATTCAGGCCCAAAACATGCTGAAAATCGATATTTTTGGTGCCCAAAGTCAATATGTGCATGTAGCTTCTGTACCCGTTTATATATCAAATTCTGGCTCAAAACACACGAAAATTCAATATTTTGGGGTCCCAGAAGCAATCTGTACATGCCTACTCAGTGCTAGAATATTTTCAAAATATAGGCTAAAAACATGCCAAAAATCGATCTTTTAGGTGCCAAAAAGTCGATATCTCAAATTCAGTCCCCAAACACCCGCAAATTCGATATTTAGGGGTCCCAGAAGCGATCTGTACATGCCTACACAGAGCTAGAATATTTTCAAAATATAGGCTAAAAACATGCTAAAAATCGATCTTTTAGGTGCCAAAAAGTCGATATCTCAAATTCACTCCCAAAACACCCGAAAATTCGATATTTTGGGGTCCCAGAAGCAATCTGTACATGCCTACTCAGTGTTAGAGTATTTTCAAAATACAGGTTAAAAACATACTGAAAATCGATCTTTTAGGTGCCCAAAAGTCGATATGTGCATGCATCTTCTGTACCCGTTTATATCTCAAATTCTGGCCCTAAACACCCGAAAATTCGATATTTTGGGATCCCAGAAGCGATCTGTACATGCCTACTCAGTGTTAGAGTATTTTCAAAATTCAGGCCCAAAATATGCTGAAAATCGATATTTTTGGTGCCCAAAGTCAATATGTGCATGTATCTTCTGTACCCGTTTATATCTCAAATTCAGGCTCAAAACACCCGAAAATTCAATATTTTGGGGTCCCAGAAGCAATCTGTACATGCCTACTCAGTGCTAGAATTTTTTCAAAATATAGGGTAAAAACATGCTAAAAATCGATCTTTTAGGTGCCAAAAAGTCGATATCTCAAATTCAGTCCCAAAACACCCGAAAATTCGATTTTTAGGGGTCCCAGAAGCGATATGTACATGCCTACTCCGTGTTAGAGTATTTTCAAAATACATGCTCAAAACATACTGAAAATCGATCTTTTAGGTGCACAAAAGTCGATATGTGCATGCATCTTCAGTACCCGTTTATATCTCAAATTCAGGCTCAAAACACCCGAAAATTCAATATTTTGGGGTCCCAGAAGCAATCTGTACATGCCTACTCAGTGTTAGAGTATTTTCAAAATACAGGCCCAAAACATGCTGAAAATCGATATTTTAGATGCCCAAAGTCAATATCTGCATGTATCTTCTGCACCCGTTTATATCTCAAATTCAGGCTCAAAACACCCGAAAATTCAATATTTTGGGGTCCCAGAAGCAATCTGTACATGCCTACACAGTGCTAGAATATTTTCAAAATATAGGCTAAAAACATGCTGAAAATCGATATTTTAGGTGCCAAAAAATCGATATCTCAAATTCAGTCCCAAAACACCCGAAAATTCGATATTTAGAGGTCCCAGAAGGTATCTGTACATGCCTACTCCGTGTTAGAGTATTTTCAAAATACAGGCCAAAAACATACTGAAAATCGATCTTTTAGGTGCCCAAAAGTCGATATGTGCATGCATCTTCTGTAACCGTTTATATCTCAAATTCTGGCCCTAAACACCCGAAAATTCGATATTTTGGGGTCCCAGAAGCGATCTGTACATGCCTACTCCGTGTTAGAGTATTTTCAAAATTCAGGCCCAAAACATGCTGAAAATCGATATTTTTGGTGCCCAAAGTCAATATGTGCATGTATCTTCTGTACCCGTTTATATCTCAAATTCAGGCTCAAAACACCCGAAAATTCAATATTTTGGGGTCCCAGAAGCAATCTGTACAGTGCTAGAATATTTTCAAAATATAGGCTAAAAACATGCTAAAAATCGATCTTTTAGGTGCCAAAAAGTCGATATCTCAAATTCAGTCCCAAAACACCCGAAAATTCGATATTTAGGGGTCCCAGAAGCGATCTGTACATGCCTACTCCGTATTAGAGTATTTTCAAAATTCAAGCCAAAAACATACTGAAAATCGATATTTTAGGTGCCCAAAAGTCGATATGTTCATGCATCTTCAGTACCCGTTTATATCTCAAATTCAGGCTCAAAACACCCGAAAATTCAATATTTTGGGGTCCCAGAAGCAATCTGTACATGCCTACTCAGTGTTAGAGTATTTTCAAAATACAGGCCCAAAACATGCTGAAAATCGATATTTTAGATGCCCAAAGTCAATATCTGCAGGTATCTTCTGCACCCGTTTATATCTCAAATTCAGGCTCAAAACACCCGAAAATTCAATATTTTGGGGTCCCAGAAGCAATCTGTACATGCCTACACAGTGCTAGAATATTTTCAAAATATAGGCTAAAAACATGCTGAAAATCGATATTTTAGGTGCCAAAAAATCGATATCTCAAATTCAGTCCCAAAACACCCGAAAATTCGATATTTAGAGGTCCCAGAAGGTATCTGTACATGCCTACTCCGTGTTAGAGTATTTTCAAAATACAGGCCAAAAACATACTGAAAATCGATCTTTTAGGTGCCCAAAAGTCGATATGTGCATGCATCTTCTGTACCCGTTTATATCTCAAATTCTGGCCCTAAACACCCGAAAATTCGATATTTTGGGGTCCCAGAAGCGATCTGTACATGCCTACTCCGTGTTAGAGTATTTTCAAAATTCAGGCCCAAAACATGCTGAAAATCGATATTTTTGGTGCCCAAATTCAATATGTGCATGTATCTTCTGTACCCGTTTATATCTCAAATTCAGGCTCAAAACACCCGAAAATTCAATATTTTGGGGTCCCAGAAGCAATCTGTACAGTGCTAGAATATTTTCAAAATATAGGCTAAAAACATGCTAAAAATCGATCTTTTAGGTGCCAAAAAGTCGATATCTCAAATTCAGTCCCAAAACACCCGAAAATTCGATATTTAGGGGTCCTAGAAGCGATCTGTACATGCCTACTCCGTATTAGAGTATTTTCAAAATTCAAGCCAAAAACATACTGAAAATCGATATTTTAGGTGCCCAAAAGTCGATATGTGCATGCATCTTCTGTACCCGTTTATATCTCAAATTCAGGCTCAAAACACCCGAAAATTCAATATTTTGTGGTCCCAGAAGCAATCTGTACATGCCTACTCCGTGTTAGAGTATTTTCAAAATTCAGGCCCAAAACATGCTGAAAATCGATATTTTTGGTGCCCAAAGTCAATATGTGCAAGTATCTTCTGTACCCGTTTATATCTCAAATTCAGTCTCAAAACACCCGAAAATTCAATATTTTGGGTTCCCAAATGCAATCTGTACATGCCTACTCAGTGTTAGAGTATTTTCAAAATACAGGCCCAAAACATGCTGAAAATCGATATTTTAGATGCCCAAAGTCAATATGTGCATGTATCTTCTGTACCCGTTTATATCTCAAATTCAGGCTCAAAACACCCGAAAATTCAATATTTTGGGGTCCCAGAAGCAATCTGTACATGCCTACTCAGTGCTAGAATATTTTCAAAATATAGGCTAAAAACATGCTAAAAATCGATCTTTTAGGTGCCAAAAAGTCGATATCTCAAATTCAGTCCCAAACACCCGAAAATTCGATATTTAGAGGTCCCAGAAGGTATCTGTACATGCCTACTCCGTGTTAGAGTATTTTCAAAATACATGCTCAAATCATACTGAAAATCGATCCTTTAGGTGCACAAAAGTCGATATGTGCATGCATCTTCTGTACCCGTTTATATCTCAAATTCTGGCCCTAAACACCCGAAAATTCGATATTTTGGGGTCCCAGAAGCGATCTGTACATGCCTACTCCGTGTTAGAGTATTTTCAAAATTCAGGGCCAAAACATGCTGAAAATCGATATTTTTGGTGCCCAAAGTCAATATGTGCATGTATCTTCTGTACCCGTTTATATCTCAAATTCAGGCTCAAAACACCCGAAAATTCAATATTTTGGGGTCCCAGAAGCAATCTGTACATGCCTACACAGTGCTAGAATATTTTCAAAATATAGGCTAAAAACATGCTAAAAATCGACATTTTAGGTGCCAAAAAATCGATATCTCAAATTCAGTCCCAAAACACCCGAAAATTCGATATTTAGAGGTCCCAGAAGGTATCTGTACATGCCTACTCCGTGTTAGAGTATTTTCAAAATACAGGCCCAAAACATGCTGAAAATCGATATTTTTGGTGCCCAAAGTCAATATGTGCATGTATCTTCTGTACCCGTTTATATCTCAAATTCAGGCTCAAAACACCCGAAAATTCAATATTTTGGGGTCCCAGAAGCAATCTGTACATGCCTACTCAGTGCTAGAATATTTTCAAAATATAGGCTAAAAACATGCTAAAAATCGATCTTTTAGGTGCCAAAAAGTCGATATCTCAAATTCAGTCCCAAAACACCCGAAAATTCGATATTTAGGGGTCCCAGAAGCGATCTGTACATGCCTACTCCGTATTAGAGTATTTTCAAAATACATGCTCAAAACATACTGAAAATCGATCTTTTAGGTGCACAAAAGTCGATATGTGCATGCATCTTCAGTACACGTTTATATCTCAAATTCAGGCTCAAAACACCCGAAAATTCAATATTTTGGGGTCCCAAAAGCAATCTGTACATGCCTACTCAGTGTTAGAGTATTTTCAAAATACAGGCCCAAAACATGCTGAAAATCGATATTTTAGATGCCCAAAGTCAATATGTGCATGTATCTTCTGTACCCGTTTATATCTCAAATTCAGGCTCAAAACACCCGAAAATTCAATATTTTGGGGTCCCAGAAGCAATCTGTACATGCCTACACAGTGCTAGAATATTTTCAAAATATAGGCTAAAAACATGCTAAAAATCGACATTTTAGGTGCCAAAAAATCGATATCTCAAATTCAGTCCCAAAACACCCGAAAATTCTATATTTAGAGGTCCCAGAAGGTATCTGTACATGCCTACTCCGTGTTAGAGTATTTTCAAAATACAGGCCAAAAATATACTGAAAATCGATCTTTTAGGTGCCCAAAAGTCGATATGTGCATGCATCTTCTGTACCCGTTTATATCTCAAATTCTGGCCCTAAACACCCGAAAATTCGATATTTTGGGGTCCCAGAAGCGATCTGTACAAGCCTACTCCGTGTTAGAGTATTTTCAAAATTCAGGCCCAAAACATGCTGAAAATCGATATTTTTGGTGCCCAAATTCAATATGTGCATGTATCTTCTGTACCCGTTTATATCTCAAATTCAGGCTCAAAACACCCGAAAATTCAATATTTTGGGGTCCCAGAAGCAATCTGTACAGTGCTAGAATATTTTCAAAATATAGGCTAAAAACATGCTAAAAATCGATCTTTTAGGTGCCAAAAAGTCGATATCTCAAATTCAGTCCCAAAACACCCGAAAATTCGATATTTAGGGGTCCTAGAAGCGATCTGTACATGCCTACTCCGTATTAGAGTATTTTCAAAATTCAAGCCAAAAACATACTGAAAATCGATATTTTAGGTGCCCAAAAGTCGATATGTGCATGCATCTTCTGTACCCGTTTATATCTCAAATTCAGGCTCAAAACACCCGAAAATTCAATATTTTGTGGTCCCAGAAGCAATCTGTACATGCCTACTCCGTGTTAGAGTATTTTCAAAATTCAGGCCCAAAACATGCTGAAAATCGATATTTTTGGTGCCCAAAGTCAATATGTGCAAGTATCTTCTGTACCCGTTTATATCTCAAATTCAGTCTCAAAACACCCGAAAATTCAATATTTTGGGTTCCCAAATGCAATCTGTACATGCCTACTCAGTGTTAGAGTATTTTCAAAATACAGGCCCAAAACATGCTGAAAATCGATATTTTAGATGCCCAAAGTCAATATGTGCATGTATCTTCTGTACCCGTTTATATCTCAAATTCAGGCTCAAAACACCCGAAAATTCAATATTTTGGGGTCCCAGAAGCAATCTGTACATGCCTACTCAGTGCTAGAATATTTTCAAAATATAGGCTAAAAACATGCTAAAAATCGATCTTTTAGGTGCCAAAAAGTCGATATCTCAAATTCAGTCCCAAACACCCGAAAATTCGATATTTAGAGGTCCCAGAAGGTATCTGTACATGCCTACTCCGTGTTAGAGTATTTTCAAAATACATGCTCAAATCATACTGAAAATCGATCCTTTAGGTGCACAAAAGTCGATATGTGCATGCATCTTCTGTACCCGTTTATATCTCAAATTCTGGCCCTAAACACCCGAAAATTCGATATTTTGGGGTCCCAGAAGCGATCTGTACATGCCTACTCCGTGTTAGAGTATTTTCAAAATTCAGGGCCAAAACATGCTGAAAATCGATATTTTTGGTGCCCAAAGTCAATATGTGCATGTATCTTCTGTACCCGTTTATATCTCAAATTCAGGCTCAAAACACCCGAAAATTCAATATTTTGGGGTCCCAGAAGCAATCTGTACATGCCTACACAGTGCTAGAATATTTTCAAAATATAGGCTAAAAACATGCTAAAAATCGACATTTTAGGTGCCAAAAAATCGATATCTCAAATTCAGTCCCAAAACACCCGAAAATTCGATATTTAGAGGTCCCAGAAGGTATCTGTACATGCCTACTCCGTGTTAGAGTATTTTCAAAATACAGGCCCAAAACATGCTGAAAATCGATATTTTTGGTGCCCAAAGTCAATATGTGCATGTATCTTCTGTACCCGTTTATATCTCAAATTCAGGCTCAAAACACCCGAAAATTCAATATTTTGGGGTCCCAGAAGCAATCTGTACATGCCTACTCAGTGCTAGAATATTTTCAAAATATAGGCTAAAAACATGCTAAAAATCGATCTTTTAGGTGCCAAAAAGTCGATATCTCAAATTCAGTCCCAAAACACCCGAAAATTCGATATTTAGGGGTCCCAGAAGCGATCTGTACATGCCTACTCCGTATTAGAGTATTTTCAAAATACATGCTCAAAACATACTGAAAATCGATCTTTTAGGTGCACAAAAGTCGATATGTGCATGCATCTTCAGTACACGTTTATATCTCAAATTCAGGCTCAAAACACCCGAAAATTCAATATTTTGGGGTCCCAAAAGCAATCTGTACATGCCTACTCAGTGTTAGAGTATTTTCAAAATACAGGCCCAAAACATGCTGAAAATCGATATTTTAGATGCCCAAAGTCAATATGTGCATGTATCTTCTGTACCCGTTTATATCTCAAATTCAGGCTCAAAACACCCGAAAATTCAATATTTTGGGGTCCCAGAAGCAATCTGTACATGCCTACACAGTGCTAGAATATTTTCAAAATATAGGCTAAAAACATGCTAAAAATCGACATTTTAGGTGCCAAAAAATCGATATCTCAAATTCAGTCCCTAAACACCCGAAAATTCTATATTTAGAGGTCCCAGAAGGTATCTGTACATGCCTACTCCGTGTTAGAGTATTTTCAAAATACAGGCCAAAAATATACTGAAAATCGATCTTTTAGGTGCCCAAAAGTCGATATGTGCATGCATCTTCTGTACCCGTTTATATCTCAAATTCTGGCCCTAAACACCCGAAAATTCGATATTTTGGGGTCCCAGAAGCGATCTGTACAAGCCTACTCCGTGTTAGAGTATTTTCAAAATTCAGGCCCAAAACATGCTGAAAATCGATCTTTTAGGTGCACAAAAGTCGATATGTGCATGCATCTTCAGTACCCGTTTATATCTCAAATTCAGGCTCAAAACACCCGAAAATTCGATATTTTGGGGTCCCAGAAGCGATCTGTACATGCCTACTCAGTGTTAGAGTATTTTCAAAATTCAGGCCCAAAACATGCTGAAAATCGATATTTTTGGTGCCCAAAGTCAATATGTGCATGTATCTTCTGTACCCGTTTATATCTCAAATTCAGGCTCAAAACACCCGAAAATTCAGTATTTTGGGGTCCCAGAAGCAATCTGTACATGCCTACACAGTGCTAGAATATTTTCAAAATATAGGCTAAAAACATGCTAAAAATCGATCTTTTAGGTGCCAAAAAGTCGATATCTCAAATTCAGTCCCAAAACACCCGAAAATTCGATATTTAGAGGTCCCAGAAGGTATCTGTACATGCCTACTCCGTTTTAGAGTATTTTCAAAATTCAAGCCAAAAACATACTGAAAATCGATCTTTTATGTGCCCAAAAGTCGATATGTGCATGCATCTTCTGTACCCGTTTATATCTCAAATTCTGGCCCTAAACACCCGAAAATTCGATATTTTGGGGTCCCAGAAGCGATCTGTACATGCCTACTCCGTGTTAGAGTATTTTCAAAATTCAGGCCCAAAACATGCTGAAAATCGATATTTTTGGTGCCCAAAGTCAATATGTGCATGTATCTTCTGTACCCGTTTATATCTCAAATTCAGGCTCAAAACACCCGAAAATTCAATATTTTGAGGTCCTAGAAGCAATCTGTACATGCCTACTCAGTGTTAGAGTATTTTCAAAATACAGGCCCAAAACATGCTGAAAATCGATATTTTAGATGCCCAAAGTCAATATGTTCATGTATCTTCTGTACCCGTTTATATCTCAAATTCAGGCTCAAAACACCCGAAAATTCAATATTTTGGGGTCCCAGAAGCAATCTGTACATGCCTACTCAGTGCTAGAATATTTTCAAAATATAGGCTAAAAACATGCTAAAAATCGATCTTTTAGGTGCCAAAAAGTCGATATCTCAAATTCAGTCCCAAACACCCGAAAATTCGATATTTAGGGGTCCCAGAAGCGATCTGTACATGCATACTCCGTGTTAGAGTATTTTCAAAATACATGCTCAAAACATACTGAAAATCAAACTTTTAGGTGCACAAAAGTCGATATGTGCATGCATCTTCAGTACCCGTTTATATCTCAAATTCAGGCTCAAAACACCCGAAAATACAATATTTTGGGGTCCCAGAAGCAATCTGTACATGCCTACTCAGTGTTAGAGTATTTTCAAAATACAGGCCCAAAACATGCTGAAAATCGATATTTTAGATGCCCAAAGTCAATATGTGCATGTATCTTTTGTACCCGTTTATAACTCAAATTCAGGCTGAAAACACCCGAAAATTCAATATTTTGGGGTCCCAGAAGCAATCTGTACATGCCTACACAGTGTTAGAGTATTTTCAAAATATAGGCTAAAAACATGCTAAAAATCGATATTTTAGATGCCCAAAGTCAATATGTGCATGTATCTTCTGTACCCGTTTATATCTCAAATTCAGGCTCAAAACACCCGAAAATTCAATATTTTGGGGTCCCAGAAGCAATCTGTACATGCCTACCCAGTGCTAGAATATTTTCAAAATATAGGCTAAAAATATGCTAAAAATCGATCTTTTAGGTGCCAAAAAGTCGATATCTCAAATCCAGTCCCAAAACACCCGAAAATTCGATATGTAGGGGTCCCAGAAGCGATCTGTACATGCTTACTCCGTGTTAGAGTATTTTCAGAATACATGCTCAAAATATACTGAAAATCGATCTTTTAGGTGCACAGAAGTCGATATGTGCATGCATCTTCAGTACCCGTTTATATCTCAAATTCAGGCTCAAAACACCCGAAAATTCAATATTTTGGGGTCCCAGAAGCAATCTGTACATGCCTACTCAGTGTTAGAGTATTTTCAAAATACACGCCCAAAACATGCTGAAAATTGATATTTTAGATGCCCAAAGTCAATATGTGCATGTATCTTCTGTACCCGTTTATATCTCAAATTCAGGCTCAAAACACCCGAAAATTCAATATTTTGGGGTCCCAGAAGCAATCTGTACATGCCTACTCATTGCTAGAATATTTTCAAAATATAGGCTAAAAACATGCTAAAAATCGATCTTTTAGGTGCCAAAAAGTCGATATCTCAAATTCAGTCCCAAAACACCCGAAAATTCGATATTTAGGGGTCCCAGAAGCGATCTGTACATGCCTACTCCGTGTTAGAGTATTTTCAAAATACATGCTCAAAACATACTGAAAATCGATCTTTTAGGTGCACAAAAGTCGATATGTGTATGCATCTTCAGTACCCGTTTATATCTCAAATTCAGGCTCAAAACACCCGAAAATTCAATATTTTGGGGTCCCAGAAGCAATCTGTACATGCCTACTCCGTGTTAGAGTATTTTCAAAATACATGCTCAAAACATACTGAAAATCGATCTTTTAGGTGCACAAAAGTCGATATGTGCATGCATCTTCAGTACCCGTTTATATCTCAAATTCTGGCTCAAAACACCCGAAAATTCAATATTTTGGGGTCCCAGAAGCAATCTGTACATGCCTACTCAGTGTTAGAGTATTTTCAAAATACAGGCCCAAAACATGCTGAAAATCGATATTTTAGATGCCCAAAGTCAATATGTGCATGTATCTTATGTACCCGTTTATATCTCAAATTCAGGCTCAAAACATCCGAAAATTCAATATTTTGGGGTCCCAGAAGCAATCTGTACATGCCTATTCAGTGCTAGAATATTTTCAAAATATAGGCTAAAAACATGCTAAAAATCGATCTTTTAGGTGCCAAAAAGTCGATATCTCAAATTCAGTCCCAAAACACCCGAAAATTCGATTTATAGGGGTCCCAAAAGCGATCTGTACATGCCTACTACGTGTTAGAGTATTTTCAAAATACATGCTCAAAACATACTGAAAATCGATCTTTTAGGTGCACAAAAGTCGATATGTGCATGCATCTTCAGTACCCGTTTATATCTCAAATTCAGGCTCAAAACACCCGAAAATTCGATATTTAGGGGTCCCAGAAGCGATCTGTACATGCCTACTCCGTGTTAGAGTATTTTCAAAATACATGCTCAAAACATACTGAAAATCGATCTTTTAGGTGCACAAAAGTTGATATGTGCATGCATCTTCAGTACCCGTTTATATCTCAAATTCAGGCTCAAAACACCCGAAAATTCAATATTTTGGGGTCCCAGAAGCAATCTGTACATGCCTACTCAGTGTTAGAGTATTTTCAAAATATAGGCCCAAAACATGCTGAAAATCGATATTTTAGATGCCCAAAGTCAATATGTGCATGTATTTTCTGTACCCGTTTATATCTCAAATTCAGGCTCAAAACACCCGAAAATTCAATATTTTGGGGTCCCAGAAGCAATCTGTACATGCCTACACAGTGCTAGAATATTTTCAAAATATAGGCTAAAAACATGCTAAAAATCGATCTTTTAGGTGCCAAAAAGTCGATATCTCAAATTCAGTCCCAAAACACCCGAAAATTCGATTTATAGGGGTCCCAAAAGCGATCTGTACATGCCTACTACGTGTTAGAGTATTTTCAAAATACATGCTCAAAACATACTGAAAATCGATCTTTTAGGTGCACAAAAGTCGATATGTGCATGCATCTTCAGTACCCGTTTATATCTCAAATTCAGGCTCAAAACACCCGAAAATTCGATATTTAGGGGTCCCAGAAGCGATCTGTACATGCCTACTCCGTGTTAGAGTATTTTCAAAATACATGCTCAAAACATACTGAAAATCGATCTTTTAGGTGCACAAAAGTTGATATGTGCATGCATCTTCAGTACCCGTTTATATCTCAAATTCAGGCTCAAAACACCCGAAAATTCAATATTTTGGGGTCCCAGAAGCAATCTGTACATGCCTACTCAGTGTTAGAGTATTTTCAAAATATAGGCCCAAAACATGCTGAAAATCGATATTTTAGATGCCCAAAGTCAATATGTGCATGTATTTTCTGTACCCGTTTATATCTCAAATTCAGGCTCAAAACACCCGAAAATTCAATATTTTGGGGTCCCAGAAGCAATCTGTACATGCCTACACAGTGCTAGAATATTTTCAAAATATAGGCAAAAAACATGCTAAAAATAGACATTTTAGGTGTCAAAAAATCGATATCTCAAATTCAGTCCCAAAACACCCGAAAATTCGATATTTAGAGGTCCCAGAAGGTATCTGTACATGCCTACTCCGTGTTAGAGTATTTTCAAAATACAGGCCAAAAACATATTGAAAATCGATCTTTTTGGTGCCCAAAAGTCGATATGTGCATGCATCTTCTGTACCCGTTTATATCTCAAATTCTGGCCCTAAACACCCGAAAATTCAATATTTTGGGGTCAAAGATGCGATCTGTACATGCCTACACCGTGTTAGTGTATTTTCAAAATTCAGGCCCAAAACATGCTGAAAATCGATATTTTTGGTGCCCAAAGTCAATATGTGCATGTATCTTCTGTACCCGTTTATATCTCAATTTCAGGCTCAAAACACCCGAAAATTCAATATTTTGGGGTCCCAGAAGCAATCTGTACATGCCTACTCAGTGCTAGAATATTTTCAAAATATAGGCTAAAAACATGCTAAAAATCGATCTTTTAGGTGCCAAAAAGTCGATATCTCAAATTCAGTCCCAAAACACCCGAAAATTCGATATTTAGGGGTCCCAGAAGGTATCTGTACATGCCTACTCCGTGTTAGAGTATTTTCAAAATACATGCTCAAAACATACTGAAAATCGATCTTTTAGGTGCACAAAAGTCGATATGTGTATGCATCTTCAATACCCGTTTATATCTCAAATTCAGGCTCAAAACACCCGAAAATTCAATATTTTGGGGTCCCAGAAGCAATCTGTACATGCCTACTCAGTGTTAGAGTATTTTCAAAATACAGGCCCAAAACATGCTGAAAATCGATATTTTAGATGCCCAAAGTCAATATGTGCATGTATCTTCTGTACCCGTTTATATCTCAAATTCAGGCTCAAAACACCCGAAAATTCAATATTTTGGGGTCCCAGAAGCAATTTGTACATGCCTACACAGTGCTAGAATATTTTCAAAATATAGGCTAAAAACATGCTAAAAATCGACATTTTAGGTGCCAAAAAATCGATATCTCAAATTCAGTCCCAAAACACCCGAAAATTCGATTTTTAGAGGTCCCAGAAGGTATCTGTACATGCCTACTCTGTGTTAGAGTATTTTCAAAATACAGGCCAAAAACATACTGAAAATCGATCTTTTAGGTGCCCAAAAGTCGATATGTGCATGCATCTTCTGTACCCGTTTATATCTCAAATTCTGGCCCTAAACACCCGAAAATTCGATATTTTGGGGTCCCAGAAGCGATTGGTACATGCCTACTCCGTGTTAGAGCATTTTCAAAATTCAGGCCCAAAACATGCTGAAAATCGATATTTTTGGTGCCCAAAGTCAATATCTCAAATTCAGTCCCAAAACACCCGAAAATTCGATATTTAGGGGTCCCAGAAGCGATCTGTACATGCCTACTCCGTGTTAGAGTATTTTCAAAATACATGCTCAAAACATACTGAAAATCGATCTTTTAGGTGCACAAAAGTCGATATGTGCATGCATCTTCAGTACCCGTTTATATCTCAAATTCAGGCTCAAAACACCCGAAAATTCAATATTTTGGGGTCCCAGAAGCTATCTGTACATGCCTACACAGTGCTAGAATATTTTCAAAGTATAGGCTAAAAACATGCTAAAAATCGATCTTTTAGGTGCCAAAAAGTCGATATCTCAAATTCAGTCCCAAAACACCCGAAAATTCGATATTTTGGGGTCCCAGAAGCAATCTGTACATGCCTACTCCGTGTTAGAGTATTTTCAAAATACATGCTCAAAACATACTGAAAATCGATCTTTTAGGTGCACAAAAGTCGATATGTGCATGCATCTTCAGTACCCGTTTATATCTCAAATTCAGGCTCAAAACACCCAAAAATTCAATATTTTGGGGTCCCAGAAGCAATCTGTACATGCCTACTCAGTGTTAGAGTATTTTCGAAATATAGGCCCAAAACATGCTGAAAATCGATATTTTAGATGCCCAAAGTCAATATGTGCATGTATTTTCTGTACCCGTTTATATCTCAAATTCAGGCTCAAAACACCCGAAAATTCAGTATTTTGGGGTCCCAGAAGCAATTTGTACATGCCTACACAGTGCTAGAATTTTTTCAAAATAAAGGCTAAAAACATGCTAAAAATCGACATTTTAGGTGTAAAAAAATCGATATCTCAAATTCAGTCCCAAAACACCCGAAAATTCGATATTTAGAGGTCCCAGAAGGTATCTGTACATGCCTACTCCGTGTTAGAGTATTTTCAAAATACAGGCCAAAAACATACTGAAAATCGATCTTTTAGGTGCCCAAAAGTCGATATGTGCATGCATCTTCTGTACCCGTTTATATCTCAAATTCTGGCCCTAAACACCCGAAAATTCGATATTTTGGGGTCCCAGAAGCGATCTGTACATGCCTACTCCGTGTTAGAGTATTTTCAAAATTCAGGCCCAAAACATGCTGAAAATCGATATTTTTGGTGCCCAAAGTCAATATTTGCATGTATCTTCTGTACCCGTTTATATCTCAAATTCAGACTCAAAACACCCGAAAATTCAATATTTTGGGGTCCCAGAAGCAATCTGTACATGCCTACTAAGTGCTAGAATATTTTCAAAATATAGGCTAAAAACATGCTAAAAATCGATCTTTTAGGTGCCAAAAAGTCGATATCTCAAATTCAGTCCCAAAACACCCGAAAATTCGATATTTAGGGGACCCAGAAGTGATCTGTACATGCCTACTCCGTGTTAGAGTATTTTCAAAATACATGTTCAAAACATACTGAAAATAGATCTTTTAGGTGCAGAAAAGTCGATATGTGCATGAATCTTCAGTACCCGTTTATATCTCAAATTCAGGCTCAAAACACCCGAAAATTCAATATTTTGGGGTCCCAGAAGCAATCTGTACATGCCTACTCAGTGTTAGAGTAGTTTCAAAATACAGGCCCAAAACATGCTGAAAATCGATATTTTGGATTCCCAAAGTCAATATGTGCATGTATCTTCTGTACCCGTTTATATCTCAAATTCAGGCTCAAAATACCCGAAAATTCGATATTTTGGGGTCCCAGAAGCAATCTGTACATGCCTACACAGTGCTAGAATATTTTCAAAATATAGGCTAAAAATATGCTAAAAATCGATCTTCTAGGTGCCAAAAAGTCGATATCTCAAATTCAGTCCCAAAACACCCGAAAATTCGATATTTTGGGGTCCCAGAAGCAATCTGTACATGCCTACTCAGTGTTAGAGTATTTTCAAAATACAGGCCCAAAACATGCTGAAAATCGATATTTTAGATGCCCAAAGTCAATATGTGCATGTATCTTATGTACCCGTTTATATGTCAAATTCAGGCTCAAAACATCCGAAAATTCAATATTTTGGGGTCCCAGAAGCAATCTGTACATGCCTACTCAGTGCTAGAATATTTTCAAAATATAGGCTAAAAACATGCTAAAAATCGATCTTTTAGGTGCCAAAAAGTCGATATCTCAAATTCAGTCCCAAAACACCCGAAAATTCCATATTTATGGGTCCCAGAAGCGATCTGTACATGGATACTCCGTGTTAGAGTATTTTCAAAATACATGCTCAAAACATACTGAAAATCGATCTTTTAGGTGCACAAAAGTCGAAATGTGCATGCATCTTCAGTACCCGTTTATATCTCAAATTCAGGCTCAAAACACCCAAAAATTCAATATTTTGGGGTCCCAGAAGCAATCTGTACATGCCTACTCAGTGTTAGAGTATTTTCAAAATACAGGCCCAAAACATGCTGAAAATCGATATTTTAGATGCCCAAAGTCAATATGTGCATGTATTTTCTGTACCCGTTTATATCTCAAATTCAGGCTCAAAACACCCGAAAATTCAATATTTTGGGGTCCCAGAAGCAATCTGTACATGCCTACACAGTGCTAGAATATTTTCAAAATATAGGCTAAAAACATGCTAAAAATCGACATTTTAGGTGTAAAAAAATCGATATCTCAAATTCAGTCCCAAAACACCCGAAAATTCGATATTTAGAGGTCCCAGAAGGTATCTGTACATGCCTACTCCGTGTTAGAGTATTTTCAAAATACAGGCCAAAAACATACTGAAAATCGATCTTTTAGGTGCCCAAAAGTCGATATGTGCATGCATCTTCTGTACCCGTTTATATCTCAAAATCTGGCCCTTAACACCCGAAAATTCGATATTTTGGGGTCCCAGAAGCGATCTGTACATGCCTAGTCCGTGATAGAGTATTTTCAAAATTCAGGCCCAAAACAT
This sequence comes from Petrolisthes cinctipes, assembly GCA_033782935.1. NCBI lineage: Eukaryota > Metazoa > Arthropoda > Malacostraca > Decapoda > Porcellanidae > Petrolisthes > Petrolisthes cinctipes. The sequence goes on from JAWQEG010000038.1 coordinate 1,463,553, forward strand.
GCTGAAAATCGATATTTTTGGTGCCCAAAGTCAATATGTGCATGTATCTTCTGTACCCGTTTATATCTCAAATTCAGGCTCAAAACACCCGAAAATTCAATATTTTGGGGTCCCAGAAGCAATCTGTACAGTGCTAGAATATTTTCAAAATATAGGCTAAAACATGCTAAAAATCGATCTTTTAGGTGCCAAAAAGTCGATATCTCAAATTCAGTCCCAAAACACCCGAAAATTCGATATTTAGGGGTCCCAGAAGCGATCTGTACATGCCTACTCCGTGTTAGAGTATTTTCAAAATACATGCTCAAAACATACTGAAAATCGATCTTTTAGGTGCACAAAAGTCGATATGTGCATGCATCTTCTGTACCCGTTTATATCTCAAATTCTGGCCCTAAACACCCGAAAATTCGATATTTTGGGGTCCCAGAAGCGATCTGTACATGCCTACTCCGTGTTAGAGTATTTTCAAAATTCAGGCCCAAAACATGCTGAAAATCGATATTTTTGGTGCCCAAAGTCAATATGTGCATGTATCTTCTGTACCCGTTTATATCTCAAATTCAGGCTCAAAACACCCGAAAATTCAATATTTTGGGGTCCCAGAAGCAATCTGTACATGCCTACTCAGTGCTAGAATATTTTCAAAATATAGGCTAAAAACATGCTAAAAATCGATCTTTTAGGTGCCAAAAAGTCGATATCTCAAATTCAGTCCCAAAACACCCGAAAATTCGATATTTAGGGGTCCCAGAAGCGATCTGTACATGCCTACTCCGTGTTAGAGTATTTTCAAAGTACATGCTCAAAACATATTGAAAATCGATCTTTTAGGTGCACAAAAGTCGATATGTGCATGCATCTTCAGTACCCGTTTATATCTCAAATTCAGGCTCAAAACACCCGAAAATTCAATATTTTGGGGTCCCAGAAGCAATCTGTACATGCCTACTCAGTGTTAGAGTATTTTCAAAATACAGGCCCAAAACATGCTGAAAATCGATATTTTAGATGCCCAAAGTCAATATGTGCATGTATCTTCTGTACCCGTTTATATCTCAAATTCAGGCTCAAAACACCCGAAAATTCAATATTTTGGGGTCCCAGAAGCAATCTGTACATGCCTACACAGTGCTAGAATATTTTCAAAATATAGGCTAAAAACATGCTAAAAATCGATCTTTTAGGTGCCAAAAAGTCGATATCTCAAATTCAGTCCCAAAAAACCCGAAAATTCGATATTTAGGGGTCCCAGAAGCAATCTGTACATGCCTACTCAGTGTTAGAGTATTTTCAAAATACAGGCCCAAAACATGCTGAAAATCGATATTTTAGATGCCCAAAGTCAATATGTGCATGTATCTTCTGTACCCGTTTATATCTCAAATTCAGGCTCAAAATATCCGAAAATTCAATATTTTGGGGTCCCAGAAGCAATCTGTACATGCCTACTCAGTGCTAGAATATTTTCAAAATATAGGCTAAAAACATGCTAAAAATCGATCTTTTAGGTGCCAAAAAGTCGATATCTCAAAATCAGTCCCAAAACACCCGAAAATTCGATATTTAGGGGTCCCAGAAGCGATCGGTACATGCCTACTCCGTGTTAGAGTATTTTCAAAATACATGCTCAAAACATACTGAAAATCGATCTTTTAGGTGCACAAAAGTCGATATGTGCATGCATATTCAGTACCCGTTTATATCTCAAATTCAGGCTCAAAACACCCGAAAATTCAATATTTTGGGGTCCCAGAAGCAATCTGTACATGCCTACTCAGTGTTAGAGTATTTTCAAAATACAGGCCCAAAACATGCTGAAAATCGATATTTTAGATGCCGAAAGTCAATATGTGCATGTATTTTCTGTACCCGTTTATATCTCAAATTCAGGCTCAAAACACCCGAAAATTCAATATTTTGAGGTCCCAGAAGCAATCTGTACATGCCTACACAGTGCTAGAATATTTTCAAAATATAGGCTAAAAACATGCTAAAAATCGACATTTTAGGTGTAAAAAAATCGATATCTCAAATTCAGTCCCAAAACACCCGAAAATTCGATATTTAGAGGTCCCAGAACGTATCTGTACATGCCTACTCCGTGTTAGAGTATTTTCAAAATTCAGGCCCAAAACATGCTGAAAATCGATATTTTTGGTGCCCAAAGTCAATATGTGCATGTATCTTCTGTACCCGTTTATATCTCAAATTCAGGCTCAAAACACCCGAAAATTCAATATTTTGGGGTCCCAGAAGCAATCTGTACATGCCTACTCAGTGCTAGAATATTTTCAAAATATAGGCTAAAAACATGCTAAAAATCGATCTTTTAGGTGCCAAAAAGTCGATATCTCAAATTCAGTCCCAAAACACCCGAAAATTCGATATTTAGAGGTCCCAGAAGGTATATCTGTACATGGCTACTCCGTGTTAGAGTATTTTCAAAATACAGGCCAAAAACATACTGAAAATCGATCTTTTAGGTGCCCAAAAGTCGATATGTGCATGCATCTTCTGTACCCGTTTATATCTCAAATTCTGGCCCTAAACACCCGAAAATTCGATATTTTGGGGTCCCAGAAGCGATCTGTACATGCCTACTCCGTGTTAGAGTATTTTCAAAATACATGCTCAAAACATACTGAAAATCGATCTTTTAGGTGCACAAAAGTCGATATGTGCATGCATCTTCAGTACCCGTTTATATCTCAAATTCAGGCTCAAAACACCCGAAAATTCAATATTTTGGGGTCCCAGAAGCAATCTGTACATGCCTACTCAGTGTTAGAGTATTTTCAAAATACAGGCCCAAAACATGCTGAAAATCGATATTTTAGATGCCCAAAGTCAATATGTGCATGCATCTTCAGTACCCGTTTATATCTCAAATTCAGGCTCAAAACACCCGAAAATTCAATATTTTGGGGTCCCAGAAGCAATCTGTACATGGCTACTCCGTGTTAGAGTATTTTCAAAATACAGGCCAAAAACATACTGAAAATCGATCTTTTAGGTGCACAAAAGTCGATATGTGCATGCATCTTCTGTACCCGTTTATATCTCAAATTCTGGCCCTAAACACCCGACAATTCGATATTTTGGGGTCCCAGAAGCGATCTGTACATGCCTACTCCGTGTTAGAGTATTTTCAAAATTCAGGACCAAAACATGCTGAAAATCGATATTTTTGGTGCCCAAAGTCAATATGTGCATGTATCTTCTGTACCCGTTTATATCTCAAATTCAGGCTCAAAACACCCGAAAATTCAATATTTTGGGGTCCAAGAAGCAATCTGTACAGTGCTAGAATATTTTCAAAATATAGGCTAAAAACATGCTAAAAATCGATCTTTTAGGTGCCAAAAAGTCGATATCTCAAATTCAGTCCCAAAACACCCGAAAATTCGATATTTAGGGGTCCCAGAAGCGATCTGTACATGCCTACTACGTGTTAGAGTATTTTCAAAATACATGCTCAAAACATACTGAAAATTGATCTTTTAGGTGCACAAAAGTCGATATGTGCATGCATCTTCAGTACCCGTTTATATCTCAAATTCAGGCTCAAAACACCCGAAAATTCAATATTTTGGGGTCCCAGAAGCAATCTGTACATGCCTACTCAGTGTTAGAGTATTTTCAAAATACAGGCCCAAAACATGCTGAAAATCGATATTTTAGATGCCCAAAGTCAATATGTGCATATATCTTCTGTACCCGTTTATATCTCAAATTCAGGCTCAAAACACCCGAAAATTCAATATTTTGGGGTCCCAGAAGCAATCTGTACATGCCTACTCAGTGTTAGAGTATTTTCAAAATACAGGCCCAAAACATGCTGAAAATCGATATTTTAGATGCCCAAAGTCAATATGTGCATGTATCTTCTGTACCCGTTTATATCTCAAATTCATGCTCAAAACATCCGAAAATTCAATATTTTGGGGTCCCAGAAGCAATCTGTACATGCCTACTCAGTGCTAGAATATTTTCAAAATATAGGCTAAAAACATGCTAAAAATCGATCTTTTAGGTGCTAAAAAGTCGATATCTCAAATTCAGTCCCAGAACACCCGAAAATTCGATATTTAGGGGTCCCAGAAGCGATCTGTACAGGCCTACTCCGTGTTAGAGTATTTTCAAAATACATGCTCAAAACATACTGAAAATCGATCTTTTAGGTGCACAAAAGTCGATATGTGCATGCATCTTCAGTACCCGTTTATATCTCAAATTCAGGCTCAAAACACCCGAAAATTCAATATTTTGGGGTCCCAGAAGCAATCTGTACACTCAGTGTTAGAGTATTTTCAAAATACAGGCCCAAAACATGCTGAAAATCGATATTTTAGATGCCCAAAGTCAATATGTGCATGTATTTTCTGTACCCGTTTATATCTCAAATTCAGGCTCAAAACACCCGAAAATTCAATATTTTGGGGTCCCAGAAGCAATCTGTACATGCCTACACAGTGCTAGAATATTTTCAAAATATAGGCTAAAAACATGCTAAAAATCGACATTTTAGGTGTAAAAAAATCGATATCTCAAATTCAGTCCCAAAACACCCGAAAATTCGATATTTAGAGGTCCCAGAAGGTATCTGTACATGCCTACTCCGTGTTAGAGTATTTTCAAAATACAGGCCCAAAACATGCTGAAAATCGATATTTTTGGTGCCTAAAGTCAATATGTGCATGTATCTTCTGTACCCGTTTATATCTCAAATTCAGGCTCAAAACACCCGAAAATTCAATATTTTGGGGTCCCAGAAGCAATCTGTACATGCCTACACAGTGCTAGAATATTTTCAAAATATAGGCTAAAAACATGCTAAAAATCGATCTTTTAGGTGCCAAAAAGTCGATATCTCAAATTCAGTCCCAAAACACCCGAAAATTCGATATTTAGAGGTCCCAGAAGGTATCTGTACATGCTTACTCCGTGTTAGAGTACTTTCAAAATACAGGCCAAAAACATACTGAAAATCGATCTTTTAGGTGCCCAAAAGTCGATATGTGCATGCATCTTCTGTACCCGTTTATATCTCAAATTCAGTCCCAAAACACCTGAAAATTCGATATTTAGGGGTCCCAGAAGCGATCTGTACATGCCTACTCCGTGTTAGAGTATTTTCAAAATACATGCTCAAAACATACTGAAAATCGATCTTTTAGGTGCACAAAAGTCGATATGTGCATGCATCTTCAGTACCCGTTTATATCTCAAATTCAGGCTCAAAACACCCGAAAATTCAATATTTTGGGGTCCCAGAAGCAATCTGTACATGCCTACTCAGTGCTAGAATATTTTCAAAATATAGGCTAAAAACATGCTAAAAATCGATCTTTTAGGTGCCAAAAAGTCGATATCTCAAATTCAGTCCCAAAACACCCGAAAATTCGATATTTAGGGGTCCCAGAAGCGATCTGTACATGCATACTCCGTGTTAGAGTATTTTCAAAATTCAGGCCCAAAACATGCTGAAAATCGATATTTTTGGTGCTCAAAGTCAATATGTGCATGTATCTTCTGTACCCGTTTATATCTCAAATTCAGGCTCAAAACACCCGAAAATTCAATATTTTGGGGTCCCAGAAGCAATCTGTACATGCCTACTCAGTGCTAGAATATTTTCAAAATATAGGCTAAAAACATGCTAAAAATCGATCTTTTAGGTGCCAAAAAGTCGATATCTCAAATTCAGTCCCAAAACACCCGAAAATTCGATATTTAGGGGTCCCAGAAGCGATCTGTACATGCCTACTCCGTGTTAGAGTATTTTCAAAATACATGCTCAAAACATACTGAAAATCGATCTTTTAGGTGCACAAAAGTCGATATGTGCATGCATCTTCAGTACCCGTTTATATCTCAAATTCAGGCTCAAAACACCCGAAAATTCAATATTTTGGGGTCCCAGAAGCAATCTGTACATGCCTACTCAGTGTTAGAGTATTTTCAAAATACAGGCCCAAAACATGCTGAAAATCGATATTTTAGATGCCCAAAGTCAATATGTGCATGTATCTTCTGTACCCGTTTATATCTCAAATTCAGGCTCAAAACACCCGAAAATTCAATATTTTGGGGTCCCAGAAGCAATCTGTACATGCCTACACAGTGCTAGAATATTTTCAAAATATAGGCTAAAAACATGCTAAAAATCGACATTTTAGGTGCCAAAAAGTCGATATCTCAAATTCAGTCCCAAAACACCCGAAAATTCGATATTTAGAGGTCCCAGAAGGTATCTGTATATGCTTACTCCGTGTTAGAGTACTTTCAAAATACAGGCCAAAAACATACTGAAAATCGATCTTTTAGGTGCCCAAAAGTCGATATGTGCATGCATCTTCTGTACCCGTTTATATCTCAAATTCAGTCCCAAAACACCCGAAAAATCGATATTTAGGGGTCCCAGAAGCGATCTGTACATGCCTACTCCGTGTTAGAGTATTTTCAAAATACATGCTCAAAACATACTGAAAATCGATCTTTTAGGTGCACAAAAGTCGATATGTGCATGCATCTTCAGTACCCGTTTATATCTCAAATTCAGGCTCAAAACACCCGAAAATTCAATATTTTGGGGTCCCAGAAGCAATCTGTACATGCCTACTCAGTGTTAGAGTATTTTCAAAATACAGGCCCAAAACATGCTGAAAATCGATATTTTAGATGAACAAAGTCAATATGTGCATGTATTTTCTGTACCCGTTTATATCTCAAATTCAGGCTCAAAACACCCGAAAATTCAATATTTTGGGGTCCCAGAAGCAATCTGTACATGCCTACACATTGCTAGAATATTTTCAAAATATAGGCTAAAAACATGCTAAAAATCGACATTTTATGTGTCAAAAAATCGATATCTCAAATTCAGTCCCAAAACACCCGAAAATTCGATATTTAGAGGTCACAGAAGGTATCTGTACATGCCTACTCCGTGTTAGAGTATTTTCAAAATACAGGCCAAAAACATACTGAAAATCGATCTTTTAGGTGCCCAAAAGTCGATATGTGCATGCATCTTCTGTACCCGTTTATATCTCAAATTCTGGCCCTAAACACCCGAAAATTCAATATTTTGGGTTCCCAGAAGCGATCTGTACATGCCTACTCCGTGTTAGAGTATTTTCAAAATTCAGGCCCAAAACATGCTGAAAATCGATATTTTTGGTGCCCAAAGTCAATATGTGCATGTATCTTCTGTACCCGTTTATATCTCAAATTCAGGCTCAAAACACCCGAAAATTCAATATTTTGGGGTCCCAGAAGCAATCTGTACATGCCTACACAGTGCTAGAATATTTTCAAAATATAGGCTAAAAACATGCTAAAAATCGACATTTTAGGTGCCAAAAAGTCGATATCTCAAATTCAGTCCCAAAACACCCGAAAATTCGATATTTAGAGGTCCCAGAAGGTATCTGTACATGCTTACTCCGTGTTAGAGTACTTTCAAAATACAGGCCAAAAACATACTGAAAATCGATCTTTTAGGTGCCCAAAAGTCGATATGTGCATGCATCTTCTGTACCCGTTTATATCTCAAATTCTGGCCCTAAACACCCGAAAATTCGATATTTTGGGGTCCCAGAAGCGATCTGTACATGCCTACTCCGTGTTAGAGTATTTTCAAAATTCAGGCCCAAAACATGCTGAAAATCGATATTTTTGGTGCCCAAAGTCAATATGTGCATATATCTTCTGTACCCGTTTATATCTCAAATTCAGGCTCAAAACACCCGAAAATTCAATATTTTGAGGTCCCAGAAGTCAATCTGTACATGCCTACTCAGTGCTAGAATATTTTCAAAATATAGGCTAAAAACATGCTAAAAATCGATCTTTTAGGTGCCAAAAAGTCGATATCTCAAATTCAGTCCCAAAACACCCGAAAATTCGATATTTAGGGGTCCCAGAAGCGATCTGTACATGCCTACTCCGTGTTAGAGTATTTTCAAAATACAGGCCCAAAACATGCTGAAAATCGATATTTTAGATGCCCAAAGTCAATATGTGCATGTATCTTCTGTACCCGTTTATATCTCAAATTCAGGCTCAAAACACCCGAAAATTCAATATTTTGGGGTCCCAGAAGCAATCTGTACATGCCTACACAGTGCTAGAATATTTTCAAAATATAGGCTAAAAACATGCTAAAAATCGACATTTTAAGTGCCAAAAAATCGATATCTCAAATTCAGTCCCAAAACACCCGAAAATTCGATATTTAGAGGTCCCAGAAGGTATCTGTACATGCTTACTCCGTGTTAGAGTATTTTCAAAATACAGGCCAAAAACATACTGAAAATCGATCTTTTTGGTGCACAAAAGTCGATATGTGCATGCATCTTCTGTACCCGTTTATATCTCAAATTCTGGCCGTAAACACCCGAAAATTCGATATTTTGGGGTCCCAGAAGCGATCTGTACATGCCTACTCCGTGTTAGAGTATTTTCAAAATTCAGGCCCAAAACATGCTGAAAATCGATATTTTTGGTGCCCAAAGTCAATATGTGCATGTATCTTCTGTACCCGTTTATATCTCAAATTCAGGCTCAAAACACCCGAAAATTCAATATTTTGGGGTCCCAGAAGCAATCTGTACATGCCTTCTCAGTGCTAGAATATTTTCAAAATATAGGCTAAAAACATGCTAAAAATCGATCTTTTAGATGCCAAAAAGTCGATATCTCAAATTCAGTCCCAAAACACCCGAAAATTCGATATTTAGGGGTCCCAGAAGCGATCTGTACATGCCTACTCCGTGTTAGAGTATTTTCAAAATACATGCTCAAAACATACAGAAAATCGATCTTTTAGGTGCACAAAAGTCGATATGTGCATGCATCTTCAGTACCCGTTTATATCTCAAATTCAGGCTCAAAACACCCGAAAATTCAATATTTTGGGGTCCCAGAAGCAATCTGTACATGCCTACTCAGTGTTAGAGTATTTTCAAATTACAGGCCCAAAACATGCTGAAAATCGATATTTTAGATGCTGAAAGTCAATATGTGCATGTATCTTCTGTACCTGTTTATATCTCAAATTCAGGCTCAAAACACCCGAAAATTCAATATTTTGGGGTCCCAGAAGCAATCTGTACATGCCTACACAGTGCTAGAATATTTTCAAAATATAGGCTAAAAACATGCTAAAAATCGACATTTTAGGTGCCAAAAAATCGATATCTCAAATTCAGTCCCAAAACACCCGAAAATTCGATATTTAGAGGTCCCAGAAGGTATCTGTACATGCCTACTCCGTGTTAGAGTATTTTCAAAATACAGGCCAAAAACATACTGAAAATCGATCTTTTAGGTGCCCAAAAGTCGATATGTGCATGCATCTTCTGTACCCGTTTATATCTCAAATTCTGGCCCTAAACACCCGAAAAGTCGATATTTTGGGGTCCCAGAAGCGATCTGTACATGCCTACTCCGTGTTAGAGTATTTTCAAAATTAAGGCCCAAAACATGCTGAAAATCGATATTTTTGGTGCCCAAAGTCAATATGTGCATGTATCTTCTGTACCCGTTTATATCTCAAATTCAGGCTCAAAACACCCGAAAATTCAATATTTTGGGGTCCCAGAAGCAATCTGTACATGCCTACTCAGTGCTAGAATATTTTCAAAATATAGGCTAAAAACATGCTAAAAATCGATCTTTTAGGTGCCAAAAAGTCGATATCTCAAATTCAGTCCCAAAACACCCGAAAATTCGATATTTAGGGGTCCCAGAAGCGATCTGTACATGCATACTCCGTGTTAGAGTATTTTCAAAATACATGCTCAAAACATACTGAAAATCGATCTTTTAGGTGCACAAAAGTCGATATGTGCATGCATCTTCAGTACCCGTTTATATCTCAAATTCAGGCTCAAAACACCCAAAAACTCAATATTTTGGGGTCCCAAAAGCAATCTGTACATGCCTACTCAGTGTTAGAGTATTTTCAAAATACAGGCCCAAAACATGCTGAAAATCGATATTTTAGATGCCCAAAGTCAATAAGTGCATGTATCTTCTGTACCCGTTTATATCTCAAATTCAGGTTCAAAACACCCGAAAATTCAATATTTTGGGGTCCCAGAAGCAATCTGTACATGCCTACACAGTGCTAGAATATTTTCAAAATATAGGCTAAAAACATGCTAAAAATCGACATTTAAGGTGCCAAAAAATCGATATCTCAAATTCAGTCCCAAAACACCCGAAAATTAGATATTTAAGTATGTTTTGAGCATGTATTTTGAAAATACTCTAACACGGAGTAGGCATGTACAGATCGCTTCTGGGACCCCTAAATATCGAATTTTCGTGTGTTTTGGGACTGAATTTGAGATATCGACTTTTTGGCATCTAAAAGATCGATTTTTAGCATGTTTTTAGCCTATATTTTGAAAATATTCTAGCACTGAGTAGGCATGTACAGATTGCTTCTGGGACCCCAAAATATTGAATTTTCGGGTGTTTTGAGCCTGAATTTGAGATATAAACGGGTACAGAAGATACATGCACATATTGACTTTGGGCACCAAAAATATCGATTTTCAGCATGTTTTGGGCCTGAATTTTGAAAATACTCTAACACGGAGTAGGCATGTACAGATTGCTTCTGGGACCCCAAAATATCGAATTTTCGGGTGTTTAGGGCCAGAATTTGAGATATAAACGGGTACAGAAGATGCATGCACATATCGACTTTTGGGCACCTAAAAGATCGATTTTCAGTATGTTTTTGGCCTGTATTTTGAAAATACTCTAACACGGAGTAGGCATGTACAGATACCTTCTGGGACCTCTAAATATCGAATTTTCGGGTGTTTTGGGACTGAATTTGAGATATCGATTTTTTGGCACCTAAAATGTCGATTTTTAGCATGTTTTTAGCCTATATTTTGAAAATATTCTAGCACTGTGTAGGCATGTACAGATTGCTTCTGGGACCCCAAAATATTGAATTTTCGGGTGTTTTGAGACTGAATTTGAGATATAAACGGGTACAGAAGATACATGCACATATTGACTTTGGGCATCTAAAATATCGATTTTCAGCATGTTTTGGGCCAGTATTTTGAAAATACTCTAACACTGAGTAGGCATGTACAGATTGCTTCTGGGACCCCAAAATATTGAATTTTCGGGTGTTTTGAGCCTGAATTTGAGATATAAACGGGTACTGAAGATGCATGCACATATCGACTTTTGTGCACCTAAAAGATCGATTTTCAGTATGTTTTGAGCATGTATTTTAAAAAAATACTCTAACACGGAGTAGGCATGTACAGATCGCTTCTGGGACCCCTAAATATCGAATTTTCGGGTGTTTTGGGACTGAATTTGAGATATCGACTTTTTGGCACCTAAAAGATCGATTTTTAGCATGTTTTTAGCCTATATTTTGAAAATATTCTAGCACTGAGTAGGCATGTACAGATTGCTTCTGGGACCCCAAAATATTGAATTTTCGGGTGTTTTGAGCCTGAATTTGAGATATAAACGGGTACAGAAGATACATGCACATATTGACTTTGGGCACCAAAAATATCGATTTTCAGCATGTTTTGGGCCTGAATTTTGAAAATACTCTAACACGGAGTAGGCATGTACAGATCGCTTCTGGGACCCCAAAATATCGAATTTTCGGGTGTTTTGAGCCTGAATTTGAGATATAAACGGGTACAGAAGATGCATGCACATATCGACTTTTGGGCACCTAAAAGATCGATTTTCAGTATGTTTTTGGCCTGTATTTTGAAAATACTCTTACACGGAGTAAGCTCGTACAGATACCTTCTGGGACCTCTAAATATCGAATTTTCGGGTGTTTTGGGACTGAATTTGAGATATCGACTTTTTGGCACCTAAAAGATCGATTTTTAGCATGTTTTTAGCCTATATTTTGAAAATATTCTAGCACTGAGTAGGCATGTACAGATTGCTTCTGGGACCCCAAAATATTGAATTTTCGGGTGTTTTGAGCTTGAATTTGAGATATAAACGGGTACAGAAGATACATGCACATATTGACTTTGGGCACCAAAAATATCGATTTTCAGCATGTTTTGGGCCTGAATTTTGAAAATACTCTAACACGGAGTAGGCATGTACAGATCGCTTCTGGGACCCCAAAATATCGAATTTTCGGGTGTTTACGGCCAGAATTTGAGATATAAACGGGTACAGAAGATGCATGCACATATCGACTTTTGGGCACCTAAAAGATCGATTTTCAGTATGTTTTTGGCCTGTATTTTGAAAATACTCTAACACGGAGTAGGCATGTACAGATACCTTCTGGGACCTCTAAATATCGAATTTTCGGGTGTTTTGGGACTGAATTTGAGATATCGATTTTTTGGCACCTAAAATGTCGATTTTTAGCATGTTTTTAGCCTATATTTTGAAAATATTCTAGCACTGTGTAGGCATGTACAGATTGCTTCTGGGACCCCAAAATATTGAATTTTCGGGTGTTTTGAGCCTGAATTTGAGATATAAACGGGTACAGAAGATACATGCACATATTGACTTTCGGCATCTAAAATATCGATTTTCAGCATGTTTTGGGCCTGTATTTTGAAAATACTCTAACACTGAGTAGGCATGTACAGATTGCTTGTGGGACCCCAAAATATCGAATTTTTGGGTGTTTTGAGCCTGAATTTGAGATATAAACGGGTACTGAAGATGCATGCACATATCGACTTTTGTGCACCTAAAAGATCGATTTTCAGTATGTTTTGAGCATGTATTTTGAAAATACTCTAACACGGAGTAGGCATGTACAGATCGCTTCTGGGACCCCTAAATATCGAATTTTCGGGTGTTTTGGGACTGAATTTGAGATATCGACTTTTTGGCACCTAAAAGATCGATTTTTAGCATGTTTTTAGCCTATATTTTGAAAATATTCTAGCACTGTGTAGGCATGTACAGACTGCTTCTGGGACCCCAAAATATTGAATTTTCGGGTGTTTTGAGCCTGAATTTGAGATATAAACGGGTACAGAAAATACATGCACATATTGACTTTGGGCATCTAAAATATCGATTTTCAGCATGTTTTGGGCCTGTATTTTGAAAATACTCTAACACTGAGTAGGCATGTACAGATTGCTTCTGGGACCCCAAAATATTGAATTTTCGGGTGTTTTGAGCCTGAATTTGAGATATAAACGGGTACTGAAGATGCATGCACATATCGACTTTTGTGCACCTAAAAGATCGATTTTCAGTATGTTTTGAGCATGTATTTTGAAAATACTCTAACACGGAGTAGGCATGTACAGATCGCTTCTGGGACCCCTAAATATCGAATTTTCGGGTGTTTTGGGACTGAATTTGAGATATCGACTTTTTGGCACCTAAAAGATCGATTTTTAGCATGTTTTTAGCCTATATTTTGAAAATATTCTAGCACTGAGTAGGCATGTACAGATTGCTTCTGGGACCCCCAAATATTGATTTTTCGGGTGTTTTGAGCCTGAATTTGAGATATAAACGGGTACAGAAAATACATGCACATATTGACTTTGGGCATCTAAAATATCGATTTTCAGCATGTTTTGGGCCTGAATTTTGAAAATACTCTAACACGGAGTAGGCATGTACAGATCGCTTCTGGGACCCCAAAATATTGAATTTTCGGGTGTTTTGAGCCTGAATTTGAGATATAAACGGGTACAGAAGATGCATGCACATATCGACTTCTGTGCACCTAAAAGATCGATTTTCAGTATGTTTTGAGCATGTATTTTGAAAATACTCTAACACGGAGTAGGCATGTACAGATACCTTCTGGGACCCCTAAATATCGAATTTTCGGGTGTTTTGGGACTGAATTTGAGATATCGATTTTTTGACACCTAAAATGTCGATTTTTAGCATGTTTTTAGCCTATATTTTGAAAATATTCTAGCACTGTGTAGACATGTACAGATTGCTTCTGGGACCCCAAAATATTGAATTTTCGGGTGTTTTGAGCCTGAATTTGAGATATAAACGGGTAAAGAAGATACATGCACATATTGACTTTGGGCATCTAAAATATCGATTTTCAGCATGTTTTGGGCCTGTTTTTTGAAAATACTCTAACACTGAGTAGGCATGTACAGATTGCTTCTGGGACCCCAAAATATTGAATTTTCGGGTGTTTTGGGCCTGAATTTGAGATATAAACGGGTACTGAAGATGCATGCACATATCGACTTTTGTGCACCTAAAAGATCGATTTTCAGTATGTTTTGAGCATGTATTTTGAAAATACTCTAACACGGAGTAGGCATGTACAGATCGCTTCTGGGACCCCTAAATATCGAATTTTCGGGTGTTTTGGGACTGAATTTAAGATACCGACTTTTTGGCACCTAAAAGATCGATTTTTAGCATGTTTTTTGCCTATATTTTGAAAATATTCTAGCACTGAGTAGGCATGTACAGATTGCTTCTGGGACCCCAAAATATTGAATTTTCGGGTGTTTTGAGCCTGAATTTGAGATATAAACGGGTACAGAAGATACATGCACATATTGACTTTGGGCACCAAAAATATCGATTTTCAGCATGTTTTGGGCCTGAATTTTGAAAATACTCTAACACGGAGTAGGCATGTACAGATCGCTTCTGGGACCCCAAAATATCGAATTTTCGGGTGTTTAGGGCCAGAATTTGAGATATAAACGGGTACAGAAGATGCATGCACATATCGACTTTTGGGCACCTAAAAGATCGATTTTTAGTATGTTTTTGGCCTGTATTTTGAAAATACTCTAACACGGAGTAGGCATTTACAGATACCTTCTGGGACCTCTAAATATCGAATTTTCGGGTGTTTTGGGACTGAATATGAGATATCGATTTTTTGGCGCCTAAAATGTCGATTTTTAGCATGTTTTTAGCCTATATTTTGAAAATATTCTAGCACTGAGTAGGCATGTACAGATTGCTTCTGGGACCCCAAAATATCGAATTTTCGGGTGTTTAGGGCCAGAATTTGAGATATAAACGGGTACAGAAGATGCATGCACATATCGACTTTTGGGCACCTAAAAGATCGATTTTCAGTATGTTTTTGGCCTGTATTTTGAAAATACTCTAACACGGAGTAGGCATTTACAGATACCTTCTGGGACCTCTAAATATCGAATTTTCGGGTGTTTTGGGACTGAATTTGAGATATCGATTTTTTGGCGCCTAAAATGTCGATTTTTAGCATGTTTTTAGCCTATATTTTGAAAATATTCTAGCACTGTGTAGGCATGTACAGATTGCTTCTGGGACCCCAAAATATTAAATTTTCGGGTGTTTTGAGCCTCAATTTGAGATATAAACGGGTACTGAAGATGCATGCACATATCGACTTTTGTGCACCTAAAATATCGATTTTCAGCATGTTTTGGGCCTGTATTTTGAAAATACTCTAACACTGAGTAGGCATGTACAGATCGCTTCTGGGACCCCTAAATATCGAATTTTCGGGTGTTTTGGGACTGAATTTGAGATATCGACTTTTTGGCACCTAAAAGATCGATTTTTAGCATGTTTTTAGCCTATATTTTGAAAATATTCTAGCACTGAGTAGGCATGCACAGATTGCTTCTGGGACCCCAAAATATTGAATTTTCGGGTGTTTTGAGCCTGAATTTGAGATATAAACGGGTACAGAAGATATATGCACATATTGACTTTGGGCACCAAAAATATCGATTTTCAGCATGTTTTGGGCCTGAATTATGAAAATACTCTAACACAGAGTAGGCATGTACAGATCGCTTCTGGGACCCCAAAATATCGAATTTTCGGGTGTTTTGAGCCTGAATTTGAGATATAAACGGGTACTGAAGATGCATGCACATATCGACTTTTGTGCACCTAAAAGATCGATTTTCAGTATGTTTTGAGCATGTATTTTGAAAATACTCTAACACGGAGTAGGCATGTACAGATCGCTTCTGGGACCCCTAAATATCGAATTTTCGGGTGTTTTGGGACTGAATTTGAGATATCTACTTTTTGGCATCTAAAAGATCGATTTTTAGCATGTTTTTAGCCTATATTTTGAAAATATTCTAGCACTGTACAGATTGCTTCTGGGACCCCAAAATATTGAATTTTCGGGTGTTTTGAGCCTGAATTTGAGATATAAACGGGTACAGAAGATACATGCACATATTGACTTTGGGCACCAAAAATATCGATTTTCAGCATGTTTTGGGCCTGAATTTTGAAAATACTCTAACACGAAGTAGGCATGTACAGATCGCTTCTGGGACCCCAAAATATCGAATTTTCGGGTGTTTAGGGCCAGAATTTGAGATATAAACGGGTACAGAAGATGCATGCACATATCGACTTTTGGGCACCTAAAAGATCGATTTTCAGTATGTTTTTGGCCTGTATTTTGAAAATACTCTAACACGGAGTAGGCATGTACAGATACCTTCTGGGACCTCTAAATATCGAATTTTCGGGTGTTTTGGGACTGAATTTGAGATATCGATTTTTTGGCACCTAAAATGTCGATTTTTAGCATGTTTTTAGCCTATATTTTGAAAATATTCTAGCACTGTGTAGACATGTACAGATTGCTTCTGGGACCCCAAAATATTGAATTTTCGGGTGTTTTGAGCATGAATTTGAGATATAAACGGGTACAGAAGATACATGCACATATTGACTTTGATCATCTAAAATATCGATTTTCAGCATGTTTTGGGCCTGTATTTTGAAAATACTCTAACACTGAGTAGGCATGTACAGATTGCTTCTGGGACCCCAAAATATTGAATTTTCGGGTGTTTTGAGCCTGAATTTGAGATATAAACGGGTACTGAAGATGCATGCACATATCGACTTTTGTGCACCTAAAAGATCGATTTTCAGTATGTTTTGAGCATGTATTTTGAAAATACTCTAACACGGAGTAGGCATGTACAGATCGCTTCTGGGACCCCTAAATATCGAATTTTCGGGTGTTTTGGGACTGAATTTGAGATATCGACTTTTTGGCACCTAAAAGATCGATTTTTAGCATGTTTTTAGCCTATATTTTGAAAATATTCTAGCACTGTACAGATTGCTTCTGGGACCCCAAAATATTGAATTTTCGGGTGTTTTGAGCCTGAATTTGAGATATAAACGGGTACAGAAGATACATGCACATATTGACTTTGGGCACCAAAAATATCGATTTTCAGCATGTTTTTGGCCTGAATTTTGAAAATACTCTAACACGGAGTAGGCATGTACAGATCGCTTCTAGGACCCCAAAATATCGAATTTTCGGGTGTTTAGGGCCAGAATTTGAGATATAAACGGGTACAGAAGATGCATGCACATATCGACTTTTGTGCACCTAAAAGATCGATTTCCAGTATGTTTTTGGCCTGTATTTTGAAAATACTCTAACACGGAGTAGGCATGTACAGATACCTTCTGGGACCTCTAAATATCGAATTTTCGGGTGTTTTGGGACTGAATTTGAGATATCGATTTTCTGGCACCTAAAATGTCGATTTTTAGCATGTTTTTAGCCTATATTTTGAAAATATTCTAGCACTGAGTAGGCATGTACAGATTGCTTCTGGGACCCCAAAATATTGAATTTTCGGGTGTTTTGAGCCTGAATTTGATATATAAACGGGTACAGAAGATACATGCACATATTGACTTTGGGCACCAAAAATATCGATTTTCAGCATGTTTTGGGCCTGAATTTTGAAAATACTCTAACACTGAGTAGGCATGTACAGATCGCTTCTGGGACCCCAAAATATCGAATTTTCGGGTGTTTAGGGCCAGAATTTGAGATATAAACGGGTACAGAAGATGCATGCACATATCGACTTTTGGGCACCTAAAAGATCGATTTTCAGTATGTTTTTGGCCTGTATTTTGAAAATACTCTAACACGGAGTAGGCATGTACAGATACCTTCTGGGACCTCTAAATATCGAATTTTCGGGTGTTTTGGGACTGAATTTGAGATATCGATTTTTTGGCGCCTAAAATGTCGATTTTTAGCATGTTTTTAGCCTATATTTTGAAAATATTCTAGCACTGTGTAGGCATGTACAGATTGCTTCTGGGACCCCAAAATATTAAATTTTCGGGTGTTTTGAGCCTGAATTTGAGATATAAACGGGTACTGAAGATGCATGCACATATCGACTTTTGTGCACCTAAAAGATCGATTTTCAGCATGTTTTGGGCCTGTATTTTGAAAATACTCTAACACTGAGTAGGCATGTACAGATCGCTTCTGGGACCCCTAAATATCGAATTTTCGGGTGTTTTGGGACTGAATTTGAGATATCGACTTTTTGGCACCTAAAAGATCGATTTTTAGCATGTTTTTAGCCTATATTTTGAAAATATTCTAGCACTCAGTAGGCATGTACAGATTGCTTCTGGGACCCCAAAATATTGAATTTTCGGGTGTTTTGAGCCTGAATTTGAGATATAAACGGGTACAGAAGATACATGCACATATTGACTTTGGGCACCAAAAATATCGATTTTCAGCATGTTTTGGGCCTGAATTATGAAAATACTCTAACACAGAGTAGGCATGTACAGATCGCTTCTGGGACCCCAAAATATCGAATTTTCGGGTGTTTTGAGCCTGAATTTGAGATATAAACGGGTACTGAAGATGCATGCACATATCGACTTTTGTGCACCTAAAAGATCGATTTTCAGTATGTTTTGAGCATGTATTTTGAAAATACTCTAACACGGAGTAGGCATGTACAGATCGCTTCTGGGACCCCTAAATATCGAATTTTCGGGTGTTTTGGGACTGAATTTGAGATATCGACTTTTTGGCATCTAAAAGATCGATTTTTAGCATGTTTTTAGCCTATATTTTGAAAATATTCTAGCACTGTACAGATTGCTTCTGGGACCCCAAAATATTGAATTTTCGGGTGTTTTGAGCCTGAATTTGAGATATAAACGGGTACAGAAGATACATGCACATATTGACTTTGGGCACCAAAAATATCGATTTTCAGCATGTTTTGGGCCTGTATTTTGAAAATACTCTAACACGGAGTAGGCATGTACAGATACCTTCTGGGACCTCTAAATATCGAATTTTCGGGTGTTTTGGGACTGAATTTGAGATATCGATTTTTTGGCACCTAAAATGTCGATTTTTAGCATGTTTTTAGCCTATATTTTGAAAATATTCTAGCACTGAGTAGGCATGTACAGATTGCTTCTGGGACCCCAAAATATTGAATTTTCGGGTGTTTTGAGCCTGAATTTGATATATAAACGGGTACAGAAGATACATGCAGATATTGACTTTGGGCACCAAAAATATCGATTTTCAGCATGTTTTGGGCCTGAATTTTGAAAATACTCTAACACTGAGTAGGCATGTACAGATCGCTTCTGGGACCCCAAAATATCGAATTTTCGGGTGTTTAGGGCCAGAATTTGAGATATAAACGGGTACAGAAGATGCATGCACATATCGACTTTTGGGCACCTAAAAGATCGATTTTCAGTATGTTTTTGGCCTGTATTTTGAAAATACTCTAACACGGAGTAGGCATGCACAGATACCTTCTGGGACCTCTAAATATCGAATTTTCGGGTGTTTTGGGACTGAATTTGAGATATCGATTTTTTGGCGCCTAAAATGTCGATTTTTAGCATGTTTTTAGCCTATATTTTGAAAATATTCTAGCACTGTGTAGGCATGTACAGATTGCTTCTGGGACCCCAAAATATTAAATTTTCGGGTGTTTTGAGCCTGAATTTGAGATATAAACGGGTACTGAAGATGCATGCACATATCGACTTTTGTGCACCTAAAATATCGATTTTCAGCATGTTTTGGGCCTGTATTTTGAAAATACTCTAACACTGAGTAGGCATGTACAGATCGCTTCTGGGACCCCTAAATATCGAATTTTCGGGTGTTTTGGGACTGAATTTGAGATATAAACGGGTACTGAAGATGCATGCACATATCGACTTTTG
Organism: Petrolisthes cinctipes; assembly: GCA_033782935.1. Taxonomy (NCBI): domain Eukaryota; kingdom Metazoa; phylum Arthropoda; class Malacostraca; order Decapoda; family Porcellanidae; genus Petrolisthes; species Petrolisthes cinctipes. The sequence goes on from JAWQEG010000038.1 coordinate 1,483,569, forward strand.
TGCACCTAAAAGATCGATTTTCAGTATGTTTTGAGCATGTATTTTGAAAATACTCTAACACGGAGTAGGCATGTACAGATTGCTTCTGGGACCCCTAAATATCGAATTTTCGGGTGTTTTGGGACTGAATTTAAGATACCGACTTTTTGGCACCTAAAAGATCGATTTTTAGCATGTTTTTTGCCTATATTTTGAAAATATTCTAGCACTGAGTAGGCATGTACAGATTGCTTCTGGGACCCCAAAATATTGAATTTTCGGGTGTTTTGAGCCTGAATTTGAGATATAAACGGGTACAGAAGATACATGCACATATTGACTTTGGGCACCAAAAATATCGATTTTCAGCATGTTTTGGGCCTGAATTTTGAAAATACTCTAACACGGAGTAGGCATGTACAGATCGCTTCTGGGACCCCAAAATATCGAATTTTCGGGTGTTTAGGGCCAGAATTTGAGATATAAACGGGTACAGAAGATGCATGCACATATCGACTTTTGGGCACCTAAAAGATCGATTTTTAGTATGTTTTTGGCCTGTATTTTGAAAATACTCTAACACGGAGTAGGCATTTACAGATACCTTCTGGGACCTCTAAATATCGAATTTTCGGGTGTTTTGGGACTGAATATGAGATATCGATTTTTTGGCGCCTAAAATGTCGATTTTTAGCATGTTTTTAGCCTATATTTTGAAAATATTCTAGCACTGAGTAGGCATGTACAGATTGCTTCTGGGACCCCAAAATATCGAATTTTCGGGTGTTTAGGGCCAGAATTTGAGATATAAACGGGTACAGAAGATGCATGCACATATCGACTTTTGGGCACCTAAAAGATCGATTTTCAGTATGTTTTTGGCCTGTATTTTGAAAATACTCTAACACGGAGTAGGCATTTACAGATACCTTCTGGGACCTCTAAATATCGAATTTTCGGGTGTTTTGGGACTGAATTTGAGATATCGATTTTTTGGCGCCTAAAATGTCGATTTTTAGCATGTTTTTAGCCTATATTTTGAAAATATTCTAGCACTGTGTAGGCATGTACAGATTGCTTCTGGGACCCCAAAATATTAAATTTTCGGGTGTTTTGAGCCTCAATTTGAGATATAAACGGGTACTGAATATGCATGCACATATCGACTTTTGTGCACCTAAAATATCGATTTTCAGCATGTTTTGGGCCTGTATTTTGAAAATACTCTAACACTGAGTAGGCATGTACAGATCGCTTCTGGGACCCCTAAATATCGAATTTTCGGGTGTTTTGGGACTGAATTTGAGATATCGACTTTTTGGCACCTAAAAGATCGATTTTTAGCATGTTTTTAGCCTATATTTTGAAAATATTCTAGCACTGAGTAGGCATGCACAGATTGCTTCTGGGACCCCAAAATATTGAATTTTCGGGTGTTTTGAGCCTGAATTTGAGATATAAACGGGTACAGAAGATATATGCACATATTGACTTTGGGCACCAAAAATATCGATTTTCAGCATGTTTTGGGCCTGAATTATGAAAATACTCTAACACAGAGTAGGCATGTACAGATCGCTTCTGGGACCCCAAAATATCGAATTTTCGGGTGTTTTGAGCCTGAATTTGAGATATAAACGGGTACTGAAGATGCATGCACATATCGACTTTTGTGCACCTAAAAGATCGATTTTCAGTATGTTTTGAGCATGTATTTTGAAAATACTCTAACACGGAGTAGGCATGTACAGATCGCTTCTGGGACCCCTAAATATCGAATTTTCGGGTGTTTTGGGACTGAATTTGAGATATCTACTTTTTGGCATCTAAAAGATCGATTTTTAGCATGTTTTTAGCCTATATTTTGAAAATATTCTAGCACTGTACAGATTGCTTCTGGGACCCCAAAATATTGAATTTTCGGGTGTTTTGAGCCTGAATTTGAGATATAAACGGGTACAGAAGATACATGCACATATTGACTTTGGGCACCAAAAATATCGATTTTCAGCATGTTTTGGGCCTGAATTTTGAAAATACTCTAACACGAAGTAGGCATGTACAGATCGCTTCTGGGACCCCAAAATATCGAATTTTCGGGTGTTTAGGGCCAGAATTTGAGATATAAACGGGTACAGAAGATGCATGCACATATCGACTTTTGGGCACCTAAAAGATCGATTTTCAGTATGTTTTTGGCCTGTATTTTGAAAATACTCTAACACGGAGTAGGCATGTACAGATACCTTCTGGGACCTCTAAATATCGAATTTTCGGGTGTTTTGGGACTGAATTTGAGATATCGATTTTTTGGCACCTAAAATGTCGATTTTTAGCATGTTTTTAGCCTATATTTTGAAAATATTCTAGCACTGTGTAGGCATGTACAGATTGCTTCTGGGACCCCAAAATATTGAATTTTCGGGTGTTTTGAGCATGAATTTGAGATATAAACGGGTACAGAAGATACATGCACATATTGACTTTGATCATCTAAAATATCGATTTTCAGCATGTTTTGGGCCTGTATTTTGAAAATACTCTAACACTGAGTAGGCATGTACAGATTGCTTCTGGGACCCCAAAATATTGAATTTTCGGGTGTTTTGAGCCTGAATTTGAGATATAAACGGGTACTGAAGATGCATGCACATATCGACTTTTGTGCACCTAAAAGATCGATTTTCAGTATGTTTTGAGCATGTATTTTGAAAATACTCTAACACGGAGTAGGCATGTACAGATCGCTTCTGGGACCCCTAAATATCGAATTTTCGGGTGTTTTGGGACTGAATTTGAGATATCGACTTTTTGGCACCTAAAAGATCGATTTTTAGCATGTTTTTAGCCTATATTTTGAAAATATTCTAGCACTGTACAGATTGCTTCTGGGACCCCAAAATATTGAATTTTCGGGTGTTTTGAGCCTGAATTTGAGATATAAACGGGTACAGAAGATACATGCACATATTGACTTTGGGCACCAAAAATATCGATTTTCAGCATGTTTTTGGCCTGAATTTTGAAAATACTCTAATACGGAGTAGGCATGTACAGATCGCTTCTAGGACCCCAAAATATCGAATTTTCGGGTGTTTAGGGCCAGAATTTGAGATATAAACGGGTACAGAAGATGCATGCACATATCGACTTTTGTGCACCTAAAAGATCGATTTCCAGTATGTTTTTGGCCTGTATTTTGAAAATACTCTAACACGGAGTAGGCATGTACAGATACCTTCTGGGACCTCTAAATATCGAATTTTCGGGTGTTTTGGGACTGAATTTGAGATATCGATTTTCTGGCACCTAAAATGTCGATTTTTAGCATGTTTTTAGCCTATATTTTGAAAATATTCTAGCACTGAGTAGGCATGTACAGATTGCTTCTGGGACCCCAAAATATTGAATTTTCGGGTGTTTTGAGCCTGAATTTGATATATAAACGGGTACAGAAGATACATGCACATATTGACTTTGGGCACCAAAAATATCGATTTTCAGCATGTTTTGGGCCTGAATTTTGAAAATACTCTAACACTGAGTAGGCATGTACAGATCGCTTCTGGGACCCCAAAATATCGAATTTTCGGGTGTTTAGGGCCAGAATTTGAGATATAAACGGGTACAGAAGATGCATGCACATATCGACTTTTGGGCACCTAAAAGATCGATTTTCAGTATGTTTTTGGCCTGTATTTTGAAAATACTCTAACACGGAGTAGGCATGTACAGATACCTTCTGGGACCTCTAAATATCGAATTTTCGGGTGTTTTGGGACTGAATTTGAGATATCGATTTTTTGGCGCCTAAAATGTCGATTTTTAGCATGTTTTTAGCCTATATTTTGAAAATATTCTAGCACTGTGTAGGCATGTACAGATTGCTTCTGGGACCCCAAAATATTAAATTTTCGGGTGTTTTGAGCCTGAATTTGAGATATAAACGGGTACTGAAGATGCATGCACATATCGACTTTTGTGCACCTAAAAGATCGATTTTCAGCATGTTTTGGGCCTGTATTTTGAAAATACTCTAACACTGAGTAGGCATGTACAGATCGCTTCTGGGACCCCTAAATATCGAATTTTCGGGTGTTTTGGGACTGAATTTGAGATATCGACTTTTTGGCACCTAAAAGATCGATTTTTAGCATGTTTTTAGCCTATATTTTGAAAATATTCTAGCACTCAGTAGGCATGTACAGATTGCTTCTGGGACCCCAAAATATTGAATTTTCGGGTGTTTTGAGCCTGAATTTGAGATATAAACGGGTACAGAAGATACATGCACATATTGACTTTGGGCACCAAAAATATCGATTTTCAGCATGTTTTGGGCCTGAATTATGAAAATACTCTAACACAGAGTAGGCATGTACAGATCGCTTCTGGGACCCCAAAATATCGAATTTTCGGGTGTTTTGAGCCTGAATTTGAGATATAAACGGGTACTGAAGATGCATGCACATATCGACTTTTGTGCACCTAAAAGATCGATTTTCAGTATGTTTTGAGCATGTATTTTGAAAATACTCTAACACGGAGTAGGCATGTACAGATCGCTTCTGGGACCCCTAAATATCGAATTTTCGGGTGTTTTGGGACTGAATTTGAGATATCGACTTTTTGGCATCTAAAAGATCGATTTTTAGCATGTTTTTAGCCTATATTTTGAAAATATTCTAGCACTGTACAGATTGCTTCTGGGACCCCAAAATATTGAATTTTCGGGTGTTTTGAGCCTGAATTTGAGATATAAACGGGTACAGAAGATACATGCACATATTGACTTTGGGCACCAAAAATATCGATTTTCAGCATGTTTTGGGCCTGTATTTTGAAAATACTCTAACACGGAGTAGGCATGTACAGATACCTTCTGGGACCTCTAAATATCGAATTTTCGGGTGTTTTGGGACTGAATTTGAGATATCGATTTTTTGGCACCTAAAATGTCGATTTTTAGCATGTTTTTAGCCTATATTTTGAAAATATTCTAGCACTGAGTAGGCATGTACAGATTGCTTCTGGGACCCCAAAATATTGAATTTTCGGGTGTTTTGAGCCTGAATTTGATATATAAACGGGTACAGAAGATACATGCAGATATTGACTTTGGGCACCAAAAATATCGATTTTCAGCATGTTTTGGGCCTGAATTTTGAAAATACTCTAACACTGAGTAGGCATGTACAGATCGCTTCTGGGACCCCAAAATATCGAATTTTCGGGTGTTTAGGGCCAGAATTTGAGATATAAACGGGTACAGAAGATGCATGCACATATCGACTTTTGGGCACCTAAAAGATCGATTTTCAGTATGTTTTTGGCCTGTATTTTGAAAATACTCTAACACGGAGTAGGCATGTACAGATACCTTCTGGGACCTCTAAATATCGAATTTTCGGGTGTTTTGGGACTGAATTTGAGATATCGATTTTTTGGCGCCTAAAATGTCGATTTTTAGCATGTTTTTAGCCTATATTTTGAAAATATTCTAGCACTGTGTAGGCATGTACAGATTGCTTCTGGGACCCCAAAATATTAAATTTTCGGGTGTTTTGAGCCTGAATTTGAGATATAAACGGGTACTGAAGATGCATGCACATATCGACTTTTGTGCACCTAAAATATCGATTTTCAGCATGTTTTGGGCCTGTATTTTGAAAATACTCTAACACTGAGTAGGCATGTACAGATCGCTTCTGGGACCCCTAAATATCGAATTTTCGGGTGTTTTGGGACTGAATTTGAGATATCGACTTTTTGGCACCTAAAAGATCGATTTTTAGCATGTTTTTAGCCTATATTTTGAAAATATTCTAGCACTGAGTAGGCATGCACAGATTGCTTCTGGGACCCCAAAATATTGAATTTTCGGGTGTTTTGAGCCTGAATTTGAGATATAAACGGGTACAGAAGATACATGCACATATTGACTTTGGGCACCAAAAATATCGATTTTCAGCATGTTTTGGGCCTGAATTATGAAAATACTCTAACACAGAGTAGGCATGTACAGATCGCTTCTGGGACCCCAAAATATCGAATTTTCGGGTGTTTTGAGCCTGAATTTGAGATATAAACGGGTACTGAAGATGCATGCACATATCAACTTTTGTGCACCTAAAAGATCGATTTTCAGTATGTTTTGAGCATGTATTTTGAAAATACTCTAACACGGAGTAGGCATGTACAGATCGCTTCTGGGACCCCTAAATATCGAATTTTCGGGTGTTTTGGGACTGAATTTGAGATATCGACTTTTGGGCATCTAAAAGATCGATTTTTAGCATGTTTTTAGCCTATATTTTGAAAATATTCTAGCACTGTACAGATTGCTTCTGGGACCCCAAAATATTGAATTTTCGGGTGTTTTGAGCCTGAATTTGAGTTATAAACGGGTACAGAAGATACATGCACATATTGACTTTGGGCACCAAAAATATCGATTTTCAGCATGTTTTGGGCCTGAATTTTGAAAATACTCTAACACGAAGTAGGCATGTACAGATCGCTTCTGGGACCCCAAAATATCGAATTTTCGGGTGTTTAGGGCCAGAATTTGAGATATAAACGGGTACAGAAGATGCATGCACATATCGACTTTTGGGCACCTAAAAGATCGATTTTCAGTATGTTTTTGGCCTGTATTTTGAAAATACTCTAACACGGAGTAGGCATGTACAGATACCTTCTGGGACCTCTAAATATCGAATTTTCGGGTGTTTTGGGACTGAATTTGAGATATCGATTTTTTGGCACCTAAAATGTCGATTTTTAGCATGTTTTTAGCCTATATTTTGAAAATATTCTAGCACTGTGTAGGCATGTACAGATTGCTTCTGGGACCCCAAAATATTGAATTTTCGGGTGTTTTGAGCCTGAATTTGAGATATAAACGGGTACAGAAGATACATGCACATATTGACTTTGGGCATCTAAAATATCGATTTTCAGCATGTTTTGGGCCTGTATTTTGAAAATACTCTAACACTGAGTAGGCATGTACAGATTGCTTCTGGGACCCCAAAATATTGAATTTTCGGGTGTTTTGAGCCTGAATTTGAGATATATACGGGTACTGAAGATGCATGCACATATCGACTTTTGTGCACCTAAAAGATCGATTTTCAGTATGTTTTGAGCATGTATTTTGAAATTACTCTAACACGGAGTAGGCATGTACAGATCGCTTCTGGGACCCCAAAATATTGAATTTTCGGGTGTTTTGAGCCTGAATTTGAGATATATACGGGTACTGAAGATGCATGCACATATCGACTTTTGTGCACCTAAAAGATCGATTTTTAGCATGTTTTTAGCCTATATTTTGAAAATATTCTAGCACTGAGTAGGCATGTACAGATTGCTTCTGGGACCCCAAAATATTGAATTTTCGGGTGTTTTGAGCCTGAATTTGAGATATAAACGGGTACAGAAGATACATGCACATATCGACTTTTGGGCACCTAAAAGATCGATTTTCAGTATGTTTTTGGCCTGTATTTTGAAAATACTCTAACACGGAGTAGGCATGTACAGATACCTTCTGGGACCTCTAAATATCGAATTTTCGGGTGTTTTGGGACTGAATTTGATATATCGATTTTTTGGCACCAAAAATGTCGATTTTTAGCATGTTTTTAGCCTATATTTTGAAAATATTCTAGCACTGTGTAGGCATGTACAGATTGCTTCTGGGACCCCAAAATATTGAATTTTCGGGTGTTTTGAGCCTGAATTTGAGATATAAACGGGTACAGAAGATACATGCACATATTGACTTTGGGCATCTAAAATATCGATTTTCAGCATGTTTTGGGCCTGTATTTTGAAAATACTCTAACACTGAGTAGGCATGCACAGATTGCTTCTGGGACCACAATATATTGAATTTTCGGGTGTTTTGAGCCTGAATTTGAGATATAAACGGGTACTGAAGATGCATGCACATATCGACTTTTGTGCACCTAAAAGATCGATTTTCAGTATGTTTTGAGCATGTATTTTGAAAATACTCTAACACGGAGTAGGCATGTACAGATCGCTTCTGGGACCCCTAAATATCGAATTTTCGGGTGTTTTGGGACTGAATTTGAGATATCGACTTTTTGGCACCTAAAAGATCGATTTTTAGCATGTTTTTAGCCTATATTTTGAAAATATTCTAGCACTGTACAGATTGCTTCTGGGACCCCAAAATATTGAATTTTCGGGTGTTTTGAGCCTGAATTTGAGATATAAACGGGTACAGAAGATACATGCACATATTGACTTTGGGCACCAAAAATATCGATTTTCAGCATGTTTTGGGCCTGAATTTTGAAAATACTCTAACACTGAGTAGGCATGTACAGATTGCTTCTGGGACCCCAAAATATTGAATTTTCGGGTGTTTTGAGCCTGAATTTGAGATATATACGGGTACTGAAGATGCATGCACATATCGACTTTTGTGCACCTAAAAGATCGATTTTCAGTATGTTTTGAGCATGTATTTTGAAATTACTCTAACACGGAGTAGGCATGTACAGATCGCTTCTGGGACCCCAAAATATTGAATTTTCGGGTGTTTTGAGCCTGAATTTGAGAAATAAACGGGTACAGAAGTTACATGCACATATTGACTTTGGGCACCAAAAATATCGATTTTCAGCATGTTTTGGGCCTGAATTTTGAAAATACTCTAACACGGAGTAGGCATGTACAGATCGCTTCTGGGACCCCAAAATATCGAATTTTCGGGTGTTTAGGGCCAGAATTTGAGATATAAACGGGTACAGAAGATGCATGCACATATCGACTTTTGGGCACCAAAAAGATCGATTTTCAGTATGTTTTTGGCCTGTATTTTGAAAATACTCTAACACGGAGTAGGCATGTACAGATCGCTTCTGGGACCCCTAAATATCGAATTTTCGGGTGTTTTGGGACTGAATTTGAGATATCGACTTTTTGGCACCTAAAAGATCGATTTTTAGCATGTTTTTAGCCTATATTTTGAAAATATTCTAGCACTGTACAGATTGCTTCTGGGACCCCAAAATATTGAATTTTCGGGTGTTTTGAGCCTGAATTTGAGATATAAACGGGTACAGAAGATACATGCACATATTGACTTTTGGCATCTAAAATATCGATTTTCAGCATGTTTTGGGCCTGTATTTTGAAAATACTCTAACACTGAGTAGGCATGTACAGATTGCTTCTGGGACCCCAAAATATCGAATTTTCGGGTGTTTAGGGCCAGAATTTGAGATATAAACGGGTACATAAGATGCATGCACATATCGACTTTTGTGCACCTAAAAGATCGATTTTCATTATGTTTTGAGCATGTATTTTGAAAATACTCTAACACGGAGTAGGCATGTACAGATCGCTTCTGGGACCCCTAAATATCGAATTTTCGGGTGTTTTGGGACTGAATTTGAGATATCGACTTTTTGGCACCTAAAAGATCGATTTTTAGCATGTTTTTAGCCTATATTTTGAAAATATTCTAGCACTGTACAGATTGCTTCTGGGACCCCAAAATATTGAAATTTCGGGTGTTTTGAGCCTGAATTTGAGATATAAACGGGTACAGAAGATACATGCACATATTGACTTTGGGCACCAAAAATATCGATTTTCAGCATGTTTTGGGCCTGAATTTTGAAAATACTCTAACACGGAGTAGGCATGTACAGATCGCTTCTGGGACCCCAAAATATCGAATTTTCGGGTGTTTAGGGCCAGAATTTGAGATATAAACGGGTACAGAAGATGCATGCACATATCGACTTTTGGGCACCTAAAAGATCGATTTTCAGTATGTTTTTGGCCTGTATTTTGAAAATACTCTAACACGGAGTAGGCATGTACAGATACCTTCTGGGACCTCTAAATATCGAATTTTCGGGTGTTTTGGGACTGAATTTGAGATATCGATTTTTTGGCACCTAAAATGTCGATTTTTAGCATGTTTTTAGCCTATATTTTGAAAATATTCTAGCACTGTGTAGGCATGTACAGATTGCTTCTGGGACCCCAAAATATTGAATTTTCGGGTGTTTTGAGCCTGAATTTGAGATATAAACGGGTACAGAAGATACATGCACATATTGACTTTTGGCATCTAAAATATCGATTTTCAGCATGTTTTGGGCCTGTATTTTGAAAATACTCTAACACTGAGTAGGCATGTACAGATTGCTTCTGGGACTCCAAAATATTGAATTTTCGGGTGTTTTGAGCCTGAATTTGAGATATAAACGGGTACTGAAGATGCATGCACATATCGACTTTTGTGCACCTAAAAGATCGATTTTCAGTATGTTTTGAGCATGTATTTTGAAAATACTCTAACACGGAGTAGGCATGTACAGATCGCTTCTGGGACCCCTAAATATCGAATTTTCGGGTGTTTTGGGACTGAATTTGAGATATCGACTTTTTGGCACCTAAAAGATCGATTTTTAGCATGTTTTTAGCCTATATTTTGAAAATATTCTAGCACTGTACAGATTGCTTCTGGGACCCCAAAATATTGAATTTTCGTGTGTTTTGAGCCTGAATTTGAGATATAAACGGGTACAGAAGATACATGCACATATTGACTTTGGGCACCAAAAATATCGATTTTCAGCATGTTTTGGGCCTGAATTTTGAAAATACTCTAACACGGAATAGGCATATACAGATCGCTTCTGGGACCCCAAAATATCGAATTTTCGGGTGTTTAGGGCCAGAATTTGAGATATAAACGGGTACAGAAGATGCATGCACATATCGACTTTTGTGCACCTAAAAGATCGATTTTCAGTATGTTTTTGGCCTGTATTTTGAAAATACTCTAACACGGAGTAGGCATGTACAGATACCTTCTGGGACCTCTAAATATCGAATTTTCGAGTGTTATGGGACTGAATTTGAGATATCGATTTTTTGGCACCTATAATATCGATTTTTAGCATGTTTTTAGCCTATATTTTGAAAATATTCTAGCACTGTGTAGGCATGTACAGATTGCTTCTGGGACCCCAAAATATTGAATTTTCGGGTGTTTTGAGCCTGAATTTGAGATATAAACGGGTACAGAAGATACATGCACATATTGACTTTGGGCATCTAAAATATCGATTTTCAGCATGTTTTGGGCCTGTATTTTGAAAATACTCTAACACTGAGTAGGCATGTACAGATTGCTTCTGGGACCCCAAAATATTGAATTTTCGGGTGTTTTGAGCCTGAATTTGAGATATATACGGGTACTGAAGATGCATGCACATATCGACTTTTGTGCACCTAAAAGATCGATTTTCAGTATGTTTTGAGCATGTATTTTGAAATTACTCTAACACGGAGTAGGCATGTACAGATCGCTTCTGGGACCCCAAAATATTGAATTTTCGGGTGTTTTGAGCCTGAATTTGAGAAATAAACGGGTACAGAAGTTACATGCACATATTGACTTTGGGCACCAAAAATATCGATTTTCAGCATGTTTTGGGCCTGAATTTTGAAAATACTCTAACACGGAGTAGGCATGTACAGATCGCTTCTGGGACCCCAAAATATCGAATTTTCGGGTGTTTAGGGCCAGAATTTGAGATATAAACGGTTACAGAAGATGCATGCACATATCGACTTTTGGGCACCTAAAAGATCGATTTTCAGTATGTTTTTGGCCTGTATTTTGAAAATACTCTAACACGGAGTAGGCATGTACAGATAGCTTCTGGGACCCCAAAATATCGAATTTTCGGGTGTTTAGGGCCAGAATTTGAGATATAAACGGGTACAGAAGATGCATGCACATATCGACTTTTGGGCACCTAAAAGATCGATTTTCAGTATGTTTTTGGCCTGTATTTTGAAAATACTCTAACACGGAGTAGGCATGTACAGATACCTTCTGGGACCTCTAAATATCGAATTTTCGGGTGTTTTGGGACTGAATTTGAGATATCGATTTTTTGGCACCTAAAAGATCGATTTTTAGCATGTTTTTAGCCTATATTTTGAAAATATTCTAGCACTGAGTAGGCATGTACAGATTGCTTCTGGGAGCCCAAAATATTGAATTTTCGGGTGTTTTGAGCCTGAATTTGAGATATAAACGGGTACAGAAGATACATGCACATATTGACTTTGGGCACCAAAAATATCGATTTTCAGCATGTTTTGGGCCTGAATTTTGAAAATACTCTAACACGGAGTAGGCATGTACAGATCGCTTCTGTGACCCCAAAATATCGAATTTTCGGGTGTTTAGGGCCAGAATTTGAGATATAAACGGGTACAGAAGATGCATGCACATATCGACTTTTGGGCACCTAAAAGATCGATTTTCAGTATGTTTTTGGCCTGTATTTTGAAAATACTCTAACACGGAGTAGGCATGTACAGATGGCTTCTGGGACCCCTAAATATCGAATTTTCGGGTGTTTTGGGACTGAATTTGAGATATCGAGTTTTTGGCACCTAAAAGATCGATTTTTAGCATGTTTTTAACCTATATTTTGAAAATATTCTAGCACTGAGTAGGCATGTACAGATTGCTTCTGGGACCCCAAAATATTGAATTTTCGGGTGTTTTGAGCCTGAATTTGAGATATAAACGGGTACAGAAGATACATGCACATATTGACTTTGGGCATCTAAAATATCGATTTTCAGCATGTTTTGGGCCTGTATTTTGAAAATACTCTAACACTGAGTAGGCATGTACAGATTGCTTCTGGGACCCCAAAATATTGAATTTTCGGGTGTTTAGGGCCAGAATTTGAGATATAAACGGGTACAGAAGATGCATGCACATATCGACTTTTGTGCACCTAAAAGATCGATTTTCAGTATGTTTTGAGCATGTATTTTGAAAATACTCTAACACGGAGTAGGCATGTACAGATGGCTTCTGGGACCCCTAAATATCGAATTTTCGGGTGTTTTGGGACTGAATTTGAGATATCGACTTTTTGGCACCTAAAAGATTGATTTTTAGCATGTTTTTTGCCTATATTTTGAAAATATTCTAGCACTGAGTAGGCATGTACAGATTGCTTCTGGGACCCCAAAATATTGAATTTTCGTGTGTTTTGAGCCTGAATTTGAGATATAAACGGGTACAGAAGATACATGCACATATTGACTTTGGGCACCAAAAATATCGATTTTCAGCATGTTTTGGGCCTGAATTTTGAAAATACTCTAACACGGAGTAGGCATGTACAGATCGCTTCTGGGACCCCAAAATATCGAATTTTCGGGTGTTTAGGGCCAGAATTTGAGATATAAACGGGTACAGAAGATGTATGCACATATCGACTTTGGGCATCTAAAATATCGATTTTCAGCATGTTTTGGGCCTGTATTTTGAAAATACTCTAACACTGAGTAGGCATGCACAGATTGCTTCTGGGACCCCAATATATTGAATTTTCGGGTGTTTTGAGCCTGAATTTGAGATATAAACGGGTACTGAAGATGCATGCACATATCGACTTTTGTGCACCTAAAAGATCGATTTTCAGTATGTTTTGAGCATGTATTTTGAAAATACTCTAACACGGAGTAGGCATGTACAGATCGCTTCTGGGACCCCTAAATATCGAATTTTCGGGTGTTTTGGGACTGAATTTGAGATATCGACTTTTTGGCACCTAAAAGATCGATTTTTAGCATGTTTTTAGCCTATATTTTGAAAATATTCTAGCACTGTACAGATTGCTTCTGGGACCCCAAAATATTGAATTTTCGGGTGTTTTGAGCCTGAATTTGAGATATAAACGGGTACTGAAGATGCATGCACATATCGACTTTTGTGCACCTAAAAGATCGATTTTCAGTATGTTTTGAGCATGTATTTTGAAAATACTCTAACACGGAGTAGGCATGTACAGATCGCTTCTGGGACCCCTAAATATCGAATTTTCGGGTGTTTTGGGACTGAATTTGAGATATCGACTTTTTGGCACCTAAAAGATCGATTTTTAGCATGTTTTTAGCCTATATTTTGAAAATATTCTAGCACTGTACAGATTGCTTCTGGGACCCCAAAATATTGAATTTTCGGGTGTTTTGAGCCTGAATTTGAGATATAAACGGGTACAGAAGATACATGCACATATTGACTTTGGGCAAAAAAAATATCGATTTTCATCATGTTTTGGGCCTGAATTTTGAAAATACTCTAACACGGAGTAGGCATGTACAGATCGCTTCTGGGACCCCAAAATATCGAATTTTCGGGTGTTTAGGGCCAGAATTTGAGATATAAACGGGTACTGAAGATGCATGCACATATCGACTTTTGGGCACCTAAAAGATCGATTTTCAGTATGTTTTTGGCCTGTATTTTGAAAATACTCTAACACGGAGTAGGCATGTACAGATACCTTCTGGGACCTCTAAATATCGAATTTTCGGGTGTTTTGGGACTGAATTTGAGATATCGATTTTTTGGCACCTAAAATGTCGATTTTTAGCATGTTTTTAACCTATATTTTGAAAATATTCTAGCACTGAGTAGGCATGTACAGATTGCTTCTGGGACCCCAAAATATTGAATTTTCGGGTGTTTTGAGCCTGAATTTGAGATATAAACGGGTACAGAAGATACATGCACATATTGACTTTGAGCATCTAAAATATCGATTTTCAGCATGTTTTGGGCCTGTATTTTGAAAATACTCTAACACTGAGTAAGCATGTACAGATTGCTTCTGGGACCCCAAAATATTGAATTTTCGGGTGTTTTGAGCCTGAATTTGAGATATAAACGGGTACTGAAGATGCATGCACATATCGACTTTTGTGCACCTAAAAGATCGATTTTCAGTATGTTTTGAGCATGTATTTTGAAAATACTCTAACACGGAGTAGGCATGTACAGATCGCTTCTGGGACCCCTAAATATCGAATTTTCGGGTGTTTTGGGACTGAATTTGAGATATCGACTTTTTGGCACCTAAAAGATCGATTTTTAGCATGTTTTTAGCCTATATTTTGAAAATATTCTAGCACTGTACAGATTGCTTCTGGGACCCCAAAATATTGAATTTTCGGGTTTTTTGAGACTGAATTTGAGATATAAACGGGTACAGAAGTTACATGCACATATTGACTTTGGGCAAAAAAAATATCGATTTTCAGCATGTTTTGGGCCTGAAATTTGAAAATACTCTAACACGGAGTAGGCATGTACAGATAGCTTCTGGGACCCCAAAATATCGAATTTTCGGGTGTTTAGGGCCAGAATTTGAGATATAAACGGGTACAGAAGATGCATGCACATATCGACTTTTGGGCACCTAAAAGATCGATTTTCAGTATGTTTTTGGCCTGTATTTTGAAAATACTCTAACACGGAGTAGGCATGTACAGATACCTTCTGGGACCTCTAAATATCGAATTTTCGGGTGTTTTGGGACTGAATTTGAGATATCGATTTTTTGGCACCTAAAATGTCGATTTTTAGCATGTTTTTAGCCTATATTTTGAAAATATTCTAGCACTGTGTAGGCATGTACAGATTGCTTCTGGGACCCCAAAATATTGAATTTTCGGGTGTTTTGAGCCTGAATTTGAGATATAAACGGGTACAGAAGATACATGCACATATTGACTTTTGGCATCTAAAATATCGATTTTCATCATGTTTTGGGCCTGTATTTTAAAAAAAATACTCTAACACTGAGTAGGCATGTACAGATTGCTTCTGGGACCCCAAAATATTGAATTTTCGCGTGTTTTGAGCCTGAATTTGAGATATAAACGGGTACTGAAGATGCATGCACATATCGACTTTTGTGCACCTAAAAGATCGATTTTCAGTATGTTTTGAGCATGTATTTTGAAAATACTCTAACACGGAGTAGGCATGTACAGATCGCTTCTGGGACCCCTAAATATCGAATTTTCGGGTGTTTTGGGACTGAATTTGGGATATCGACTTTTTGGCACCTAAAAGATCGATTTTTAGCATGTTTTTAGCCTATATTTTGAAAATATTCTAGCACTGTACAGATTGCTTCTGGGACCCCAAAATATTGAATTTTCGGGTGTTTTGAGCCTGAATTTGAGATATAAACGGGTACAGAAGATACATGCACATATTGACTTTGGGCACCAAAAATATCGATTTTCAGCATGTTTTGGGCCTGAATTTTGAAAATACTCTAACACGGAGTAGGCATGTACAGATCGCTTATGGGACCCCAAAATATCGAATTTTCGGGTGTTTAGGGCCAGAATTTGAGATATAAACGGGTACAGAAGATGCATGCACATATCGACTTTTGGGCACCTAAAAGATCGATTTTCAGTATGTTTTTGGCCTGTATTTTGAAAATACTCTAACACGGAGTAGGCATGTACAGATACCTTCTGGGACCTCTAAATATCGAATTTTCGGGTGTTTTGGGACTGAATTTGAGATATCGATTTTTTGGCACCTAAAATGTCGATTTTTAGCATGTTTTTAGCCTATTTTTTGAAAATATTCTAGCACTGTGTAGGCATGTACAGATTGCTTCTGGGACCCCAAAATATTGATTTTTCGGGTGTTTTGAGCCTGAATTTGAGATATAAACGGGTACAGAAGATACATGCACATATTGACTTTGGGCATCTAAAATATCGATTTTCAGCATGTTTTGGGCCTGTATTTTGAAAATACTCTAACACTGAGTAAGCATGTACAGATTTTTTCTGGGACCCCAAAATATTGAATTTTCGGGTGTTTTGAGCCTGAATTTGAGATATAAACGGGTACTGAAGATGCATGCACATATCGACTTTTGTGCACCTAAAAGATCGATTTTCAGTATGTTTTGATCATGTATTTTAAAAAATACTCTAACACGGAGTAGCCATGTACAGATGGCTTCTGGGACCCCTAATTATCGAATTTTCGGGTGTTTTGGGACTGAATTTGAGATATCGACTTTTTGGCACCTAAAAGATCGATTTTTAGCATGTTTTTAACCTATATTTTGAAAATATTCTAGCACTGAGTAGGCATGTACAGATTGCTTCTGGGACCCCAAAATATTGAATTTTCGGGTGTTTTGAGCCTGAATTTGAGATATAAACGGGTACAGAAGATACATGCACATATTGACTTTGGGCACCAAAAATATCGATTTTTAACATGTTTTGGGCCTGAATTTTGAAAATACTCTAACACGGAGTAGGCATGTACAGATCGCTTCTGGGACCCTAAAATATCGAATTTTCGGGTGTTTAGGGCCAGAATTTGAGATATAAACGGGTACAGAAGATGCATGGACATATCGACTTTTGGGCACCTAAAAGATCGATTTTCAGTATGTTTTTGGCCTGTATTTTGAAAATACTCTAACACGGAGTAGGCATGTACAGATACCTTCTGGGACCTCTAAATATCGAATTTTCGGGTGTTTTGGGACTGAATTTGAGATATCGATTTTTTGGCACCTAAAATGTCGATTTTTAGCATGTTTTTAGCCTATATTTTGAAAATATTCTAGCACTGTGTAGGCATGTACAGATTGCTTCTGGGACCCCAAAATATTGAATTTTCGGGTGTTTTGAGCCTGAATTTGAGATATAAACGGGTACAGAAGATACATGCACATATTGACTTTGGGCATCTAAGATATCGATTTTCATCATGTTTTATGCCTGTACTTTGAAAATACTCTAACACTGAGTAAGCATGTACAGATTGCTTCTGGGACCCCAAAATATTGAATTTTCGGGTGTTTTGAGCCTGAATTTGAGATATAAACGGGTACTGAAGATGCATGCACATATCGAATTTTGTGCACCTAAAAGATCGATTTTCAGTATGTTTTGAGCATGTATTTTGAAAATACTCTAACACGGAGTAGGCATGTACAGATGGCTTCTGGGACCCCTAAATATCGAATTTTCGTGTGTTTTGGGACTGAATTTGAGATATCGACTTTTTGGCACCTAAAAGATCGATTTTTAGCATGTTTTTAACCTATATTTTGAAAATATTCTAGCACTGAGTAGGCATGTACACATTGCTCCTGGGACCCCAAAATATTGAATTTTCGGGTGTTTTGAGCCTGAATTTGAGATATAAACGGGTACAGAAGATACATGCACATATTGACTTTGGGCATCTAAAATATCGATTTTCAGCATGTTTTGGGCCTGTATTTTGAAAATATTCTAGCACTGAGTAGGCATGTACAGATTGCTTCTGGGACCCCAAAATATTGAATTTTCGGGTGTTTTGAGCCTGAATTTGAGATATAAACGGGTACAGAAGATACATGCACATATTGACTTTGGGCATCTAAAATATCGATTTTCAGCATGTTTTGGGCCTGTATTTTGAAAATACTCTAACACGGAGTAGGCATGTACAGATCGCTTCTGGGACCCCAAAATATCGAATTTTCGGGTGTTTTAGGGCCAGAATTTGAGATATAAACGGGTACAGAAGATGCATGCACATATCGACTTTTGTGCACCTAAAAGATCGATTTTCAGTATGTTTTGAGCATGTATTTTAAAAAATACTCTAACACGGAGTAGCCATGTACAGATGGCTTCTGGGACCCCTAATTATCGAATTTTCGGGTGTTTTGGGACTGAATTTGAGATATCGACTTTTTGGCACCTAAAAGATCGATTTTTAGCATGTTTTTAACCTATATTTTGAAAATATTCTAGCACTGAGTAGGCATGTACAGATTGCTTCTGGGACCCCAAAATATTGAATTTTCGGGTGTTTTGAGCCTGAATTTGAGATATAAACGGGTACAGAAGATACATGCACATATTGACTTTGGGCACCAAAAATATCGATTTTTAACATGTTTTGGGCCTGAATTTTGAAAATACTCTAACACGGAGTAGGCATGTACAGATCGCTTCTGGGACCCTAAAATATCGAATTTTCGGGTGTTTAGGGCCAGAATTTGATATATAAACGGGTACAGAAGATGCATGCACATATCGACTTTTGGGCACCTAAAAGATCGATTTTCAGTATGTTTTTGGCCTGTATTTTGAAAATACTCTAACACGGAGTAGGCATGTACAGATACCTTCTGGGACCTCTAAATATCGAATTTTCGGGTGTTTTGGGACTGAATTTGAGATATCGATTTTTTGGCACCTAAAATGTCGATTTTTAGCATGTTTTTAGCCTATATTTTGAAAATATTCTAGCACTGTGTAGGCATGTACAGATTGCTTCTGGGACCCCAAAATATTGAATTTTCGGGTGTTTTGAGCCTGAATTTGAGATATAAACGGGTACAGAAGATACATGCACATATTGACTTTGGGCATCTAAGATATCGATTTTCATCATGTTTTATGCCTGTACTTTGAAAATACTCTAACACTGAGTAAGCATGTACAGATTGCTTCTGGGACCCCAAAATATTGAATTTTCGGGTGTTTTGAGCCTGAATTTGAGATATAAACGGGTACTGAAGATGCATGCACATATCGAATTTTGTGCACCTAAAAGATCGATTTTCAGTATGTTTTGAGCATGTATTTTGAAAATACTCTAACACGGAGTAGGCATGTACAGATGGCTTCTGGGACCCCTAAATATCGAATTTTCGTGTGTTTTGGGACTGAATTTGAGATATCGACTTTTTGGCACCTAAAAGATCGATTTTTAGCATGTTTTTAACCTATATTTTGAAAATATTCTAGCACTGAGTAGGCATGTACACATTGCTCCTGGGACCCCAAAATATTGAATTTTCGGGTGTTTTGAGCCTGAATTTGAGATATAAACGGGTACAGAAGATACATGCACATATTGACTTTGGGCATCTAAAATATCGATTTTCAGCATGTTTTGGGCCTGTATTTTGAAAATACTCTAACACGGAGTAGGCATGTACAGATTGCTTCTGGGACCCCAAAATATTGAATTTTCGGGTGTTTTGAGCCTGAATTTGAGATATAAACGGGTACTGAAGATGCATGCACATATCGACTTTTGTGCACCTAAAAGATCGATTTTCAGTATGTTTTGAGCATGTATTTTGAAAATACTCTAACACGGAGTAGGCATGTACAGATCGCTTCTGGGACCCCTAAATAACGAATTTTCGGGTGTTTTGGGACTGAATTTGAGATATCGACTTTTTGGCACCTAAAAGATCGATTTTTAGAATGTTTTTAGCCTATATTTTGAAAATATTCTAGCACTGAGTAGGCATGTACAGATTGCTTCTGGGACCCCAAAATATTGAATTTTCGGGTGTTTTGAGCCTGAATTTGAGATATAAACGGGTACAGAAGATACATGCACATATTGACTTTGGGCATCTAAAATATCGATTTTCAGCATGTTTTTGGCCTGTATTTTGAAAATACTCTAACACGGAGTAGGCATGTACAGATCGCTTCTGGGACCCCAAAATATCGAATTTTCGGGTGTTTTAGGGCCAGAATTTGAGATATAAACGGGTACAGAAGATGCATGCACATATCGACTTTTGTGCACCTAAAAGATCGATTTTCAGTATGTTTTTGGCCTGTATTTTGAAAATACTCTAACACGGAGTAGGCATGTACAGATACCTTCTGGGACCTCTAAATATCGAATTTTCGGGTGTTTTCGGACTGAATTTGAGATATCGATTTTTTGGCACCTAAAATGTCGATTTTTAGCATGTTTTTAGCCTATATTTTGAAAATATTCTAGCACTGTGTAGGCATGTACAGATTGCTTCTGGGACCCCAAAATATTGAATTTTCGGGTGTTTTGAGCCTGAATTTGAGATATAAACGGGTACTGAAGATGCATGCACATATCGACTTTTGTGCACCTAAAAGATCGATTTTCAGTATGTTTTGAGCATGTATTTTGAAAATACTCTAACACGGAGTAGGCATGTACAGATCGCTTCTGGGACCCCTAAATATCGAATTTTCGGGTGTTTTGGGACTGAATTTGAAATATCGACATTTTGGCACCTAAAAGATCGATTTTTAGCATGTTTTTAGCCTATATTTTGAAAATATTCTAGCACTGAGTAGGCATGTACAGATTGCTTCTGGGACCCCAAAATATTGATTTTTCGAGTGTTTTGAGCCTGAATTTGAGATATAAACGGGTACAGAAGATACATGCACATATTGACTTTGGGCACCAAAAATATCGATTTTCAGCATGTTTTGGGCCTGAATTTTGAAAATACTCTAACACGGGGTAGGCATGTACAGATCGTTTCTGGGACCCCAAAATATCGAATTTTCGTGTGTTTTGAGCCTGAATTTGAGATATCGATTTTTTGGCACCTAAAATGTCGATTTTTAGCATGTTTTTATCCTTTATTTTGATAATATTCTAGCACTGTGTAGGCATGTACAGATTGCTTCTGGGACCCCAAAATATTGAATTTTCGGGTGTTTTGAGCCTGAATTTGAAATATAAACGGGTACAGAAGATACATGCACATATTGACTTTGGGCATCTAAAATATCGATTTTCAGCATGTTTTGGGCCTGTATTTTGAAAATACTCTAACACGGAGTAGGCATGTACAGATTGCTTCTGGGACCCCAAAATATTGAATTTTCGGGTGTTTTGAGCCTGAATTTGAGATATAAACGGGTACTGAAGATGCATGCACATATCGACTTTTATGCACCTAAAAGATCGATTTTCAGTATGTTTTGAGCATGTATTTTGAAAATACTCTAACACGGAGTAGGCATGTACAGATCGCTTCTGGGACCCCTAAATATCGATTTTTCGGGTGTTTTGGGACTGAATTTGAGATATCGACTTTTTTGCATCTAAAAGATCGATTTTTAACATGTTTTTAGCCTATATTTTGAAAATATTCTAGCACTGAGTAGGCATGTACAGATTGCTTCTGGGACCCCAAAATATTGAATTTTCGGGTGTTTTGAGCCTGAATTTGAGATATAAACGGGTACAGAAGATACATGCACATATTGACTTTGGGCACCAAAAATATCGATTTTCAGCATGTTTTGGGCATGAATTTTGAAAATACTCTAACACGGAGTAGGCATGTACAGATCGCTTCTGGGACCCCAAAATATCGAATTTTCGGGTGTTTAGGGCCAGAATTTGAGATATAAACGGGTACAGAAGATGCATGCACATATCGACTATTGGGCACTTAAAAGATCGATTTTCAGTATGTTTTTGGCCTGTATTTTGAAAATACTCTAACACGGAGTAGGCATGTACAGATACCTTCTGGGACCTCTAAATATCGATTTTTTGGCACCTAAAATGTCGATTTTTAGCATGTTTTTTAGCCTATATTTTGAAAATATTCTAGCACTGTGTAGGCATATACAGATTGCTTCTGGGACCACAAAATATTGAATTTTCGGGTGTTTTGAGCCTGAATTTGAGATATAAACGGGTACTGAAGATGCATGCACATATCGACTTTTGTGCACCTAAAAGATCGATTTTCAGTATGTTTTGAGCATGTATTTTGAAAATACTCTAACACTGAGTAGGCATGTACAGATCGCTTCTGGGACCCCTAAATATCGAATTTTCGGGTGTTTTGGGACTGAATTTGAGATATAAACGGGTACAGAAGATACATGCACATATTGACTTTGGGCACCAAAAATATCGATTTTCAGCATGTTTTTGGCCTGAATTTTGAAAATACTCTAACACGGAGTAGGCATGTACAGATCGCTTCTGGGACCCCAAAATATCGAATTTTCGGGTGTTTAGGGCCAGAATTTGAGATATAAACGGGTACAGAAGATGCATGCACATATCGACTTTTGGGCACCTAAAAGATCGATTTTCAGTATGTTTTTGGCCTGTATTTTGAAAATACTCTAACACGGAGTAGGCATGTACAGATCGCTTCTGGGACCCCTAAATATCGAATTTTCGGGTGTTTTGGGACTGAATTTGAGATATCGACTTTTTGGCACCTAAAAGATCGATTTTTAGCATGTTTTTAGCCTATATTTTGAAAATATTCTAGCACTGTACAGATTGCTTCTGGGACCCCAAAATATTGAATTTTCGGGTGTTTTGAGCCTGAACTTGAGATATAAACGGGTACAGAAGATACATGCACATATTGACTTTGGGCACCAAAAATATCGATTTTCATCATGTTTTGGTCCTGAATTTTGAAAATACTCTAACACGGAGTAGGCATGTACAGATCGCTTCTGGGACCCCAAAATATCGAATTTTCGGGTGTTTAGGGCCAGAATTTGAGATATAAACGGGTACAGAAGATGCATGCACATATCGACTTTTGGGCACCTAAAAGATCGATTTTCAGTATGTTTTTGGCCTGTATTTTGAAAATACTCTAACACGGAGTAGGCATGTACAGATACCTTCTGGGACCTTTAAATATCGAATTTTCGGGTGTTTTGGGACTGAATTTGAGATATCGATTTTTTGGCACCTAAAATGTCGATTTTTAGCATGTTTTTAGCCTATATTTTGAAAATATTCTAGCACTGTGTAGGCATGTACAGATTGCTTCTGGGACCCCAAAATATTGAATTTTCGGGTGTTTTGAGCCTGAATTTTAGATATAAACGGGTACAGAAGATACATGCACATATTGACTTTGTACATCTAAAATATCGATTTTCAGCATGTTTTGGGCCTGTATTTTGAAAATACTCTAACACTAAGTAGGCATGTACAGATTGCTTCTGGGACCCCAAAATATTGAATTTTCGGGTGTTTTGAGCCTGAATTTGAGATATAAACGGGTACTGAAGATGCATGCACATATCGACTTTTGTGCACCTAAAAGATCGATTTTCAGTATGTTTTGAGCATGTATTTTGAAAATACTCTAACACGGAGTAGGCATGTACAGATCGCTTCTGGGACCCCTAAATAACGAATTTTCAGGTGTTTTGGGACTGAATTTGAGATATCGACTTTTTGGCACCTAAAAGATCGATTTTTAGCATGTTTTTAGCCTATATTTTGAAAATATTCTAGCACTGAGTAGGCATGTACAGATTGCTTCTGGGACCCCAAAATATTGAATTTTCGGGTGTTTTGAGCCTGAATTTGAGATATAAACGGGTACAGAAGATACATGCACATATTGACTTTGGGCATCTAAAATATCGATTTTCAGCATGTTTTGGGCCTGTATTTTGAAAATACTCTAACACTGAGTAGGCATGTACAGATTGCTTCTGGGACCCCAAAATATTGAATTTTCGGGTGTTTTGAGCCTGAATTTGAGATATAAACGGGTACTGAAGATGCATGCACATATCGACTTTTGTGCACCTAAAAGATCGATTTTCAGTATGTTTTGAGCATGTATTTTGAAAATACTCTAACACTGAGTAGGCATGTACAGATCGCTTCTGGGACCCCTAAATATCGAATTTTCGGGTGTTTTGGGACTGAATTTGAGATATCGACTTTTTGGCACCTAAAAGATCGATTTTTAGCATGTTTTTAGCCTATATTTTGAAAATATTCTAGCACTGAGTAGGCATGTACAGATTGCTTCTGGGACCCCAAAATATTGAATTTTCGGGTGTTTTGAGCCTGAATTTGAGATATAAACGGGTACAGAAGATACATGCACATATTGACTTTGGGCACCAAAAATATCGATTTTCAGCATGTTTTTGGCCTGAATTTTGAAAATACTCTAACACGGAGTAGGCATGTACAGATCGCTTCTGGGACCCCAAAATATCGAATTTTCGGGTGTTTAGGGCCAGAATTTGAGATATAAACGGGTACAGAAGATGCATGCACATATAAACTTTTGGGCACCTAAAAGATCGATTTTCAGTATGTTTTTGGCCTGTATTTTGAAAATACTCTAACACGGAGTAGGCATGTACAGATTGCTTCTGGGACCCCAAAATATTGAATTTTCGGGTGTTTTGAGCCTGAATTTGAGATATAAACGGGTACTGAAGATGCATGCACATATCGACTTTTGTGCACCTAAAAGATCGATTTTCAGTATGTTTTGAGCATGTATTTTGAAAATACTCTAACACGGAGTAGGCATGTACAGATCGCTTCTGGGACCCCTAAATATCGAATTTTCGGGTGTTTTGGGACTGAATTTGAGATATCGACTTTTTGGCACCTAAAAGATCGATTTTTAGCATGTTTTTAGCCTATATTTTGAAAATATTCTAGCACTGAGTAGGCATGTACAGATTGCTTCTGGGACCCCAAAATATTGAATTTTCGGGTGTTTTGAGCCTGAATTTGAGATATAAACGGGTACAGAAGATACATGCACATATTGACTTTGGGCACCAAAAATATCGATTTTCAGCATGTTTTTGGCCTGAATTTTTAAAATACTCTAACACGGAGTAGGCATGTACAGATCGCTTCTGGGACCCCAAAATATCGAATTTTCGGGTGTTTAGGGCCAGAATTTGAGATATAAACGGGTACAGAAGATGCATGCACATATCGACTTTTGGGCACCTAAAAGATCGATTTTCAGTATGTTTTTGGCCTGTATTTTGAAAATACTCTAACACGGAGTAGGCATGTACAGATTGCTTCTGGGACCCCAAAATATTGAATTTTCGGGTGTTTTGAGCCTGAATTTGAGATATAAACGGGTACTGAAGATGCATGCACATATCGACTTTTGTGCACCTAAAAGATCGATTTTCAGTATGTTTTGAGCATGTATTTTGAAAATACTCTAACACGGAGTAGGCATGTACAGATCGTTTATGGGACCCCTAAATATCGAATTTTCGGGTGTTTTGGGACTGAATTTGAGATATCGACTTTTTGGCACCTAAAATGTCGATTTTTAGCATGTTTTTAACCTATATTTTGAAAATATTCTAGCACTGAGTAGGCATGTACAGATTGCTTCTGGGACCCCAAAATATTGAATTTTCGGGTGTTTTGAGCCTGAATTTGAGATATAAACGGGTACAGAAGATACATGCACATATTGACTTTGGGCATCTAAAATATCGATTTTCAGCATGTTTTGGGCCTGTATTTTGAAAATACTCTAACACGGAGTAGGCATGTACAGATTGCTTCTGGGACCCCAAAATATTGAATTTTCGGGTGTTTTGAGCCTGAATTTGAGATATAAACGGGTACTGAAGATGCATGCACATATCGACTTTTGTGCACCTAAAAGATCGATTTTCAGTATGTTTTGAGCATGTATTTTGAAAATACTCTAACACGGAGTAGGCATGTACAGATCGCTTCTGGGACCCCTAAATATCGAATTTTCGGGTGTTTTGGGACTGAATTTGAGATATCGACTTTTTGGCACCTAAAAGATCGATTTTTAGCATGTTTTTAGCCTATATTTTGAAAATATTCTAGCACTGTACAGATTGCTTCTGGGACCCCAAAATATTGAATTTTCGGGTGTTTTGAGCCTGAATTTGAGATATAAACGGGTACAGAAGATACATGCACATATTGACTTTGGGCACCAAAAATATCGATTTTCAGCATGTTTTGGGCCTGAATTTTGAAAATACTCTAACACGGAGTAGGCATGTACAGATCGCTTATGGGACCCCAAAATATCGAATTTTCGGGTGTTTAGGGCCAGAATTTGAGATATAAACGGGTACAGAAGATGCATGCACATATCGACTTTTGTGCACCTAAAAGATCGATTTTCAGTATGTTTTGAGCATGTATTTTGAAAATACTCTAACACGGAGTAGGCATGTACAGATCGTTTCTGGGACCCCTAAATATCGAATTTTCGGGTGTTTTGGGACTGAATTTGAGATATCGACTTTTTGGCACCTAAAAGATCGATTTTTAGCATGTTTTTAACCTATATTTTGAAAATATTCTAGCACTGAGTAGGCATGTACAGATTGCTTCTGGGACCCCAAAATATTGAATTTTCGGGTGTTTTGAGCCTGAATTTGAGATATAAACGGGTACAGAAGATACATGCACATATTGACTTTGGGCATCTAAAATATCGATTTTCAGCATGTTTTGGGCCTGTATTTTGAAAATACTCTAACACGGAGTAGGCATGTACAGATTGCTTCTGGGACCCCAAAATATTGAATTTTCGGGTGTTTTGAGCCTGAATTTGAGATATAAACGGGTACTGAAGATGCATGCACATATCGACTTTTGTGCACCTAAAAGATCGATTTTCAGTATGTTTTGAGCATGTATTTTGAAAATACTCTAACACGGAGTAGGCATGTACAGATCGCTTCTGGGACCCCTAAATATCGAATTTTCGGGTGTTTTGGGACTGAATTTGAGATATCGACTTTTTGGCACCTAAAAGATCGATTTTTAGCATGTTTTTAGCCTATATTTTGAAAATATTCTAGCACTGAGTAGGCATGTACAGATTGCTTCTGGGACCCCAAAATATTGAATTTTCGGGTGTTTTGAGCCTGAATTTGAGATATAAACGGGTACAGAAGATACATGCACATATTGACTTTGGGCACCAAAAATATCGATTTTCAGCATGTTTTTGGCCTGAATTTTTAAAATACTCTAACACGGAGTAGGCATGTACAGATCGCTTCTGGGACCCCAAAATATCGAATTTTCGGGTGTTTAGGGCCAGAATTTGAGATATAAATGGGTACAGAAGATGCATGCACATATCGACTTTTGGGCACCTAAAAGATCGATTTTCAGTATGTTTTTGGCCTGTATTTTGAAAATACTCTAACACGGAGTAGGCATGTACAGATTGCTTCTGGGACCCCAAAATATTGAATTTTCGGGTGTTTTGAGCCTGAATTTGAGATATAAACGGGTACTGAAGATGCATGCACATATCGACTTTTGTGCACCTAAAAGATCGATTTTCAGTATGTTTTGAGCATGTATTTTGAAAATACTCTAACACGGAGTAGGCATGTACAGATCGTTTCTGGGAACCCTAAATATCGAATTTTCGGGTGTTTTGGGACTGAATTTGAGATATCGACTTTTTGGCACCTAAAAGATCGATTTTTAGCATGTTTTTAACCTATATTTTGAAAATATTCTAGCACTGAGTAGGCATGTACAGATTGCTTCTGGGACCCCAAAATATTGAATTTTCGGGTGTTTTGAGCCTGAATTTGAGATATAAACGGGTACAGAAGATACATGCACATATTGACTTTGGGCATCTAAAATATCGATTTTCAGCATGTTTTGGGCCTGTATTTTGAAAATACTCTAACACGGAGTAGGCATGTACAGATTGCTTCTGGGACCCCAAAATATTGAATTTTCGGGTGTTTTGAGCCTGAATTTGAGATATAAACGGGTACTGAAGATGCATGCACATATCGACTTTTGTGCACCTAAAAGATCGATTTTCAGTATGTTTTGAGCATGTATTTTGAAAATACTCTAACACGGAGTAGGCATGTACAGATCGCTTCTGGGACCCCTAAATATCGAATTTTCGGGTGTTTTGGGACTGAATTTGAG
Organism: Petrolisthes cinctipes; assembly: GCA_033782935.1. Taxonomy (NCBI): domain Eukaryota; kingdom Metazoa; phylum Arthropoda; class Malacostraca; order Decapoda; family Porcellanidae; genus Petrolisthes; species Petrolisthes cinctipes. The sequence goes on from JAWQEG010000038.1 coordinate 1,511,977, forward strand.
ATATCGACTTTTTGGCACCTAAAAGATCGATTTTTAGCATGTTTTTAGCCTATATTTTGAAAATATTCTAGCACTGTACAGATTGCTTCTGGGACCCCAAAATATTGAATTTTCGGGTGTTTTGAGCCTGAATTTGAGATATAAACGGGTACAGAAGATACATGCACATATTGACTTTGGGCACCAAAAATATCGATTTTCAGCATGTTTTGGGCCTGAATTTTGAAAATACTCTAACACGGAGTAGGCATGTACAGATCGCTTCTGGGACCCCAAAATATCGAATGTTCGGGTGTTTAGGGCCAGAATTTGAGATATAAACGGGTACAGAAGATGCATGCACATATCGACTTTTGGGCACCTAAAAGATCGATTTTCAGTATGTTTTTGGCCTGTATTTTGAAAATACTCTAACACGGAGTAGGCATGTACAGATACCTTCTGGGACCTCTAAATATCGAATTTTCGGGTGTTTTGGGACTGAATTTGAGATATCGATTTTTTGGCACCTAAAATGTCGATTTTTAGCATGTTTTTAGCCTATTTTTTGAAAATATTCTAGCACTGTGTAGGCATGTACAGATTGCTTCTGGGACCCCAAAATATTGAATTTTCGGGTGTTTTGAGCCTGAATTTGAGATATAAACGGGTATAGAAGATACATGCACATATTGACTTTGGGCATCTAAAATATCGATTTTCAGCATGTTTTGGGCCTGTATTTTGAAAATACTCTAACACTGAGTAGGCATGTACAGATTGCTTCTGGGACCCCAAAATATTGAATTTTCGTGTGTTTTGAGCCTGAATTTGAGATATAAACGGGTACTGAAGATGCATGCACATATCGACTTTTGTGCACCTAAAAGATCGATTTTCAGTATGTTTTGAGCATGTATTTTGAAAATACTCTAACACGGAGTAGGCATGTACAGATCGCTTCTGGGACCCCTATATAACGAATTTTCGGGTGTTTTGGGACTGAATTTGAGATATCGACTTTTTGGCACCTAAAAGATCGATTTTTAGCATGTTTTTAGCCTATATTTTGAAAATATACTAGCACTGAGTAGGCATGTACAGATTGCTTCTGGGACCCCAAAATATTGAATTTTCGGGTGTTTTGAGCCTGAATTTGAGATATAAACGGGTACAGAAGATACATGCACATATTGACTTTGGGCATCTAAAATATCGATTTTCAGCATGTTTTGGGCCTGTATTTTGAAAATACTCTAACACTGAGTAGGCATGTACAGATTGCTTCTGGGACCCCATAATATTGAATTTTCGGGTGTTTTGAGCCTGAATTTGAGATATAAACGGGTACTGAAGATGCATGCACATATCGACTTTTGGGCACCTAAAAGATCGATTTTCAGTATGTTTTTGGCCTGTATTTTGAAAATACTCTAACACGGAGTAGGCATGTACAGATTGCTTCTGGGACCCCAAAATATTGAATTTTCGGGTGTTTTGAGCCTGAATTTGAGATATAAACGGGTACTGAAGATGCATGCACATATCGACTTTTGTGCACCTAAAAGATCGATTTTCAGTATGTTTTGAGCATGTATTATGAAAATACTCTAACACGGAGTAGGCATGTACAGATCGTTTCTGGGACCCCTAAATATCGAATTTTCGGGTGTTTTGGGACTGAATTTGAGATATCGACTTTTTGGCACCTAAAAGATCGATTTTTAGCATGTTTTTAACCTATATTTTGAAAATATTCTAGCACTGAGTAGGCATGTACAGATTGCTTCTGGGACCCCAAAATATTGAATTTTCGGGTGTTTTGAGCCTGAATTTGAGATATAAACGGGTACAGAAGATACATGCACATATTGACTTTGGGCATCTAAAATATCGATTTTCAGCATGTTTTGGGCCTGTATTTTGAAAATACTCTAACACGGAGTAGGCATGTACAGATTGCTTCTGGGACCCCAAAATATTGAATTTTCGGGTGTTTTGAGCCTGAATTTGAGATATAAACGGGTACTGAAGATGCATGCACATATCGACTTTTGTGCACCTAAAAGATCGATTTTCAGTATGTTTTGAGCATGTATTTTGAAAATACTCTAACACGGAGTAGGCATGTACAGATCGCTTCTGGGACCCCTAAATATCGAATTTTCGGGTGTTTTGGGACTGAATTTGAGATATCGACTTTTTGGCACCTAAAAGATCGATTTTTAGCATGTTTTTAGCCTATATTTTGAAAATATTTTAGCACTGTACAGATTGCTTCTGGGACCCCAAAATATTGAATTTTCGGGTGTTTTGAGCCTGAATTTAAGATATAAACGGGTACAGAAGATACATGCACATATTGACTTTGGGCACCAAAAATATCGATTTTTAGCATGTTTTGGGCCTGAATTTTGAAAATACTCTAACACTCATGTACTCTAATACTCATGTACAGATCGCTTCTGGGACCCCAAAATATCGAATTTTCGGGTGTTTAGGGCCGGAATTTCAGATATAAACGGGTACAGAAGATGCATGCACATATCGACTTTTGGGCACCTAAAAGATCGATTTTCAGTATGTTTTTGGCCTGTATTTTGAAAATACTCTAACACGGAGTAGGCATGTACAGATACCTTCTGGGCCCTCTAAATATCGAATTTTCGGGTGTTTTGGGACTGAATTTGAGATATCGATTTTTTGGCACCTAAAATGTCGATTTTTAGCATGTTTTTAGCCTATATTTTGAAAATATTCTAGCACTGTGTAGGCATGTACAGATTGCTTCTGGTACCCCAAAATATTGAATTTTCGGGTGTTTTGAGCCTGAATTTGAGATATAAACGGGTACAGAAAATACATGCACATATTGACTTTGGGCATCTAAAATATCGATTTTCAGCATGTTTTGGGCCTGTATTTTGAAAATACTCTAACACTGAGTAGGCATGTACAGATTGCTTCTGGGACCCCAAAATATTGAATTTTCGGGTGTTTTGAGCCTGAATTTGAGATATAAACGGGTACTGAAGATGCATGCACATATCGACTTTTGTGCACCTAAAATATCGATTTTCAGTATGTTTTGAGCATGAATTTTGAAAATACTCTAACACGGAGTAGGCATGTACAGATGGCTTCTGGGACCCCTAAATATCGAATTTTCGGGTGTTTTGGGACTGAATTTGAGATATCGACTTTTTGGCACCTAAAAGATCGATTTTTAGCATGTTTTTAACCTATATTTTGGAAATATTCTACCACTGAGTAGGCATGTACAGATTGCTTCTGGGACCCCAAAATATTGAATTTTCGGGTGTTTTGAGCCTGAATTTGAGATATAAACGGGTACAGAAGATACGTGCACATATTGACTTTGGGCACCAAAAATATCGATTTTCAGCATGTTTTGGGCCTGAATTTTGAAAATACTCTAACACGGAGTAGGCATGTACAGATCGCTTCTGGGACCCCAAAATATCGAATTTTCGGGTGTTTAGGGCCAGAATTTGAGATATAAACGGGTACAGAAGATGCATGCACATATCGACTTTTGGGCACCTAAAAGATCGATTTTCAGTATGTTTTTGGCCTGTATTTTGAAAATACTCTAACACGGAGTAGGCATGTACAGATACCTTCTGGGACCTCTAAATATCGAATTTTCGGGTGTTTTGTGACTGAATTTGAGATATCGATTTTTTGGCACCTAAAATGTCGATTTTTAGCATGTTTTTTAGCCTATATTTTGAAAATATTCTAGCACTGTGTAGGCATGTACAGATTGCTTCTGGGACCCCAAAATATTGAATTTTCGGGTGTTTTGAGCCTGAATTTGAGATATAAACGGGTACTAAAGATGCATGCACATATCGACTTTTGTGCACCTAAAAGATCGATTTTCAGTATGTTTTGAGCATGTATTTTGAAAATACTCTAACACGGAGTAGGCATGTACAGATCGCTTCTGGGACCCCAAAATATCGAATTTTCGGGTGTTTAGGGCCAGAATTTGAGATATAAACGGGTACAGAAGATGCATGCACATATCGACTTTTGGGCACCTAAAAGATCGATTTTCAGTATGTTTTTGGCCTGTATTTTGAAAATACTCTAACACGGAGTAGGCATGTGCAGATCGCTTCTGGGACCCTCGCTTCTGGGACCCCTAAATATCGAATTTTCGGGTGTTTTGGGACTGAATTTGAGATATCGACTTTTTGGCACTTAAAAGATCGATTTTTAGCATGTTTTTAGCCTATATTTTGAAAATATTCTATTACTGTACAGATTGCTTCTGGGACCCCAAAATATTGAATTTTCGGGTGTTTTGAGCCTGAATATGTGCATGTATCTTCTGTACCCGTTTATATCTCAAATTCAGGCTCAAAACACCCGAAAATTCAATATTTTGGGGTCCCAGAAGCAATCTGTACATGCCTACACAGTGCTAGAATATTTTGAAAATATAGTCTAAAAACATGCTAAAAATCGAAATTTTATGTGCCAAAAAATCGATATCTCAAATTCAGTCCCAAAACACCCGAAAATTCGATATTTAGAGGTCCCAGAAGGTATCTGTACATGCTTACTCCGTGTTAGAGTATTTTCAAAATACAGGCCAAAAACATACTGAAAATCGATCTTTTAGGTGCCCAAAAGTCGATATGTGCATGCATCTTCTGTACCCGTTTATATCTCAAATTCTGGCCCTAAACACCCGAAAATTCGATATTTTGGGGTCCCAGAAGCGATCTGTACATGCCTACTCCGTGTTAGAGTATTTTCAAAATTCAGGCCCAAAACATGCTGAAAATCGATATTTTAGATGCCCAAAGTCAATATGTGCATGTATCTTCTGTACCCGTTTATATCTCAAATTCAGGCTCAAAACACCCGAAAATTCAATATTTTGGGGTCCCAGAAGCAATCTGTACATGCCTACACAGTGCTAGAATATTTTGAAAATATAGGCTAAAAACATGCTAAAAATCGACATTTTAGGTGCCAAAAAATCGATATCTCAAATTCAGTCCCAAAACACCCGAAAATTCGATTTTTAGGGGTCCCAGAAGGTATCTGTACATGCCTACTCAGTGTTAGAGTATTTTCAAAATACAGGCCAAAAACATACTGAAAATCGATATTTTAGATGCCAAAAGTCAATATGTGCATGTATCTTCTGTACCCGTTTATATCTCAAATTCAGGCTCAAAACACCCGAAAATTCAATATTTTGGGGTCCCAGAAGCAATCTGTACATGCCTACTCAGTGTTAGAATATTTTCAAAATATAGGCTAAAAACATGCTAAAAATCGATCTTTTAGGTGCCAAATAGTCGATATCTCAAATTCAGTCCCAAAACACCCGAAAATTCGATATTTAGAGGTCCCAGAAGGTATCTGTACATGCTTACTCCGTGTTAGAGTATTTTCAAAATACAGGCCAAAAACATACTGAAAATCGATCTTTTAGGTGCCCAAAAGTCGATATGTGCATGCATCTTCTGTACCCGTTTATATCTCAAATTCTGGCCCTAAACACCCGAAAATTCGATATTTCGGGGTCCCAGAAGCGATCTGTACATGCCTACTCCGTGTTAGAGTATTTTCAAAATTCAGGCCCAAAACATGCTGAAAATCGATATTTTAGATGCCCAAAGTCAATATGTGCATGTATCTTCTGTACCCGTTTATATCTCAAATTCAGGCTCAAAACACCCGAAAATTCAATATTTTGGGGTCCCAGAAGCAATCTGTACATGCCTACACAGTGCTAGAATATTTTGAAAATATAGGCTAAAAACATGCTAAAAATCGACATTTTAGGTGCCAAAAAATCGATATCTCAAATTCAGTCCCAAAACACCCGAAAATTCGATTTTTAGGGGTCCCAGAAGGTATCTGTACATGCCTACTCAGTGTTAGAGTATTTTCAAAATACAGGCCAAAAACATACTGAAAATCGATATTTTAGATGCCCAAAGTCAATATGTGCATGTATCTTCTGTACCCGTTTATATCTCAAATTCAGGCTCAAAACACCCGAAAATTCAATATTTTGGGGTCCCAGAAGCAATCTGTACATGCCTACTCAGTGTTAGAATATTTTCAAAATATAGGCTAAAAACATGCTAAAAATCGATCTTTTAGGTGCCAAATAGTCGATATCTCAAATTCTGTCCCAAAACACCCGAAAATTCGATATTTAGGGGTCCCAGAAGCGATCTGTACATGCTTACTCCGTGTTAGAGTATTTTCAAAATACATGCTCAAAACATACTGAAAATCGATCTTTTAGGTGCACAAAAGTCGATATGTGCATGCATCTTCTGTACCCGTTTATATCTCAAATATAGGCTCAAAACACCCGAAAATTCAATATTTTGGGGTCCCAGAAGCAATCTGTACATGCCTACTCAGTGCTAGAATATTTTCAAAATGTAGGCTAAAAACATGCTAAAAATCGATCTTTTAGGTGCCAAAAAGTCGATATCTCAAATTCAGTCCCAAAATACCCGAAAATTCGATATTTAGGGGTCCCAGAAGCGATCTGTACATGCCTACTCAGTGTTAGAGTATTTTCAAAATACATGCTCAAAACATACTGAAAATCGATCTTTTAGGTGCACAAAAGTCGATATGTGTATGCATCTTCAGTACCCGTTTATATCTCAAATTCAGGTTCAAAACACCCGAAAATTCAATATTTTGGGGTCCCAGAAGTAATCTGTATATGCCTACTCAGTGTTAGAGTATTTTCAAAATACAGGCCCAAAACATGCTGAAAATCGATATTTTAGATGCCCAAAGTCAATATGTGCATGTATCTTCTGTACCCGTTTTTATCTCAAATTCAGGCTCAAAACACCCGAAAATTCAATATTTTGGGGTCCCAGAAGCAATCTGTACATGCCTACACAGTGCTAGAATATTTTCAAAATATAGGCTAAAAACATGCTAAAAATCGACATTTTAGGTGCCAAATAATCGATATCTCAAATTCAGTCCCAAAACACCCGAAAATTCGATATTTAGAGGTCCCAGAAGGTATCTGTACATGCCTTCTCCGTGATAGAGTATTTTCAAAATACAGGCCAAAAACATACTGAAAATCGATCTTTTAGGTGCCCAAAAGTCGATATGTGCATGCATCTTCTGTACCCGTTTATATCTCAAATTCTGGCCCTAAACACCCGAAAATTCGATATTTTGGGGTCATAGAAGCGATCTGTACATGCCTACTCCGTGTTAGAGTATTTTCAAAATTCAGGCCCAAAACATTCTGAAAATCGATATTTTTGGTGCCCAAAGTCAATATGTGCATGTATCTTCTGTACCCGTTTATATCTCAAATTCAGGCTCAAAACACCCGAAAATTCAATATTTTGGGGTCCCAGAAGCAATCTGTACATGCCTACTCAGTGCTAGAATATTTTCAAAATATAGGCTAAAAACATGCTAAAAATCGATCTTTTAGGTGCCAAAAAGTCGATATCTCAAATTCAGTCCCAAAACACCCGAAAATTCGATATTTAGGGGTCCCAGAAGCGATCTGTACATGCCTACTCCGTGTTAGAGTATTTTCAAAATACATGCTCAAAACATACTGAAAATCGATCTTTTAGGTGCACAAAAGTCGATATGTGCATGCATCTTCAGTACCCGTTTATATCTCAAATTCAGGCTCAAAACACCCGAAAATTCAATATTTTGGGGTCCCAGAAGCAATCTGTACATGCCTACTCAGTGTTAGAGTATTTTCAAAATACAGGCCCAAAACATGCTGAAAATCGATATTTTAGATGCCCAAAGTCAATATGTGCATGTATCTTCTGTACCCGTTTATATCTCAAATTCAGGCTCAAAACACCCGAAAATTCAATATTTTGGGGTCCCAGAAGCAATCTGTACATGCCTACACAGTGCTAGAATATTTTCAAAATATAGGCTAAAATTTAACATGCTAAAAATCGACATTTTAGGTGCCAAAAAATCGATATCTCAAATTCAGTCCCAAAACACCCGAAAATTCGATATTTAGAGGTCCCAGAAGATATCTGTACATGCTTACTCCGTGTTAGAGTATTTTCAAAATACAGGCCAAAAACATACTGAAAATCGATCTTTTAGGTGCACAAAAGTCGATATGTGTATGCATCTTCAGTACCCGTTTATATCTCAAATTCAGGCTCAAAACACCCGAAAATTCAAAATTTTGGGGTCCCAGAAGCAATCTGTACATGCCTACTCAGTGTTAGAGTATTTTCAAAATACAGGCCCAAAACATGCTGAAAATCGATATTTTAGATTCCCAAAGTCAATATGTGCATGTATCTTCTGTACCCGTTTATATCTCAAATTCAGGCTCAAAACACCCGAAAATTCAATATTTTGGGGTCCCAGAAGCAATCTGTACATGCCTACTCAGTGCTAGAATATTTTCAAAATAAAGGCTAAAAACATGCTAAAAATTGATCTTTTAGGTGCCAAAAAGTCGATATCTCAAATTCAGTCCCAAAACACCCGAAAATTCGATATTTAGGGGTCCCATAAGCGATCTGTACATGCCTACTCCGTGTTAGAGTATTTTCAAAATACATGCTCAAAACATACTGAAAATCGATCTTTTAGGTGCACAAAAGTCGATATGTGCATGCATCTTCAGCACCCGTTTATATCTCAAATTCAGGCTCAAAACACCCGAAAATTCAATATTTTGGGGTGCCAGAAGCAATCTGTACATGCCTACTCCGTGTTAGAGTATTTTCAAAATACAGGCCCAAAACATGCTGAAAATCGATATTTTAGATGCCCAAAGTCAATATGTGCATGTATCTTCTGTACCCGTTTATATCTCAAATTCAGGCTCAAAACACCCGAAAATTCAATATTTTGGGGTCCCAGAAGCAATCTGTACATGCCTACACAGTGCTAGAATATTTTCAAAATATAGGCTAAAATCTAACATGCTAAAAATCGACATTTTAGGTGCCAAAAAATCGATATCTCAAATTCAGTCCCAAAACACCCGAAAATTCGATATTTAGAGGTCCCAGAAGGTATCTGTACATGCTTACTCCGTGTTAGAGTATTTTAAAAATACAGGCCAAAAACATACTGAAAATCGATCTTTTAGGTGCCCAAAAGTCGATATGTGCATGCATCTTCTGTACCCGTTTATATCTCAAATTCAGTCCCAAAACACCCGAAAATTCGATATTTAGGGGTCCCAGAAGCGATCTGTACATGCCTACTCCGTGTTAGAGTATTTTCAAAATACATGCTCAAAACATACTGAAAATCGATCTTTTAGGTGCACAAAATTCGATATGTGTATGCATCTTCAGTACCCGTTTATATCTCAAATTCAGGCTCAAAACACCCGAAAATTCAATATTTTGGGGTCCCAGAAGCAATCTGTACATGCCTACTCAGTGTTAGAGTATTTTCAAAATACAGGCCCAAAACATGCTGAAAATCGATATTTTAGATACCCAAAGTCAATATGTGCATGTATCTTCTGTACCCGTTTATATCTCAAATTCAGGCTCAAAACACCCGAAAATTCAATATTTTGGGGTCCCAGAAGCAATTTGTACATGCCTACACAGTGGTAGAATATTTTCAAAATATAGGCTAAGAACATGCTAAAAATCGACATTTTAGGTGCCAAAAAATCGATATCTCAAATTCAGTCCCAAAACACCCGAAAATTCGATATTTAGAGGTCCCAGAAGGTATTTGTACATGCCTACTCCGTGATAGAGTATTTTCAAAATACAGGCCAAAAACATACTGAAAATCGATCTTTTAGGTGCCCAAAAGTCGATATGTGCATGCATCTTCTGTACCCGTTTATATCTCAAATTCTGGCCCTAAACACCCGAAAATTCGATATTTTGGGGTCCCAGAAGCGATCTGTACATGATTACTCCGTGTTAGAGTATTTTCAAAATTCAGTCCCAAAACATGCTGAAAATCGATATTTTTGGTGCACAAAGTCAATATGTGCATGTATCTTCTGTACCCGGTTATATCTCAAATTCAGGCTCAAAACACCCGAAAATTCAATATTTTGGGGTCCCAGAAGCAATCTGTACATGCCTACTCAGTGCTAGAATATTTTCAAAATATAGGCTAAAAACATGCTAAAAATCGATCTTTTAGGTGCCAAAAAGTCGATATCTCAAATTCAGTCCCAAAACACCCGAAAATTCGATATTTAGGGGTCCCAGAAGCGATCTGTACATGCCTACTCCGTGTTAGAGTATTTTCAAAATACATGCTCAAAACATACTGAAAATCGATCTTTTAGGTGCACAAAAGTCGATATGTGCATGCATCTTCAGTACCCGTTTATATCTCAAATTCAGGCTCAAAACACCCGAAAATTCAATATTTTGGGGTCCCAGAAGCAATCTGTACATGCCTACTCAGTGTTAGAGTATTTTCAAAATACAGGCCCAAAACATGCTGAAAATCGATATTTTAGATGCCCAAAGTCAATATGTGCATGTATCTTCTGTACCCGTTTATATCTCAAATTCAGGCTCAAAACACCCGAAAATTCAATATTTTGGGGTCCCAGAAGCAATCTGTACATGCCTACACAGTGCTAGAATATTTTCAAAATATAGGCTAAAATTTAACATGCTAAAAATCGACATTTTAGGTGCCAAAAAATCGATATCTCAAATTCAGTCCCAAAACACCCGAAAATTCGATATTTAGAGGTCCCAGAAGGTATCTGTACATGCTTACTCCGTGTTAGAGTATTTTCAAACTACAGGCCAAAAACATACTGAAAATCGATCTTTTAGGTGCACAAAAGTCGATATGTGTATGCATCTTCAGTACCCGTTTATATCTCAAATTCAGGCTCAAAACACCCGAAAATTCAAAATTTTGGGGTCCCAGAAGCAATCTGTACATGCCTACTCAGTGTTAGAGTATTTTCAAAATACAGGCCCAAAACATGCTGAAAATCGATATTTTAGATTCCCAAAGTCAATATGTGCATGTATCTTCTGTACCCGTTTATATCTCAAATTCAGGCTCAAAACACCCGAAAATTCAATATTTTGGGGTCCCAGAAGCAATCTGTACATGCCTACTCAGTGCTAGAATATTTTCAAAATAAAGGCTAAAAACATGCTAAAAATTGATCTTTTAGGTGCCAAAAAGTCGATATCTCAAATTCAGTCCCAAAACACCCGAAAATTCGATATTTAGGGGTCCCATAAGCGATCTGTACATGCCTACTCCGTGTTAGAGTATTTTCAAAATACATGCTCAAAACATACTGAAAATCGATCTTTTAGGTGCACAAAAGTCGATATGTGCATGCATCTTCAGCACCCGTTTATATCTCAAATTCAGGCTCAAAACACCCGAAAATTCAATATTTTGGGGTCCCAGAAGCAATCTGTACATGCCTACTCCGTGTTAGAGTATTTTCAAAATACAGGCCCAAAACATGCTGAAAATCGATATTTTAGATGCCCAAAGTCAATATGTGCATGTATCTTCTGTACCCGTTTATATCTCAAATTCAGGCTCAAAACACCCGAAAATTCAATATTTTGGGGTCCCAGAAGCAATCTGTACATGCCTACACAGTGCTAGAATATTTTCAAAATATAGGCTAAAATCTAACATGCTAAAAATCGACATTTTAGGTGCCAAAAAATCGATATCTCAAATTCAGTCCCAAAACACCCGAAAATTCGATATTTAGAGGTCCCAGAAGGTATCTGTACATGCTTACTCCGTGTTAGAGTATTTTAAAAATACAGGCCAAAAACATACTGAAAATCGATCTTTTAGGTGCCCAAAAGTCGATATGTGCATGCATCTTCTGTACCCGTTTATATCTCAAATTCAGTCCCAAAACACCCGAAAATTCGATATTTAGGAGTCCCAGAAGCGATCTGTACATGCCTACTCCGTGTTAGAGTATTTTCAAAATACATGCTCAAAACATACTGAAAATCGATCTTTTAGGTGCACAAAATTCGATATGTGTATGCATCTTCAGTACCCGTTTATATCTCAAATTCAGGCTCAAAACACCCGAAAATTCAATATTTTGGGGTCCCAGAAGCAATCTGTACATGCCTACTCAGTGTTAGAGTATTTTCAAAATACAGGCCCAAAACATGCTGAAAATCGATATTTTAGATACCCAAAGTCAATATGTGCATGTATCTTCTGTACCCGTTTATATCTCAAATTCAGGCTCAAAACACCCGAAAATTCAATATTTTGGGGTCCCAGAAGCAATTTGTACATGCCTACACAGTGGTAGAATATTTTCAAAATATAGGCTAAGAACATGCTAAAAATCGACATTTTAGGTGCCAAAAAATCGATATCTCAAATTCAGTCCCAAAACACCCGAAAATTCGATATTTAGAGGTCCCAGAAGGTATTTGTACATGCCTACTCCGTGATAGAGTATTTTCAAAATACAGGCCAAAAACATACTGAAAATCGATCTTTTAGGTGCCCAAAAGTCGATATGTGCATGCATCTTCTGTACCCGTTTATATCTCAAATTCTGGCCCTAAACACCCGAAAATTCGATATTTTGGGGTCCCAGAAGCGATCTGTACATGATTACTCCGTGTTAGAGTATTTTCAAAATTCAGTCCCAAAACATGCTGAAAATCGATATTTTTGGTGCACAAAGTCAATATGTGCATGTATCTTCTGTACCCGGTTATATCTCAAATTCAGGCTCAAAACACCCGAAAATTCAATATTTTGGGGTCCCAGAAGCAATCTGTACATGCCTACTCAGTGCTAGAATATTTTCAAAATATAGGCTAAAAACATGCTAAAAATCGATCTTTTAGGTGCCAAAAAGTCGATATCTCAAATTCAGTCCCAAAACACCCGAAAATTCGATATTTAGGGGTCCCAGAAGCGATCTGTACATGCCTACTCCGTGTTAGAGTATTTTTAAAATACATGCTCAAAACATACTGAAAATCGATCTTTTAGGTGCACAAAAGTCGATATGTGCATGCATCTTCAGTACCCGTTTATATCTCAAATTCAGGCTCAAAACACCCGAAAATTCAATATTTTGGGGTCCCAGAAGCAATCTGTACATGCCTACTCAGTGTTAGAGTATTTTCAAAAAAAAGGCCCAAAACATGCTGAAAATCGATATTTTAGATGCCCAAAGTCAATATGTGCATGTATCTTCTGTACCCGTTTATATCTCAAATTCAGGCTCAAAACACCCGAAAATTCAATATTTTGGGGTCCCAGAAGCAATCTGTACATGCCTACACAGTGCTAGAATATTTTCAAAATATAGGCTAAAAACATGCTAAAAATCGACATTTTAGGTGCCAAAAAATCGATATCTCAAATTCAGTCCCAAAACACCCGAAAATTCGATATTTAGAGGTCCCAGAAGGTATCTGTACATGCTTACTCCGTGTTAGAGTATTTTCAAAATACAGGCCAAAAACATACTGAAAATCGATCTTTAAGGTGCCCAAAAGTCGATATGTGCATGCATCTTCATTACCCGTTTATATCTCAAATTCTGGCCCTAAACACCCGAAAATTCGATATTTTGGGGTCCCAGAAGCGATCTGTACATTCCTACTCCGTGTTAGAGTATTTTCAAAATTCAGGCCCAAAACATGCTGAAAATCGATATTTTTGGTGCCCAAAGTCAATATGTGCATGTAACTTCTGTACCCGTTTATATCTCAAATTCAGGCTCAAAACACCCGAAAATTCAATATTTTGGGGTCCCAGAAGCAATCTGTACATGCCTACTCATTGCTAGAATATTTTCAAAATATAGGCTAAAAACATGCTAAAAATCGATCTTTTAGGTGCCAAAAAGTCGATATCTCAAATTCAGTCCAAAAAAACACCCGAAAATTCGATATTTAGGGGTCCCAGAAGGTATCTGTACATGCCTACTCCGTGTTAGAGTATTTTCAAAATACATGCTCAAAACATACTGAAAATCGATCTTTTAGGTGCACAAAAGTCGATATGTGCATGCATCTTCAGTACCCGTTTATATCTCAAATTCAGGCTCAAAACACCCGAAAATTCAATATTTTGGGGTCCCAGAAGCAATCCGTAAATGCCTACTCAGTGTTAGAGTATTTTCAAAATACAGTCCAAAAACATGCTGAAAATCGATATTTTAGATGCCCAAAGTCAATATGTGCATGTATCTTCTGTACCCGTTTATATCTCAAATTCAGGCTCAAAACACCCGAAAATTTAATATTTTGGGGTCCCAGAAGCAATCTGTACAGTGCTAGAATATTTTCAAAATATAGGCTAAAAACATGCTAAAAATCGATCTTTTAGGTGCCAAAAAGTCGATATCTCAAATTCAGTCCCAAAACACCCGAAAATTCGATATTTAGGGGTCCCAGAAGCGATCTGTACATGCCTACTCCGTGTTAGAGTATTTTCAAAATATATGCTCAAAACATACTGAAAATCGATCTTTTAGGTGCACAAAAGTCGATATGTGCATGCATCTTCAGTACCCGTTTATATCTCAAATTCAGGCTCAAAACACCCGAAAATTCAATATTTTGGGGTCCCAGAAGCAATCTGTACATGCCTACTCAGTGTTAGAGTATTTTCAAAATACAGGCCCAAAACATGCTGAAAATCGATATTTTAGATGCCCAAAGTCAATATGTGCATGTATCTTCTGTACCCGTTTATATCTCAAATTCAGGCTCAAAACACCCGAAAATTCAATATTTTGGGGTCCCAGAAGCAATCTGTACATGCCTACACAGTGGTAGAATATTTTGAAAATATAGGCTAAAAACATGCTAAAAATCGACATTTTAGGTGCCAAAAAATCGATATCTCAAATTCAGTCCCAAAACACCCGAAAATTCGATATTTAGAGGTCCCAGAAGGTATCTGTACATGCCTACTCCGTGATAGAGTATTTTCAAAATACAGGCCAAAAACATACTAAAAATCGATCTTTTAGGTGCCCAAAAGTCGATATGTGCATGCATCTTCTGTACCCGTTTATATCTCAAATTCTGGCACTAAACACCCGAAAATTCGATATTTTGGGGTCCCAGAAGCGATCTGTACATGCCTACTCCGTGTTAGAGTATTTTCAAAATTCAGGCCCAAAACATGCTGAAAATCGATATTTTTGGTGCCCAAAGTCAATATGTGCATGTATCTTCTGTACCCGGTTATATCTCAAATTCAGGCTCAAAACACCCGAAAATTCAATATTTTGGGGTCCCAGAAGCAATCTGTACATGCCTAGTCAGTGCTAGAATATTTTCAAATTATAGGCTAAAAACATGCTAAAAATCGATCTTTTAGGTGCCAAAAAGTCGATATCTCAAATTCAGTCCCAAAACACCCGAAAATTCGATATTTAGGGGTCCCAGAAGCGATCTGTACATGCCTACTCCGTGTTAGAGTATTTTCAAAATAAATGCTCAAAACATACTGAAAATCGATCTTTTAGGTGCACAAAAGTCGATATGTGCATGCATCTTCAGTACCCGTTTATATCTCAAATTCAGGCTCAAAACACCCGAAAATTCAATATTTTGGGGTCCCAGAAGCAATCCGTACATGCCTACTCAGTGTTAGAGTATTTTCAAAATACAGTCCAAAAACATGCTGAAAATCGATATTTTAGATGCCCAAAGTCAATATGTGCATGTATCATCTGTACCCGTTTATATCTCAAATTCAGGCTCAAAACACCCGAAAATTTAATATTTTGGGGTCCCAGAAGCAATCTGTACAGTGCTAGAATATTTTCAAAATATAGGCTAAAAACATGCTAAAAATCGATCTTTTAGGTGCCAAAAAGTCGATATCTCAAATTCAGTCCCAAAACACCCGAGAATTCGATATTTAGGGGTCCCAGAAGCGATCTGTACATGCCTACTCCGTGTTAGAGTATTTTCAAAATACATGCTCAAAACATACTGAAAATCGATCTTTTAGGTGCACAAAAGTCGATATGTGCATGCATCTTCAGTACCCGTTTATATCTCAAATTCAGGCTCAAAACACCCGAAAATTCAATATTTTGGGGTCCCAGAAGCAATCTGTACATGCCTACTCAGTGTTAGAGTATTTTCAAAATACAGGCCCAAAACATGCTGAAAATCGATATTTTAGATGCCCAAAGTCAATATGTGCATGTATCTTCTGTACCCGTTTATATCTCAAATTCAGGCTCAAAACACCCGAAAATTCAATATTTTGGGGTCCCAGAAGCAATCTGTACATGCCTACACAGTGCTAGAATATTTTCAAAATATAGGCTAAAAACATGCTAAAAATCGACATTTTAGGTGCCAAAAAATCGATATCTCAAATTCAGTCCCAAAACACCCGTAAATTCGATATTTAGAGGTCCCAGAAGGTATCTGTACATGCCTACTCCGTGTTAGAGTATTTTCAAAATACAGGCCCAAAACATGCTGAAAATCGATATTTTATATGCCCAAAGTCAATATGTGCATGTATCTTCTGTACCCGTTTATATCTCAAATTTAGGCTCAAAACACCCGAAAATTCAATATGTTGGGGTCCCAGAAGCAATCTGTACAGTGCTAGAATATTTTCAAAATATAGGCTAAAAACATGCTAAAAATCGATCTTTTAAGTGCCAAAAAGTCGATATCTCAAATTCAGTCCCAAAACACCCGAAAATTCGATATTTAGGGGTCCCAGAAGCAATCTGTACATGACTACTCCGTGTTAGAGTATTTTCAAAATACAGGCCAAAAACATACTGAAAATCGATCTTTTAGGTGCCCAAAAGTCGATATGTGCATGCATCTTCTGTACCCGTTTATATCTCAAATTCTGGCCCTAAACACCCGAAAATTCGATATTTTGGGGTCCCAGAAGCGATCTGTACATGCCTACTCCGTGTTAGAGTATTTTCAAAATTCAGGCCCAAAACATGCTGAAAATCGATATTTTTGGTGCCCAAAGTCAATATGTGCATGTATCTTCTGTACACGTTTATATCTCAAATTCAGGCTCAAAACACCCGAAAATTCAATATTTTGGGGTCCCAGAAGCAATCTGTACATGCCTACTCAGTGCTAGAATATTTTCAAAATAAAGGCTAAAAACATGCTAAAAATCGATCTTTTAGGTGCCAAAAAGTCGATATCTCAAATTCAGTCCCGAAACACCCGAAAATTCGATATTTAGGGGTCCCAGAAGCGATCTGTACATGCCTACTCCGTGTTAGAGTATTTTCAAAATACATGCTCAAAACATACTGAAAATCGATCTTTTAGGTGCCCAAAAGTCGATATGTGCATGCATCTTCATTACCCGTTTATATCTCAAATTCAGGCTCAAAACACCCGAAAATTGGATATTTTGGGGTCCCAGAAGCAATCTGTACATGCCTACTCAGTGTTAGAGTATTTTTAAAATACAGGACCAAAACATGCTGAAAATCGATATTTTAGATGCCCAAAGTCAATATGTGCATGTATCTTCTGTACCCGTTTATATCTCAAATTCAGGCTCAAAACACCCGAAAATTCAATATTTTGGGGACCCAGAAGCAATCTGTACATGCCTACACAGTGCTAGAATATTTTCAAAATATAGGCTAAAAACATGCTAAAAATCGACATTTTAGGTGCCAAAAAATCGATATCTCAAATTCAGTCCCAAAACACCCGAAAATTCGATATTTAGAGGTCCCAGAAGGTATCTGTACATGCCTACTCCGTGTTAGAGTATTTTCAAAATACAGGCCAAAAACATACTGAAAATCGATCTCTTAGGTGCCCAAAAGTCGATATGTGCATGCATCTTCTGTACCCGTTTATATCTCAAATTCTGGCCCTAAACACCCGAAAATTCGATATTTTGGGGTCCCAGAAGCGATCTGTACATGCCTACTCCGTGTTAGAGTATTTTCAAAATTCAGGCCCAAAACATGCTGAAAATCGATATTTTTGGTGCCCAAAGTCAATATGTGCATGTATCTTCTGTACCCGTTTATATCTCAAATTCAGGCTCAAAACACCCGTAAATTCAATATTTTGGGGTCCCAGAAGCAATCTGTACAGTGCTAGAATATTTTCAAAAAAAAAGCCAAAAACATGCTAAAAATCGATCTTTTAAGTGCCAAAAAGTGGATATCTCAAATTCAGTCCCAAAACACCCGCAAATTCGATATTTAGGGGTCCCAGAAGCGATCTGTACATGCCTACTCCGTGTTAGAGTATTTTCAAAATACAGGCCAAAAACATACTGAAAATCGATCTTTTAGGTGCCCAAAAGTCGATATGTGCATGCATCTTCTGTACCCGTTTATATCTCAAATTCTGGCCCTAAACACCCGAAAATTCGATATTTTGGGGTCCCAGAAGCGATCTGTACATGCCTACTCCGTGTTAGAGTATTTTCAAAATTCAGGCCCAAAACATGCTGAAAATCGATATTTTTGGTGCCCAAAGTCAATATGTGCATGTATCTTCTGTACCCGTTTATATATCAAATTCAGGCTCAAAACACCCGAAAATTCAATATTTTGGGGTCCCAGAAGCAATCTGTACATACCTACTCAGTGCTAGAATATTTTCAAAATATAGGCTAAAAACATGCTAAAAATCGATCTTTTAGGTGCCAAAAACTCGATATCTCAAATTCAGTCCCAAAACACCCGAAAATTCGATATTTAGGGGTCCCAGAAGCGATCTGTACATGCCTACTCCGTGTTAGAGTATTTTCAAAATACATGCTCAAAACATACTGAAAATCGATCTTTTAGGTGCACAAAAGTCGATATGTGCATGCATCTTCAGTACCCGTTTATATCTCAAATTCAGGCTCAAAACACCCGAAAATTCAATATTTTGGGGTCCCAGAAGCAATCTGTACATGCCTACTCAGTGTTAGAGTATTTTCAAAATACAGGCCCAAAACATGCTGAAAATCGATATTTTAGATGCCCAAAGTCAATATGTGCATGTATCTTCTGTACCCGTTTATATCTCAAATTCAGGCCCAAAACACCCGAAAATTCAATATTTTGGGGTCCCAGAAGCAATCTGTACAGTGCTAGAATATTTTCAAAATATAGGCTAAAAACATGCTAAAAATCGATCTTTTAAGTGCCAAAAAGTCGATATCTCAAATTCAGTCCCAAAACACCCGCAAATTCGATATTTAGGGGTCCCAGAAGCGATCTGTACATGCCTACTCCGTGTTAGAGTATTTTCAAAATACAGGCCAAAAACATACTGAAAATCGATCTTTTAGGTGCCCAAAAGTCGATATGTGCATGCATCTTCTGTACCCGTTTATATCTCAAATTCTGGCCCTAAACACCCGAAAATTCGATATTTTGGGGTCCCAGAAGCGATCTGTACATGCCTACTCCGTGTTAGAGTATTTTCAAAATTCAGGCCCAAAACATGCTGAAAATCGATATTTTTGGTGCCCAAAGTCAATATGTGCATGTATCTTCTGTACCCGTTTATATATCAAATTCAGGCTCAAAACACCCGAAAATTCAATATTTTGGGGTCCCAGAAGCAATCTGTACATACCTACTCAGTGCTAGAATATTTTCAAAATATAGGCTAAAAACATGCTAAAAATCGATCTTTTAGGTGCCAAAAACTCGATATCTCAAATTCAGTCCCAAAACACCCGAAAATTCGATATTTAGGGGTCCCAGAAGCGATCTGTACATGCCTACTCCGTGTTAGAGTATTTTCAAAATACATGCTCAAAACATACTGAAAATCGATCTTTTAGGTGCACAAAAGTCGATATGTGCATGCATCTTCAGTACCCGTTTATATCTCAAATTCAGGCTCAAAACACCCGAAAATTCAATATTTTGGGGTCCCAGAAGCAATCTGTACATGCCTACTCAGTGTTAGAGTATTTTCAAAATACAGGCCCAAAACATGCTGAAAATCGATATTTTAGATGCCCAAAGTCAATATGTGCATGTATCTTCTGTACCCGTTTATATCTCAAATTCAGGCCCAAAACACCCGAAAATTCAATATTTTGGGGTCCCAGAAGCAATCTGTACAGTGCTAGAATATTTTCAAAATATAGGCTAAAAACATGCTAAAAATCGATCTTTTAAGTGCCAAAAAGTCGATATCTCAAATTCAGTCCCAAAACACCCGAAAATTCGATATTTAGGGGTCCCAGAAGCGATCTGTACATGCCTACTCCGTGTTAGAGTATTTTCAAAATACAGGCCAAAAACATACTGAAAATCGATCTTTTAGGTGCCCAAAAGTCGATATGTGCATGCATCTTCTGTACCCGTTTATATCTCAAATTCTGGCCCTAAACACCCGAAAATTCGATATTTTGGGGTCCCAGAAGCGATCTGTACATGCCTACTCCGTGTTAGAGTATTTTCAAAAATTCAGGCCCAAAACATGCTGAAAATCGATATTTTTGGTGCCCAAAGTCAATATGTGCATGTATCTTCTGTACCCGTTTATATCTCAAATTCAGGCTCAAAACACCCGAAAATTCAATATTTTGGGGTCCCAGAAGCAATCTGTACATGCCTACTCAGTGCTAGAATATTTTCAAAATATAGGCTAAAAACATGCTAAAAATCGATCTTTTAGGTGCCAAAAAGTCGATATCTCAAATTCAGTCCGAAAACACCCGCAAATTCGATATTTAGGGGTCCCAGAAGCGATCTGTACATGCCTACTCCGTGTTAGAGTATTTTCAAAATACATGCTCAAAACATACTGGAAATCGATCTTTTAGGTGCACAAAAGTCGATATGTGCATGCATCTTCAGTACCCGTTTATATCTCAAATTCAGGCTCAAAACACCCGAAAATTCAATATTTTGGGGTCCCAGAAGCAATCTGTACATGACTACTCAGATTTAGAGTATTTTCAAAATACAGGCCCAAAATATGCTGAAAATCGATATTTTAGATGCCCAAAGTCAATATGTGCATGTATCTTCTGTACCCGTTTATATCTCAAATTCAGGCTCAAAACACCCGAAAATTCAATATTTTGGGGTCCCAGAAGCAATCTGTACATGCCTACACAGTGCTAGAATATTTTCAAAATATAGGCTAAAAACATGCTAAAAATCGACATTTTAGGTGCCAAAAAATCGATATCTCAAATTCAGTCCCAAAACACCCGAAAATTCGATATTTAGAGGTCCCAGAAGGTATCTGTACATGCCTACTCCGTGTTAGAGTATTTTCAAAATACAGGCCAAAAACATACTGAAAATCGATCTTTTAGGTGCCCAAAAGTCGATATGTGCATGCATCTTCTGTACCCGTTTATATCTCAAATTCTGGCCCTAAACACCCGAAAATTCGATATTTTGGAGTCCCAGAAGCGATCTGTACATGCCTACTCCGTGTTAGAGTATTTTCAAAAATTCAGGCCCAAAACATGCTGAAAATCGATGTTTTTGGTGCCCAAAGTCAATATGTGCATGTATCTTCTGTACCCGTTTATATCTCAAATTCAGGCTCAAAACACCCGAAAATTCAATATTTTGGGGTCCCAGAAGCAATCTGTACATGCCTACTCAGTGTTAGAGTATTTTGAAAATACAGGCCCAAAACATGCTGAAAATCGATATTTTAGATGCCCAAAGTCAATATGTGCATGTATCTTCTGTACCCGTTTATATCTCAAATTCAGGCTCAAAACACCCGAAAATTCAATATTTTGGGGTCCCAGAAGCAATCTGTACATGCCTACACAGTGCTAGAATATTTTCAAAATATAGGCTAAAAACATGCTAAAAATCGACATTTTAGGTGCCAAAAAATCGATATCTCAAATTCAGTCCCAAAACACCCGAAAATTCGATATTTAGAGGTCCCAGAAGGTATCTGTACATGCCTACTCCATGTTAGAGTATTTTCAAAATACAGGCCAAAAACATACTGAAAATCGATCTTTTAGGTGCCCAAAAGTCGATATGTGCATGCATCTTCTGTACCCGTTTATATCTCAAATTCTGGCCCTAAACACTCGAAAATTCGATATTTTGGAGTCCCAGAAGCGATCTGTACATGCCTACTCCGTGTTAGAGTATTTTCAAAAATTCAGGCCAAAACATGCTGAAAATCGATGTTTTTGGTGCCCAAAGTCAATATGTGCATGTATCTTCTGTACCCGTTTATATCTCAAATTCAGGCTCAAAACACCCGAAAATTCAATATTTTGGGGTCCCAGAAGCAATCTGTACATGCCTACTCAGTGTTAGAGTATTTTGAAAATACAGGCCCAAAACATGCTGAAAATCGATATTTTAGATGCCCAAAGTCAATATGTGCATGTATCTTCTGTACCCGTTTATATCTCAAATTCAGGCTCAAAACACCCGAAAATTCAATATTTTGGGGTCCCAGAAGCAATCTGTACATGCCTACACAGTGCTAGAATATTTTCAAAATATAGGCTAAAAACATGCTAAAAATCGACATTTTAGGTGCCAAAAAATGGATATCTCAAATTCAGTCCCAAAACACCCGAAAATTCGATATTTAGAGGTCCCAGAAGGTATCTGTACATGCCTACTCCGTGTTAGAGTATTTTCAAAATACAGGCCAAAAACATACTGAAAATCGATCTTTTAGGTGCCCAAAAGTCGATATGTGCATTCATCTTCTGTACCCGTTTATATCTCAAATTCTGGCCCTAAACACCCGAAAATTCGATATTTTGGGGTCCCAGGAGCGATCTGTACATGCCTACTCCGTGTTAGAGTATTTTCAAAATTCAGGCCCAAAACATGCTGAAAATCGATATTTTTGGTGCCCAAAGTCAATATGTGCATGTATCTTCTGTACCCGTTTATATCTCAAATTCAGGCTGAAAACACCGGAAAATTCAATATTTTGGCGTCCCAGAAGCAATCTGTACATGCCTACTCAGTGTTAGAGTATTTTCAAAATACAGGCCCAAAACATGCTGAAAATCGATATTTTAGATGCCCAAAGTCAATATGTGCATGTATCTTCTGTACCCGTTTATATCTCAAATTCAGGCTCAAAACACCCGAAAATTCAATATTTTGGGGTCCCAGAAGCAATCTGTACATGCCTACACAGTGCTAGAATATTTTCAAAATATAGGCTAAAAACATGCTAAAAATCGATCTTTTAGGTGCCAAAAAGTCGATATCTCAAATTCAGTCCCAAAACACCCGAAAATTCGATATTTAGGGGTCCCAGAAGCGATCTGTACATGCCTACTCCTTGTTAGAGTATTTTTAAAATACAGGCCAAAAACATACTGAAAATCGATCTTTTAGGTGCCCAAAAGTCGATATGTGCATGCATCTTCTGTACCCGTTTATATCTCAAATTCTGCCCCTAAACACCCGAAAATTCGATATTTGGGGGTCCCAGAAGCGATCTGTACATGCCTACTCCGTGTTAGAGTATTTTCAAAATTCAGGCCCAAAACATGCTGAAAATCGATATTTTTGGTGCCCAAAGTCAATATGTGCATGTATCTTCTGTACCCGTTTATATCTCAAATTCAGGCTCAAAACACCCGAAAATTCAATATTTTGGGGTCCCAGAAGCAATCTGTACATGCCTACTCAGTGCTAGAATATTTTCAAAATATAGGCTAAAAACATGCTAAAAATCGATCTTTTAGGTGCCAAAAAGTCGATATCTCAAATTCAGTCCCAAAACACCCGAAAATTCGATATTTAGGGGTCCCAGAAGCGATCTGTACATGCCTACTCCGTGTTAGAGTATTTTCAAAATACATACTCAAAACATACTGAAAATCGATCTTTTAGGTGCACAAAAGTCGATATGTGCATGCATCTTCAGTACCCGTTTATATCTCAAATTCAGGCTCAAAACACCTGAAAATTCAATATTTTGGGGTCCCAGAAGCAATCTGTACATGCCTACTCAGTGTTAGAGTATTTTCAAAATACAGGCCCAAAACATGCTGAAAATCGATATTTTAGATGCCCAAAGTCAATATGTGCATGTATCTTCTGTACCCGTTTATATCTCAAATTCAGGCTCAAAACACCCGAAAATTCAATATTTTAGGGTCCCAGAAGCAATCTGTACATGCCTACACAGTGCTAGAATATTTTCAAAATATAGGCTAAAAACATGCTAAAAATCGATCTTTTAGGTGCCAAAAAGTCGATATCTCAAATTCAGTCCCAAAACACCCGAAAATTCGATATTTAGGGGTCCCAGAAGCGATCTGTACATGCCTACTCCGTGTTAGAGTATTTTCAAAATACATGCTCAAAACATACTGAAAATCGATCTTTTAGGTGCACAAAAGTCGATATGTGCATGCATCTTCAGTACCCGTTTATATCTCAAATTCAGGCTCAAAACACCCGAAAATTCAATATTTTGGGGTCCCAGAAGCAATCTGTACATGCCTACTCAGTGTTAGAGTATTTTCAAAATACAGGCCCAAAACATGCTGAAAATCGATATTTTAGATGCCCAAAGTCAATATGTGCATGTATCTTCTGTACCCGTTTATATCTCAAATTCAGGCTCAAAACACCCGAAAATTCAATATTTTGGGGTCCCAGAAGCAATCTGTACATGCCTACACAGTGCTAGAATATTTTCAAAATATAGGCTAAAAACATGCTAAAAATCGACATTTTAGGTGCCAAAAAATCGATATCTCAAATTCAGTCCTAAAACACCCGAAAATTCGATATTTAGAGGTCCCAAAAGGTATCTGTACATGCCTACTCCGTGTTAGAGTATTTTCAAAATACAGGCCAAAAACATACTGAAAATCGATCTTTTAGGTGCACAAAAGTCGATATGTGCATGCATCTTCTGTACCCGTTTATATCTCAAATTCTGGCCCTAAACTCCCGAAAATTCGATATTTTGGGGTCCCAGAAGCGATCTGTGCATGCCTACTCCGTGTTAGAGTATTTTCAAAATTCAGGCCCCAAACATGCTGAAAATTGATATTTTTGGTGCCCAAAGTCAATATGTGCATGTATCTTCTGTACCCGTTTATATCTCAAAATCAGGCTCAAAACACCCGAAAATTCAATATTTTGGGGTCCCAGAAGCAATCTGTACATGCCTACTCAGTGCTAGAATATTTTCAAAATATAGGCTAAAAACATGCTAAAAATCGATCTTTTAGGTGCCAAAAAGTCGATATCTCAAATTCATTCCCAAAACACCCGAAAATTCGATATTTAGGGGTCCCAGAAGCGATCTGTACATGCCTTCTCCGTGTTAGAGTATTTTCAAAATACAGGCCAAAAACATACTGAAAATAGATCTTTTAGGTGCCCAAAAGTCGATATGTTCATGCATCTTCTGTACCCGTTTATATCTCAAATTCGGGCCCTAAACACCCGAAAATTCAATATTTTGGGGTCCCAGAAGCGATCTGTACATGCCTACTCCGTGTTAGAGTATTTTCAAAATTCAGGCCCAAAACATGCTGAAAATCGATATTTTTGGTGCCCAAAGTCAATATGTGCATGTATCTTCTGTACCCGTTTATATCTCAAAATCAGGCTCAAAACACCCGAAAATTCAATATTTTGGGGTCCAAGAAGCAATCTGTACATGCCTACTCAGTGCTAGAATATTTTCAAAATATAGGCTAAAAACATGCTAAAAATCGATCTTTTAGGTGCCAAAAAGTCGATATCTCAAATTCAGTCCCAAAACACCCGAAAATTCGATATTTAGGGGTCCCAGAAGCGATCTGTACATGCCTACTCCGTGTTAGAGTATTTTCAAAATACATGCTCAAAACATACTGAAAATCGATCTTTTAGGTGCACAAAAGTCGATATGTGCATGCATCTTCAGTACCCGTTTATATCTCAAATTCAGGCTCAAAACACCCGAAAATTCAATATTTTGGGGTCCCAGAAGCAATCTGTACATGCCTACTCAGTGTTAGAGTATTTTCAAAATACAGGCCCAAAACATGCTGAAAATCGATATTTTAGATGCCCAAAGTCAATATGTGCATGTATCTTCTGTACCCGTTTATATCTCAAATTCAGGCTCAAAACACCCGAAAATTCAATATTTTGGGGTCCCAGAAGCAATCTGTACATGCCTACACAGTGCTAGAATATTTTCAAAATATAGGCTAAAAACATGCTAAAAATCGATCTTTTAGGTGCCAAAAAGTCGATATCTCAAATTCAGTCCCAAAACACCCGAAAATTCGATATTTAGGGGTCCCAAAAGCGATCTGTACATGCCTACTCCGTGTTAGAGTATTTTCAAAATACATGCTCAAAACATACTGAAAATCGATCTTTTAGGTGCCCAAAAGTCGATATGTGCATGCATCTTCTGTACCCGTTTATATCTCAAATTCTGGCCCTAAACACCCGAAAATTCGATATTTTGGGGTCCCAGAAGCGATCTGTACATGCCTACTCCGTGTTAGAGTATTTTCAAAATTCAGGCCCCAAACATGCTGAAAATCGATATTTTTGGTGCCCAAGTCAATATGTGCATGTATCTTCTGTACCCGTTTATATCTCAAATTCAGGCTCAAAACACCCGAAAATTCAATATTTTGGGGTCCCAGAAGCAATCTGTACATGCCTACTCAGTGCTAGAATATTTTCAAAATATAGGCTAAAAACATGCTAAAAATCGATCTTTTAGGTGCCAAAAAGTCGATATCTCAAATTCAGTCCCAAAACACCCGAAAATTCGATATATAAGGGTCCCAGAAGCGATCTGTACATGCCTACTCCGTGTTAGAGTATTTTCAAAATACATGCTCAAAACATACTGAAAATCGATCTTTTAGGTGCACAAAAGTCGATATGTGCATGCATCTTCTGAATCTCAAATTCAGGCTCAAAACACCCGAAAATTCAATATTTTGGGGTCCCAGAAGCAATCTGTACATGCCTACTCAGTGTTAGAGTATTTTCAAAATACGGGCCCAAAACATGCTGAAAATCGATATTTTAGATGCCCAAAGTCAATATGTGCATGTATCTTCTGTACCCGTTTATATCTCAAATTCAGGCTCAAAACACCCGAAAATTCAATATTTTGGGGTCCCAGAAGCAATCTGTACATGCCTACACAGTGCTAGAATATTTTCAAAATATAGGCTAAAAACATGCTAAAAATCGATCTTTTAGGTGCCAAAAAGTCGATATCTCAAATTCAGTCCCAAAACACCCGAGAATTCGATATTTAGGGGTCCCAGAAGCGATCTGTACATGCCTACTCCGTGTTAGAGTATTTTTAAAATACATGCTCAAAACATACTGAAAATCGATCTTTTAGGTGCACAAAAGTCGATATGTGCATGCATCTTCAGTACCCGTTTATATCTCAAATTCAGGCTCAAAACACCCGAAAATTCAATATTTTGGGGTCCCAGAAGCAATCTGTACATGCCTACTCAGTGTTAGAGTATTTTCAAAATACAGGCCCAAAACATGCTGAAAATCGATATTTTAGATGCCCAAAGTCAATATGTGCATGTATCTTCTGTACCCGTTTATATCTCAAATTCAGGCTCAAAACACCCGAAAATTCAATATTTTGGGGTCCCAGAAGCAATCTGTACATGCCTACACAGTGCTAGAATATTTTCAAAATATAGGCTAAAAACATGCTAAAAATCGACATTTTAGGTGCCAAAAAATCGATATCTCAAATTCAGTCCTAAAACACCCGAAAATTCGATATTTAGAGGTCCCAAAAGGTATCTGTACATGCCTACTCCGTGTTAGAGTATTTTCAAAATACAGGCCAAAAACATACTGAAAATCGATCTTTTAGGTGCACAAAAGTCGATATGTGCATGCATCTTCTGTACCCGTTTATATCTCAAATTCTGGCCCTAAACACCCGAAAATTCGATATTTTGGGGTCCCAGAAGCGATCTGTGCATGCCTACTCCGTGTTAGAGTATTTTCAAAATTCAGGCCCCAAACATGCTGAAAATTGATATTTTTGGTGCCCAAAGTCAATATGTGCATGTATCTTCTGTACCCGTTTATATCTCAAAATCAGGCTCAAAACACCCGAAAATTCAATATTTTGGGGTCCCAGAAGCAATCTGTACATGCCTACTCAGTGCTAGAATATTTTCAAAATATAGGCTAAAAACATGCTAAAAATCGATCTTTTAGGTGCCAAAAAGTCGATATCTCAAATTCATTCCCAAAACACCCGAAAATTCGATATTTAGGGGTCCCAGAAGCGATCTGTACATGCCTTCTCCGTGTTAGAGTATTTTCAAAATACAGGCCAAAAACATACTGAAAATAGATCTTTTAGGTGCCCAAAAGTCGATATGTTCATGCATCTTCTGTACCCGTTTATATCTCAAATTCGGGCCCTAAACACCCGAAAATTCAATATTTTGGGGTCCCAGAAGCGATCTGTACATGCCTACTCCGTGTTAGAGTATTTTCAAAATTCAGGCCCAAAACATGCTGAAAATCGATATTTTTGGTGCCCAAAGTCAATATGTGCATGTATCTTCTGTACCCGTTTATATCTCAAAATCAGGCTCAAAACACCCGAAAATTCAATATTTTGGGGTCCAAGAAGCAATCTGTACATGCCTACTCAGTGCTAGAATATTTTCAAAATATAGGCTAAAAACATGCTAAAAATCGATCTTTTAGGTGCCAAAAAGTCGATATCTCAAATTCAGTCCCAAAACACCCGAAAATTCGATATTTAGGGGTCCCAGAAGCGATCTGTACATGCCTACTCCGTGTTAGAGTATTTTCAAAATACATGCTCAAAACATACTGAAAATCGATCTTTTAGGTGCACAAAAGTCGATATGTGCATGCATCTTCAGTACCCGTTTATATCTCAAATTCAGGCTCAAAACACCCGAAAATTCAATATTTTGGGGTCCCAGAAGCAATCTGTACATGCCTACTCAGTGTTAGAGTATTTTCAAAATACAGGCCCAAAACATGCTGAAAATCGATATTTTAGATGCCCAAAGTCAATATGTGCATGTATCTTCTGTACCCGTTTATATCTCAAATTCAGGCTCAAAACACCCGAAAATTCAATATTTTGGGGTCCCAGAAGCAATCTGTACATGCCTACACAGTGCTAGAATATTTTCAAAATATAGGCTAAAAACATGCTAAAAATCGATCTTTTAGGTGCCAAAAAGTCGATATCTCAAATTCAGTCCCAAAACACCCGAAAATTCGATATTTAGGGGTCCCAAAAGCGATCTGTACATGCCTACTCCGTGTTAGAGTATTTTCAAAATACATGCTCAAAACATACTGAAAATCGATCTTTTAGGTGCCCAAAAGTCGATATGTGCATGCATCTTCTGTACCCGTTTATATCTCAAATTCTGGCCCTAAACACCCGAAAATTCGATATTTTGGGGTCCCAGAAGCGATCTGTACATGCCTACTCCGTGTTAGAGTATTTTCAAAATTCAGGCCCCAAACATGCTGAAAATCGATATTTTTGGTGCCCAAGTCAATATGTGCATGTATCTTCTGTACCCGTTTATATCTCAAATTCAGGCTCAAAACACCCGAAAATTCAATATTTTGGGGTCCCAGAAGCAATCTGTACATGCCTACTCAGTGCTAGAATATTTTCAAAATATAGGCTAAAAACATGCTAAAAATCGATCTTTTAGGTGCCAAAAAGTCGATATCTCAAATTCAGTCCCAAAACACCCGAAAATTCGATATATAAGGGTCCCAGAAGCGATCTGTACATGCCTACTCCGTGTTAGAGTATTTTCAAAATACATGCTCAAAACATACTGAAAATCGATCTTTTAGGTGCACAAAAGTCGATATGTGCATGCATCTTCTGAATCTCAAATTCAGGCTCAAAACACCCGAAAATTCAATATTTTGGGGTCCCAGAAGCAATCTGTACATGCCTACTCAGTGTTAGAGTATTTTCAAAATACGGGCCCAAAACATGCTGAAAATCGATATTTTAGATGCCCAAAGTCAATATGTGCATGTATCTTCTGTACCCGTTTATATCTCAAATTCAGGCTCAAAACACCCGAAAATTCAATATTTTGGGGTCCCAGAAGCAATCTGTACATGCCTACACAGTGCTAGAATATTTTCAAAATATAGGCTAAAAACATGCTAAAAATCGATCTTTTAGGTGCCAAAAAGTCGATATCTCAAATTCAGTCCCAAAACACCCGAGAATTCGATATTTAGGGGTCCCAGAAGCGATCTGTACATGCCTACTCCGTGTTAGAGTATTTTTAAAATACATGCTCAAAACATACTGAAAATCGATCTTTTAGGTGCACAAAAGTCGATATGTGCATGCATCTTCAGTACCCGTTTATATCTCAAATTCAGGCTCAAAACACCCGAAAATTCAATATTTTGGGGTCCCAGAAGCAATCTGTACATGCCTACTCAGTGTTAGAGTATTTTCAAAATACAGGCCCAAAACATGCTGAAAATCGATATTTTAGATGCCCAAAGTCAATATGTGCATGTATCTTTTGTACCCGTTTATATCTCAAATTCAGGCTCAAAACACCCGAAAATTCAATATTTTGGGGTCCCAGAAGCAATCTGTACATGCCTACACAGTGCTAGAATATTTTCAAAATATAGGCTAAAAACATGCTAAAAATCGACATTTTAGGTGCCAAAAAATCGATATCTCAAATTCAGTCCCAAAACACCCGAAAATTCGATATTTAGAGGTCCCAGAAGGTATCTGTACATGCCTACTCCGTGTTAGAGCATTTTCAAAATACAGGCCAAAAACATACTGAAAATCGATCTTTTAGGTGCACAAAAGTCGATATGTGCATGCATCTTCTGTACCCGTTTATATCTCAAATTCTGGCCCTAAACACCCGAAAATTCGATATTTTGGGGTCCCAGAAGCGATCTGTACATGCCTACTCCGTGTTAGAGTATTTTCAAAATTCAGGCCCCAAACATGCTGAAAATTGATATTTTTGGTGCCCAAAGTCAATATGTGCATGTATCTTCTGTACCCGTTTATATCTCAAAATCTGGCTCAAAACACCCGAAAATTCAATATTTTGGGGTCCCAGAAGCAATCTGTACATGCCTACTCAGTGCTAGAATATTTTCAAAATATAGGCTAAAAACATGCTAAAAATCGATCTTTTAGGTGCCAAAAAGTCGATATCTCAAATTCAGTCCCAAAACACCCGAAAATTCGATATTTAGGGGTCTCAGAAGGTATCTGGACATGCCTACTCCGTGTTAGAGTATTTTCAAAATACAGGCCAAAAACATACTGAAAATCGATCTTTTAGGAGCCCAAAAGTCGATATGTGCATACATCTTCTGTACCCGTTTATATCTCAAATTCGGGCCCTAAACACCCGAAAATTCGATATTTTGGGGTCCCAGAAGCGATCTGTACATGCCTACTCCGTGTTAGAGTATTTTCAAAATTCAGGCCCAAAACATGATGAAAATCGATATTTTTGGTGCCCAAAGTCAATATGTGCATGTATCTTCTGTACCCGTTTATATCTCAAAATCAGGCTCAAAACACCCGAAAATTCAATATTTTTGGGTCCAAGAAGCAATCTGTACATGCCTACTCAGTGCTAGAATATTTTCAAAATATAGGCTAAAAACATGCTAAAAATCGATCTTTTAGGTGCCAAAAATTCGATATCTCTAATTCAGTCCCAAAACACCCGAAAATTCGATATTTTGGGGTCCCAGAAGCGATCTGTACATGCCTACTCCGTGTTAGAGTATTTTCAAAATACATGCTCAAAACATACTGAAAATCGATCTTTTAGGTGCACAAAAGTCGATATGTGCATGCATCTTCTGCACCCGTTTATATCTCAAATTCAGGCTCAAAACACCAAAAAATTCAATATTTTCGGGTCCCAGAAGCAATCTGTACATGCCTACTCAGTGTTAGAGTATTTTCAAAATACAGGCCCAAAACATGCTGAAAATCGATATTTTAGATGCCCAAAGTCAATATGTGCATGTATCTTCTGTACCCGTTTATATCTCAAATTCAGGCTCAAAACACCCGAAAATTCAATATTTTGGGGTCCCAGAAGCAATCTGTACATGCCTACACAGTGCTAGAATATTTTCAAAATATAGGCTAAAAACATGCTAAAAATCGATCTTTTAGGTGCCAAAAAGTCGATATCTCAAATTCAGTCCCAAAACACCCGAAAATTCGATATTTAGGGGTCCCAGAAGCGATCTGTACATGCCTACTCCGTGTTAGAGTATTTTCAAAATACATGCTCAAAACATACTGAAAATCGATCTTTTAGGTGCACAAAAGTCGATATGTGCATGCATCTTCAGTACCCGTTTATATCTCAAATTCAGGCTCAAAACACCCGAAAATTCAATATTTTGGGGTCCCAGAAGCGATCTGTACATACCTACTCCGTGTTAGAGTATTTTCAAAATTCATGCTCAAAACATACTGAAAATCGATCTTTTAGGTGCACAAAAGTCGATATGTGCATGCATCTTCAGTACCCGTTTATATCTCAAATTCAGGCTCAAAACACCCGAAAATTCAATATTTTGGGGTCCCAGAAGCAATCTGTACATGCCTACTCAGTGTTAGAGTATTTTCAAAATACAGGCCCAAAACATGCTGAAAATCGATATTTTAGATGCCCAAAGTCAATATGTGCATGTATCTTCTGTACCCGTTAAATCTCAAATTCAGGCTCAAAAAACCCGAAAATTCAATATTTTGGGGTCCCAGAAGCAATCTGTACATGCCTACACAGAGCTAGAATATTTTCAAAATATAGGCTAAAAACATGCTAAAAATCGACATTTTAGGTGCCAAAAAATGGATATCTCAAATTCAGTCCCAAAACACCCGAAAATTCGATATTTAGAGGTCCCAGAAGGTATCTGTACATGCCTACTCCGTGTTAGAGTATTTTCAAAATACAGGCCAAAAACAAACTGAAAATCGATCTTTTAGGTGCCCAAAAGTCGATATGTGCATGCATCTTCTGTACCCGTTTATATCTCAAATTCTGGCCCTAAACACCCGAAAATTCGATATTTTGGGGTCCCAAAAGCGATCTGTACATGCCTACTCCGTGTTAGAGTATTTTCAAAATTCAGGCCCAAAACATGCTGAAAATCGATATTTTTGGTGCCCAAAGTCAATATGTGCATGTATCTTCTGTACCCGTTTATATCTCAAATTCTGGCTCAAAACACCCGAAAATTCAATATTTTGGGGTCCCAGAAGCAATCTGTACAGTGCTAGAATATTTTCAAAATATAGGCTAAAAACATGCTAAAAATCGATCTTTTAGGTGCCAAAAAGTCGATATCTCAAATTCAGTCCCAAAACACCCGAAAATTCGATATTTAGGGGTCCCAGAAGCGATCTGTACATGCCTACTCCGTGTTAGAGTATTTTCAAAATACATGCTCAAAACATACTGAAAATCGATCTTTTAGGTGCACAAAAGTCGATATGTGCATGCATCTTCAGTACCCGTTTATATCTCAAATTCAAGCTCAAAACACCCGAAAATTCAATATTTTGGGGTCCCAGAAGCAATCTGTACATGCCTACTCAGTGCTAGAATATTTTCAAAATATAGGCTAAAAACATGCTAAAAATCGACATTTTTGGTGCCAAAAAATCGATATCTCAAATTCAGTCCCAAAACACCCGAAAATTCGATATTTAGAGGTCCCAGAAGGTATCTGTACATGCCTACTCCGTGTTAGAGTATTTTCTAAATACAGGCCAAAAACATACTGAAAATCGATCTTTTAGGTGCCCAAAAGTCGATATGTGCATGCATCTTCTGTACCCGTTTACATCTCAAATTCAGTCCCAAAACACCCGAAAATTCGATATTTAGGGGTCCCAGAAGCGATCTGTACATGCCTACTCCGTGTTAGAGTATTTTCAAAATACATGCTCAAAACATACTGAAAATCGATCTTTTAGGTGCACAAAAGTCGATATGTGCATGCATCTTCAGTACCCGTTTATATCTCAAATTCAGGCTCAAAACACCCGAAAATTCGATATTTTGGGGTCACAGAAGCAATTTGTACATGCCTACTCAGTGTTAGAGCATTTTCAAAATACAGGCCCAAAACATGCTGAAAATCGATATTTTAGATGCCCAAAGTCAATATGTGCATGTATCTTCTGTACCCGTTTATATCTCAAATTCAGGATCAAAACACCCGACAATTCATTATTTTGGGGTCCCAGAAGCAATCTGTACAGTGCTAGAATATTTTGAAAATATAGGCTAAAAACATGCTAAAAATCGACATTTTAGGTGCCAAAAAATCGATATCTCAAATTCAGTTTCAAAACACCCGAAAATTCGATATTTATAGGTCCCAGAAGGCATCTGTACATGCCTACTCCGTGTTAGAGTATTTTCAAAACACAGGCCAAAAACATACTGAAAATCGATCTTTTAGGTGCACAAAAGTCGATATGTGCATGCATCTTCTGTACCCGTTTATATCTCAAATTCTGGCCCTAAACACCCGAAAATTCGATATTTTGGGGTCCCAGAAGCGATCTGTACATGCCTACTCCGTGTTAGAGTATTTTCAAAATTCAGGCCCAAAACATGCTGAAAATCGTTATTTTTGGTGCCCAAAGTCAATATGTGCATGTATCTTCTGTACCCGTTTATATCTCAAATTCAGGCTCAAAACACCCGAAAATTCAATATTTTGGGGTCCCAGAAGCAATCTGTACAGTGCTAGAATATTTTCAAAATATAGGCTAAAAACATGCTAAAAATCGATCTTTTAGGTGCCAAAAAGTCGATATCTCTAATTCAGTCCCAAAACACCCGAAAATTCGATATTTAGGGGTCCCAGAAGCGATCTGTACATGCCTACTCCGTGTTAGAGTATTTTCAAAATACATGCTCAAAACATACTGAAAATCGATCTTTTAGGTGCACAAAAGTCGATATGTGCATGCATCTTCAGTACCCGTTTATATCTCAAATTCAGGCTCAAAACACCCGAAAATTCAATATTTTGGGGTCCCAGAAGCAATCTGTACATGCCTACTCAGTGTTAGAGTATTTTCAAAATACAGACCCAAAACATGCTGAAAATCGATATTTTAGATGCCCAAAGTCAATATGTGCATGTATCTTCTGTACCCGTTTATATCTCAAATTCAGGCTCAAAACACCCGAAAATTCAATATTTTGGGGTCCCAGAAGCAATCTGTACATGCCTACACAGTGCTAGAATATTTTCAAAATATAGGCTAAAAACATGCCAAAAATCGACATTTTAGGTGCCAAAAAATCGATATCTCAAATTCAGTCCTAAAACACCCGAAAATTCGATATTTAGAGGTCCCAGAAGGTATCTGTACATGCTTACTCCGTGTTAGAGTATTTTCAAAATACAGGCCAAAAACATACTGAAAATCGATCTTTTAGGTGCCCAAAAGTCGATATGTGCATGCATCTTCTGTACCCGTTTATATCTCAAATTCTGGCCCTAAACACCCGAAAATTCGATATTTTGGGGTCCCAGAAGCGATCTGTACATGCCTACTCCGTGTTAGAGTATTTTCAAAATTCAGGCCCAAAACATGCTGAAAATCTATATTTTTGGTGCCCAAAGTCAATATGTGCATGTATCTTCTGTACCCGTTTATATCTCAAATTCAGGCTCAACACACCCGAAAATTCAATATTTTGGGGTCCCAGAAGCAATCTGTACAGTGCTAGAATATTTTCAAAATATAGGCTAAAAACATGCTAAAAATCGATCTTTTAGGTGCCAAAAAGTCGATATCTCAAATTCAGTCCCAAAACACCCGAAAATTCGATATTTAGGGGTCCCAGAAGCGATCTGTACATGCCTACTCCGTGTTAGAATATTTTCAAAATACATGCTGAAAACATACTGAAAATCGATCTTTTAGATGCACAAAAGTCGATATGTGCATGCATCTTCAGTACCCGTTTATATCTCAAATTCAGGCTCAAAACACCCGAAAATTCAATATTTTGGGGTCCCAGAAGCAATCTGTACATGTCTACACAGTGCTAGAATATTTTCAAAATATAGGCTAAAAACATGCTAAAAATCGACATTTTAGGTGCCAAAAAATCGATATCTCAATTTCAGTCCCAAAACACCCGAAAATTCAATATTTAGAGGTCCCAGAAGGTATCTGTACATGCCTATTCCGTGTTAGAGTATTTTAAAAATACATGCTCAAAACATACTGAAAATCGGTCTTTTAGGTGCACAAAAGTCGATATGTGCATGCATCTTCAGTACCCGTTTATATCTCAAATTCAGGCTCAAAACACCCGAAAATTCAATATTTTGGGGTCCCAGAAGCAATCTGTACATGCCTACACAGTGCTAGAATATTTTCAAAATATAGGCGAAAAACATGCTAAAAATCGACATTTTAGGTGCCAAAAAATCGATATCTCAAATTCAGTCCCAAAACACCCGAAAATTCGATATTTAGAGGTCCCAGAAGGTATCTGTACATGCTTACTCCGTGTTAGAGTATTTTCAAAATACAGGCCAAAAACATACTGAAAATCGATCTTTTAGGTGCCCAAAAGTCGATATGTGCATGCATCTTCTGTACCCGTTTATATCTCAAATTCTGGCCCTAAACACCCGAAAATTCGATATTTTGGGGTCCCAGAAGCGATCTGTACATGCCTACTCCGTGTTAGAGTATTTTCAAAATAAATGCTCAAAACATACTGAAAATCGATCTTTTAGGTGCACAAAAGTCGATATGTGCATGCATCTTCAGTACCCGTTTATATCTCAAATTCAGGCTCAAAACACCCGAAAATTCTATATTTTGGGGTCCCAGAAGCAATCTGTACATGCCTACTCAGTGTTAGAGCATTTTCAAAATACAGGCCCAAAACATGCTGAAAATCGATATTTTAGATGCCTAAAGTCAATATGTGCATGTATCTTCTGTACCCGTTTATATCTCAAATTCAGGCTCAAAACACCCGTAAATTCAATATTTTGGGGTCCCAGAAGCAATCTGTACATGCCTACTCAGTGCTAGAATATTTTCAAAATATAGGCTAAAAACATGCTAAAAATCGAACTTTTAGGTGCCAAAAAGTCGATATCTCAAATTCAGTCCCAAAACACCCGAAAATTCGATATTTAGAGGTCCCAGAAGGTATCTGTACATGCCTACTCCGTGTTAGAGTATTTTAAAAATACATGCTCAAAACATACTGAAAATCGATCTTTTAGGTGCACAAAAGTCGATATGTGCATGCATCTTCAGTACCCGTTTATATCTCAAATTCAGGCTCAAAACACCCGAAAATTCTATATTTTGGGGTCCTAGAAGCAATCTGTACATGCCTACTCAGTGTTAGAGTATTTTCAAAATACAGGCCAAAAACATACTGAAAATCGATCTTTTAGGTGCCCAAAAGTCGATATGTGCATGCATCTTCTGTACCCGTTTATATCTCAAATTCTGGCCCTAAACACCCGAAAATTCGATATTTTGGGGTCCCAGAAGCGATCTGTACATGCCTACTCCGTGTTAGAGTATTTTCAAAATTCAGGCCCAAAACATGCTGAAAATCGATATTTTTGGTGCCCAAAGTCAATATGTGCATGTATCTTCTGTACCCGTTTATATCTCAAATTCAGGCTCAAAACATCCGAAAATTCAATATTTTCGGGTCTCAGAAGCAATCTGTACAGTGCTAGAATATTTTCAAAATATAGGCTAAAAACATGCTAAAAATCGATCTTTTAGGTGCCAAAAAGTCGATATCTCAAATTCAGTTCCAAAACACCCGAAAATTCGATATTTAGGGGTCCCAGAAGCGATCTGTACATGCTTACTCCGTGTTATAGTATTTTCAAAATACATGCTCAAAACATACTGAAAATCGATCTTTTAGGTGCACAAAAGTCGATATGTGCATGCATCTTCAGTACCCGTTTATATCTCAAATTCAGGCTCAAAACACCCGAAAATTCAATATTTTGGGGTCCCAGAAGCAATCTGTACATGCCTACTCAGTGTTAGAGTATTTTCAAAATACAGACCCAAAACATGCTAAAAATCTATATTTTAGATGCCCAAAATCAATATGTGCATGTATCTTCTGTACCCGTTTATATCTCAAATTCAGGCTCAAAACACCCGAAAATTCAATATTTTGGGGTCCCAGAAACAATCTGGACATGCCTACACAGTGCTAGAATATTTTCAAAATATAGGCTAAAAACATGCTAAAAATCGACATTTTAGGTGCCAAAAAATCAATATCTCAAATTCAGTCCCAAAACACCCGAAAATTCGATATTTAGAGGTCCCAGAAGGTATCTGTACATGCTTACTCCGTGTTAGAGTATTTTCAAAATACAGGCCAAAAACATACTGAAAATCGATCTTTTAGGTGCCCAAAAGTCGATATGTGCATGCATCTTCTGTACCCGTTTATATCTCAAATTCTGGCCCTAAACACCCGAAAATTCGATATTTTGGGGTCCCAGAAGCGATCTGTACATGCCTACTCCGTGTTAGAGTATTTTCAAAATACATGCTCAAAACATACTGAAAATCGATCTTTTAGGTGCACAAAAGTCGATATGTGCATGCATCTTCAGTACCCGTTTATATCTCAAATTCAGGCTCAAAACACCCGAAAATTCTATATTTTGGGGTCCCAGAAGCAATCTGTACATGCCTACTCAGTGTTAGAGCATTTTCAAAATACAGGCCCAAAACATGCTGAAAATCGATATTTTAGATGCCCAAAGTCAATATGTGCATGTATCTTCTGTACCCGTTTATATCTCAAATTCAGGCTCAAAACACCCGTAAATTCAATATTTTGGGGTCCCAGAAGCAATCTGTACATGCCTACTCAGTGCTAGAATATTTTCAAAATATAGGCTAAAAACATGCTAAAAATCGATCTTTTAGGTGCCAAAAAGTCGATATCTCAAATTCAGTCCCAAAACACCCGAAAATCCGATATTTAGAGGTCCCAGAAGGTATCTGTACATGCCTACTCCGTGTTAGAGTATTTTCAAAATACATGCTCAAAACATACTGAAAATCGATCTTTTAGGTGCAGAAAAGTCGATATGTGCATGCATCTTCAGTACCCGTTTATATCTCAAATTCAGGCTCAAAACACCCGAAAATTCTATATTTTGGGGTCCTAGAAGCAATCTGTACATGCCTACTCAGTGTTAGAGTATTTTCAAAATACAGGCCAAAAACATACTGAAAATCGATCTTTTAGGTGCCCAAAAGTCGATATGTGCATGCATCTTCTGTACCCGTTTATATCTCAAATTCTGGCCCTAAACACCCGAAAATTCGATATTTTGGGGTCCCAGAAGCGATCTGTACATGCCTACTCCGTGTTAGAGTATTTTCAAAATTCAGGCCCAAAACATGCTGAAAATCGATATTTTTGGTGCCCAAAGTCAATATGTGCATGTATCTTCTGTACCCGTTTATATCTCAAATTCAGGCTCAAAACACCCGAAAATTCAATATTTTCGGGTCTCAGAAGCAATCTGTACAGTGCTAGAATATTTTCAAAATATAGGCTAAAAACATGCTAAAAATCGATCTTTTAGGTGCCAAAAAGTCGATATCTCAAATTCAGTTCCAAAACACCCGAAAATTCGATATTTAGGGGTCCCAGAAGCGATCTGTACATGCTTACTCCGTGTTATAGTATTTTCAAAATACATGCTCAAAACATACTGAAAATCGATCTTTTAGGTGCACAAAATTCGATATGTGCATGCATCTTCAGTACCCGTTTATATCTCAAATTCAGGCTCAAAACACCCGAAAATTCAATATTTTGGGGTCCCAGAAGCAATCTGTACATGCCTACTCAGTGTTAGAGTATTTTCAAAATACAGACCCAAAACATGCTAAAAATCTATATTTTAGATGCCCAAAATCAATATGTGCATGTATCTTCTGTACCCGTTTATATCTCAAATTCAGGCTCAAAACACCCGAAAATTCAATATTTTGGGGTCCCAGAAACAATCTGGACATGCCTACACAGTGCTAGAATATTTTCAAAATATAGGCTAAAAACATGCTAAAAATCGACATTTTAGGTGCCAAAAAATCAATATCTCAAATTCAGTCCCAAAACACCCGAAAATTCGATATTTAGAGGTCCCAGAAGGTATCTGTACATGCTTACTCCGTGTTAGAGTATTTTCAAAATACAGGCCAAAAACATACTGAAAATCGATCTTTTAGGTGCCCAAAAGTCGATATGTGCATGCATCTTCTGTACCCGTTTATATCTCAAATTCTGGCCCTAAACACCCGAAAATTCGATATTTTGGGGTCCCAGAAGCGATCTGTACATGCCTACTCCGTGTTAGAGTATTTTCAAAATACATGCTCAAAACATACTGAAAATCGATCTTTTAGGTGCACAAAAGTCGATATGTGCATGCATCTTCAGTACCCGTTTATATCTCAAATTCAGGCTCAAAACACCCGAAAATTCTATATTTTGGGGTCCCAGAAGCAATCTGTACATGCCTACTCAGTGTTAGAGCATTTTCAAAATACAGGCCCAAAACATGCTGAAAATCGATATTTTAGATGCCCAAAGTCAATATGTGCATGTATCTTCTGTACCCGTTTATATCTCAAATTCAGGCTCAAAACACCCGTAAATTCAATATTTTGGGGTCCCAGAAGCAATCTGTACATGCCTACTCAGTGCTAGAATATTTTCAAAATATAGGCTAAAAACATGCTAAAAATCGATCTTTTAGGTGCCAAAAAGTCGATATCTCAAATTCAGTCCCAAAACACCCGAAAATCCGATATTTAGAGGTCCCAGAAGGTATCTGTACATGCCTACTCCGTGTTAGAGTATTTTCAAAATACATGCTCAAAACATACTGAAAATCGATCTTTTAGGTGCAGAAAAGTCGATATGTGCATGCATCTTCAGTACCCGTTTATATCTCAAATTCAGGCTCAAAACACCCGAAAATTCTATATTTTGGGGTCCTAGAAGCAATCTGTACATGCCTACTCAGTGTTAGAGTATTTTCAAAATACAGGCCAAAAACATACTGAAAATCGATCTTTTAGGTGCCCAAAAGTCGATATGTGCATGCATCTTCTGTACCCGTTTAT
This sequence comes from Petrolisthes cinctipes, assembly GCA_033782935.1. Taxonomy (NCBI): domain Eukaryota; kingdom Metazoa; phylum Arthropoda; class Malacostraca; order Decapoda; family Porcellanidae; genus Petrolisthes; species Petrolisthes cinctipes. The sequence goes on from JAWQEG010000038.1 coordinate 1,553,166, forward strand.
ATCTCAAATTCTGGCCCTAAACACCCGAAAATTCGATATTTTGGGGTCCCAGAAGCGATCTGTACATGCCTACTCCGTGTTAGAGTATTTTCAAAATTCAGGCCCAAAACATGCTGAAAATCGATATTTTTGGTGCCCAAAGTCAATATGTGCATGTATCTTCTGTACCCGTTTATATCTCAAATTCAGGCTCAAAACACCCGAAAATTCAATATTTTCGGGTCTCAGAAGCAATCTGTACAGTGCTAGAATATTTTCAAAATATAGGCTAAAAACATGCTAAAAATCGATCTTTTAGGTGCCAAAAAGTCGATATCTCAAATTCAGTTCCAAAACACCCGAAAATTCGATATTTAGGGGTCCCAGAAGCGATCTGTACATGCTTACTCCGTGTTATAGTATTTTCAAAATACATGCTCAAAACATACTGAAAATCGATCTTTTAGGTGCACAAAAGTCGATATGTGCATGCATCTTCAGTACCCGTTTATATCTCAAATTCAGGCTCAAAACACCCGAAAATTCAATATTTTGGGGTCCCAGAAGCAATCTGTACATGCCTACTCAGTGTTAGAGTATTTTCAAAATACAGACCCAAAACATGCTAAAAATCTATATTTTAGATGCCCAAAATCAATATGTGCATGTATCTTCTGTACCCGTTTATATCTCAAATTCAGGCTCAAAACACCCGAAAATTCAATATTTTGGGGTCCCAGAAGCAATCTGGACATGCCTACTCAGTGTTAGAGCATTTTCAAAATACAGGCCCAAAACATGCTGAAAATCGATATTTTAGATGCCTAAAGTCAATATGTGCATGTATCTTCTGTACCCGTTTATATCTCAAATTCAGGCTCAAAACACCCGTAAATTCAATATTTTGGGGTCCCAGAAGCAATCTGTACATGCCTACTCAGTGCTAGAATATTTTCAAAATATAGGCTAAAAACATGCTAAAAATCGAATTTTAGGTGCCAAAAAGTCGATATCTCAAATTCAGTCCCAAAACACCCGAAAATTCGATATTTAGAGGTCCCAGAAGGTATCTGTACATGCCTACTCCGTGTTAGAGTATTTTAAAAATACATGCTCAAAACATACTGAAAATCGATCTTTTAGGTGCACAAAAGTCGATATGTGCATGCATCTTCAGTACCCGTTTATATCTCAAATTCAGGCTCAAAACACCCGAAAATTCTATATTTTGGGGTCCTAGAAGCAATCTGTACATGCCTACTCAGTGTTAGAGTATTTTCAAAATACAGGCCAAAAACATACTGAAAATCGATCTTTTAGGTGCCCAAAAGTCGATATGTGCATGCATCTTCTGTACCCGTTTATATCTCAAATTCTGGCCCTAAACACCCGAAAATTCGATATTTTGGGGTCCCAGAAGCGATCTGTACATGCCTACTCCGTGTTAGAGTATTTTCAAAATTCAGGCCCAAAACATGCTGAAAATCGATATTTTTGGTGCCCAAAGTCAATATGTGCATGTATCTTCTGTACCCGTTTATATCTCAAATTCAGGCTCAAAACATCCGAAAATTCAATATTTTCGGGTCTCAGAAGCAATCTGTACAGTGCTAGAATATTTTCAAAATATAGGCTAAAAACATGCTAAAAATCGATCTTTTAGGTGCCAAAAAGTCGATATCTCAAATTCAGTTCCAAAACACCCGAAAATTCGATATTTAGGGGTCCCAGAAGCGATCTGTACATGCTTACTCCGTGTTATAGTATTTTCAAAATACATGCTCAAAACATACTGAAAATCGATCTTTTAGGTGCACAAAAGTCGATATGTGCATGCATCTTCAGTACCCGTTTATATCTCAAATTCAGGCTCAAAACACCCGAAAATTCAATATTTTGGGGTCCCAGAAGCAATCTGTACATGCCTACTCAGTGTTAGAGTATTTTCAAAATTCAGGCCCAAAACATGCTAAAAATCTATATTTTAGATGCCCAAAGTCAATATGTGCATGTATCTTCTGTACCCGTTTATATCTCAAATTCAGGCTCAAAACACCCGAAAATTCTATATTTTGGGGTCCCAGAAGCAATCTGTGCATGCCTACTCAGTGCTAGAATATTTTCAAAATATAGGCTAAAAACATGCTAAAAATCGACATTTTAGGTGCCAAAAACTCGATATCTCAAATTCAGTCCCAAAACACCCGAAAATTCGATATTTAGAGGTCCCAGAAGGTATCTGTACATGCCTACTCCGGGTTAGAGTATTTTCAAAATACAGGCCAAAAACATACTGAAAATCGATCTTTTAGGTGCCCAAAAGTCGATATGTGCATGCATCTTCTGTACCCGTTTATATCTCAAATTCTGGCCCTAAACACCTGAAAACTCGATATTTTGGGGTCCCAGAAGCGATCTGTACATGCCTACTCCGTGTTAGAGTATTTTCAAAATTCAGGCCCAAAACATGCTGAAAATCGATATTTTTGGTGCCCAAAGTCAATATGTGCATGTATCTTCTGTACCCGTTTATATCTCAAATTCAGGCTCAAAACACCCGAAAATTCAATATTTTGGGGTCCCAGAAGCAATCTGTGCATGCCTACTCAGTGCTAGAATATTTTCAAAATATAGGCTAAAAACATGCTAAAAATCGACATTTTAGGTGCCAAAATATCGATATCTCAAATTCAGTCCCAAAACACCCGAAAATTCGATATTTAGAGGTCCCAGAAGGTATCTGTACATGCTTACTCCGTGTTAGAGTATTTTCAAAATACAGGCCAAAAACATACAGAAAATCGATCTTTTAGGTACCCAAAAGTCGATATGTGCATGTATCTTCTGTACCCGTTTATATCTCAAATTCAGGCTCAAAACACCCGAAAATTCAATATTTTTAGGTCCCAGAAGCAATCTGTACAGTGCTAGAATATTTTCAAAATATAGGCTAAAAACATGCTAAAAATCGATCTTTTATGTGCCAAAAAGTCGATATCTCAAATTCAGTCCCAAAACACCCGAAAATTCGATATTTAGAGGTCCCAGAAACGATCTGTACATGCCTACTCCGTGTTAGAGTATTTTCAAAATACATGCTCAAAACATACTGAAAATCGATCTTTTAGGTGCACAAAAGTCGATATGTGCATGCATCTTCAGTACCCGTTTATATCTCAAATTCAGGCTCAAAACACCCGAAAATTCAATATTTTGGGGTCCCAGAAGCAATCTGTACATGCCTACTCAGTGTTAGAGTATTTTCAAAATACAGGCCCAAAGCATGCTGAAAATCGATATTTTAGATGCCCAAAGTCAATATGTGCATGTATCTTCTGTACCCGTTTATATCTCAAATTCAGGCTCAAAACACCCGAAAATTCGATATTTAGAGGTCCCAGAAGGGATCTGTACATGCCTACTCCGTGTTAGAGTATTTTCAAAATTCAGGCCCAAAACTTGATGATAATCTATATTTTTGGTGCCCAAAGTCAATATGTGCATGTATCTTCTGTACCCGTTTATATCTCAAATTCAGGCTCAACACACCCGAAAATTCAATATTTTGGGGTCCCAGAAGCAATCTGTACAGTGCTAGAATATTTTCAAAATATAGGCTAAAAACATGCTAAAAATCGATCTTTTAGGTGCCAAAAAGTCGATATCTCAAATTCAGTCCCAAAACACCCGAAAATTCGATATTTAGGGGTCCCAGAAGCGATCTGTACATGCCTACTCCGTGTTAGAATATTTTCAAAATACATGCTCAAAACATACTGAAAATCGATCTTTTAGATGCACAAAAGTCGATATGTGCATGCATCTTCAGTACCCGTTTATATCTCAAATTCAGGCTCAAAACACCCGAAAATTCAATATTTTGGGGTCCCAGAAGCAATCTGTACATGTCTACACAGTGCTAGAATATTTTCAAAATATAGGCTAAAAACATGCTAAAAATCGACATTTTAGGTGCCAAAAAATCGATATCTCAATTTCAGTCCCAAAACACCCGAAAATTCAATATTTAGAGGTCCCAGAAGGTATCTGTACATGCCTATTCCGTGTTAGAGTATTTTAAAAATACATGCTCAAAACATACTGAAAATCGGTCTTTTAGGTGCACAAAAGTCGATATGTGCATGCATCTTCAGTACCCGTTTATATCTCAAATTCAGGCTCAAAACACCCGAAAATTCAATATTTTGGGGTCCCAGAAGCAATCTGTACATGCCTACACAGTGCTAGAATATTTTCAAAATATAGGCGAAAAACATGCTAAAAATCGACATTTTAGGTGCCAAAAAATCGATATCTCAAATTCAGTCCCAAAACACCCGAAAATTCGATATTTAGAGGTCCCAGAAGGTATCTGTACATGCTTACTCCGTGTTAGAGTATTTTCAAAATACAGGCCAAAAACATACTGAAAATCGATCTTTTAGGTGCCCAAAAGTCGATATGTGCATGCATCTTCTGTACCCGTTTATATCTCAAATTCTGGCCCTAAACACCCGAAAATTCGATATTTTGGGGTCCCAGAAGCGATCTGTACATGCCTACTCCGTGTTAGAGTATTTTCAAAATAAATGCTCAAAACATACTGAAAATCGATCTTTTAGGTGCACAAAAGTCGATATGTGCATGCATCTTCAGTACCCGTTTATATCTCAAATTCAGGCTCAAAACACCCGAAAATTCTATATTTTGGGGTCCCAGAAGCAATCTGTACATGCCTACTCAGTGTTAGAGCATTTTCAAAATACAGGCCCAAAACATGCTGAAAATCGATATTTTAGATGCCTAAAGTCAATATGTGCATGTATCTTCTGTACCCGTTTATATCTCAAATTCAGGCTCAAAACACCCGTAAATTCAATATTTTGGGGTCCCAGAAGGTATCTGTACATGCCTACTCCGTGTTAGAGTATTTTAAAAATACATGCTCAAAACATACTGAAAATCGATCTTTTAGGTGCACAAAAGTCGATATGTGCATGCATCTTCAGTACCCGTTTATATCTCAAATTCAGGCTCAAAACACCCGAAAATTCTATATTTTGGGGTCCTAGAAGCAATCTGTACATGCCTACTCAGTGTTAGAGTATTTTCAAAATACAGGCCAAAAACATACTGAAAATCGATCTTTTAGGTGCCCAAAAGTCGATATGTGCATGCATCTTCTGTACCCGTTTATATCTCAAATTCTGGCCCTAAACACCCGAAAATTCGATATTTTGGGGTCCCAGAAGCGATCTGTACATGCCTACTCCGTGTTAGAGTATTTTCAAAATTCAGGCCCAAAACATGCTGAAAATCGATATTTTTGGTGCCCAAAGTCAATATGTGCATGTATCTTCTGTACCCGTTTATATCTCAAATTCAGACTCAAAACATCCGAAAATTCAATATTTTCGGGTCTCAGAAGCAATCTGTACAGTGCTAGAATATTTTCAAAATATAGGCTAAAAACATGCTAAAAATCGATCTTTTAGGTGCCAAAAAGTCGATATCTCAAATTCAGTTCCAAAACACCCGAAAATTCGATATTTAGGGGTCCCAGAAGCGATCTGTACATGCTTACTACGTGTTATAGTATTTTCAAAATACATGCTCAAAACATACTGAAAATCGATCTTTTAGGTGCACAAAAGTCGATATGTGCATGCATCTTCAGTACCCGTTTATATCTCAAATTCAGGCTCAAAACACCCGAAAATTCAATATTTTGGGGTCCCAGAAGCAATCTGTACATGCCTACTCAGTGTTAGAGTATTTTCAAAATACAGACCCAAAACATGCTAAAAATCTATATTTTAGATGCCCAAAATCAATATGTGCATGTATCTTCTGTACCCGTTTATATCTCAAATTCAGGCTCAAAACACCCGAAAATTCAATATTTTGGGGTCCCAGAAGCAATCTGGACATGCCTACACAGTGCTAGAATATTTTCAAAATATAGGCTAAAAACATGCTAAAAATCGACATTTTAGGTGCCAAAAAATCAATATCTCAAATTCAGTCCCAAAACACCCGAAAATTCGATATTTAGAGGTCCCAGAAGGTATCTGTACATGCTTACTCCGTGTTAGAGTATTTTCAAAATACAGGCCAAAAACATACTGAAAATCGATCTTTTAGGTGCCCAAAAGTCGATATGTGCATGCATCTTCTGTACCCGTTTATATCTCAAATTCTGGCCCTAAACACCCGAAAATTCGATATTTTGGGGTCCCAGAAGCGATCTGTACATGCCTACTCCGTGTTAGAGTATTTTCAAAATACATGCTCAAAACATACTGAAAATCGATCTTTTAGGTGCACAAAAGTCGATATGTGCATGCATCTTCAGTACCCGTTTATATCTCAAATTCAGGCTCAAAACACCCGAAAATTCTATATTTTGGGGTCCCAGAAGCAATCTGTACATGCCTACTCAGTGTTAGAGCATTTTCAAAATACAGGCCCAAAACATGCTGAAAATCGATATTTTAGATGCCCAAAGTCAATATGTGCATGTATCTTCTGTACCCGTTTATATCTCAAATTCAGGCTCAAAACACCCGTAAATTCAATATTTTGGGGTCCCAGAAGCAATCTGTACATGCCTACTCAGTGCTAGAATATTTTCAAAATATAGGCTAAAAACATGCTAAAAATCGATCTTTTAGGTGCCAAAAAGTCGATATCTCAAATTCAGTCCCAAAACACCCGAAAATTCGATATTTAGAGGTCCCAGAAGGTATCTGTACATGCCTACTCCGTGTTAGAGTATTTTCAAAATACATGCTCAAAACATACTGAAAATCGATCTTTTAGGTGCAGAAAAGTCGATATGTGCATGCATCTTCAGTACCCGTTTATATCTCAAATTCAGGCTCAAAACACCCGAAAATTCTATATTTTGGGGTCCTAGAAGCAATCTGTACATGCCTACTCAGTGTTAGAGTATTTTCAAAATACAGGCCAAAAACATACTGAAAATCGATCTTTTAGGTGCCCAAAAGTCGATATGTGCATGCATCTTCTGTACCCGTTTATATCTCAAATTCTGGCCCTAAACACCCGAAAATTCGATATTTTGGGGTCCCAGAAGCGATCTGTACATGCCTACACAGTGCTAGAATATTTTCAAAATTCAGGCCCAAAACATGCTGAAAATCGATATTTTTGGTGCCCAAAGTCAATATGTGCATGTATCTTCTGTACCCGTTTATATCTCAAATTCAGGCTCAAAACACCCGAAAATTCAATATTTTCGGGTCTCAGAAGTAATCTGTACAGTGCTAGAATATTTTCAAAATATAGGCTAAAAACATGCTAAAAATCGATCTTTTAGGTGCCAAAAAGTCGATATCTCAAATTCAGTTCCAAAACACCCGAAAATTCGATATTTAGGGGTCCCAGAAGCGATCTGTACATGCTTACTCCGTGTTATAGTATTTTCAAAATACATGCTCAAAACATACTGAAAATCGATCTTTTAGGTGCACAAAAGTCGATATGTGCATGCATCTTCAGTACCCGTTTATATCTCAAATTCAGGCTCAAAACACCCGAAAATTCAATATTTTGGGGTCCCAGAAGCAATCTGTACATGCCTACTCAGTGTTAGAGTATTTTCAAAATACAGACCCAAAACATGCTAAAAATCTATATTTTAGATGCCCAAAATCAATATGTGCATGTATCTTCTGTACCCGTTTATATCTCAAATTCAGGCTCAAAACACCCGAAAATTCAATATTTTGGGGTCCCAGAAGCAATCTGGACATGCCTACTCAGTGTTAGAGCATTTTCAAAATACAGGCCCAAAACATGCTGAAAATCGATATTTTAGATGCCTAAAGTCAATATGTGCATGTATCTTCTGTACCCGTTTATATCTCAAATTCAGGCTCAAAACACCCGTAAATTCAATATCTTGGGGTCCCAGAAGCAATCTGTACATGCCTACTCAGTGCTAGAATATTTTCAAAATATAGGCTAAAAACATGCTAAAAATCGAATTTTAGGTGCCAAAAAGTCGATATCTCAAATTCAGTCCCAAAACACCCGAAAATTCGATATTTAGATGTCCCAGAAGGTATCTGTACATGCCTACTCCGTGTTAGAGTATTTTAAAAATACATGCTCAAAACATACTGAAAATCGATCTTTTAGGTGCACAAAAGTCGATATGTGCATGCATCTTCAGTACCCGTTTATATCTCAAATTCAGGCTCAAAACACCCGAAAATTCTATATTTTGGGGTCCTAGAAGCAATCTGTACATGCCTACTCAGTGTTAGAGTATTTTCAAAATACAGGCCAAAAACATACTGAAAATCGATCTTTTAGGTGCCCAAAAGTCGATATGTGCATGCATCTTCTGTACCCGTTTATATCTCAAATTCAGGCTCAAAACACCCGAAAATTCAATATTTTGGGGTCCCAGAAGCGATCTGGACATGCCTACACAGTGCTAGAATATTTTCAAAATATAGGCTAAAAACATGCTAAAAATCGACATTTTAGGTGCCAAAAAATCAATATCTCAAATTCAGTCCCAAAACACCCGAAAATTCGATATTTAGAGGTCCCAGAAGGTATCTGTACATGCTTACTCCGTGTTAGAGTATTTTCAAAATACAGGCCAAAAACATACTGAAAATCGATCTTTTAGGTGCCCAAAAGTCGATATGTGCATGCATCTTCTGTACCCGTTTATATCTCAAATTCTGGCCCTAAACACCCGAAAATTCGATATTTTGGGGTCCCAGAAGCGATCTGTACATGCCTACTCCGTGTTAGAGTATTTTCAAAATACATGCTCAAAACATAATGAAAATCGATCTTTTAGGTGCACAAAAGTCGATATGTGCATGCATCTTCAGTACCCGTTTATATCTCAAATTCAGGCTCAAAACACCCGAAAATTCTATATTTTGGGGTCCCAGAAGCAATCTGTACATGCCTACTCAGTGTTAGAGCATTTTCAAAATACAGGCCCAAAACATGCTGAAAATCGATATTTTAGATGCCCAAAGTCAATATGTGCATGTATCTTCTGTACCCGTTTATATCTCAAATTCAGGCTCAAAACACCCGTAAATTCAATATTTTGGGGTCCCAGAAGCAATCTGTACATGCCTACTCAGTGCTAGAATATTTTCAAAATATAGGCTAAAAACATGCTAAAAATCGATCTTTTAGGTGCCAAAAAGTCGATATCTCAAATTCAGTCCCAAAACACCCGAAAATTCGATATTTAGAGGTCCCAGAAGGTATCTGTACATGCCTACTCCGTGTTAGAGTATTTTCAAAATACATGCTCAAAACATACTGAAAATCGATCTTTTAGGTGCAGAAAAGTCGATATGTGCATGCATCTTCAGTACCCGTTTATATCTCAAATTCAGGCTCAAAACACCCGAAAATTCTATATTTTGGGGTCCTAGAAGCAATCTGTACATGCCTACTCAGTGTTAGAGTATTTTCAAAATACAGGCCAAAAACATACTGAAAATCGATCTTTTAGGTGCCCAAAAGTCGATATGTGCATGCATCTTCTGTACCCGTTTATATCTCAAATTCTGGCCCTAAACACCCGAAAATTCGATATTTTGGGGTCCCAGAAGCGATCTGTACATGCCTACTCCGTGTTAGAGTATTTTCAAAATTCAGGCCCAAAACATGCTGAAAATCGATATTTTTGGTGCCCAAAGTCAATATGTGCATGTATCTTCTGTACCCGTTTATATCTCAAATTCAGGCTCAAAACACCCGAAAATTCAATATTTTCGGGTCTCAGAAGCAATCTGTACAGTGCTAGAATATTTTCAAAATATAGGCTAAAAACATGCTAAAAATCGATCTTTTAGGTGCCAAAAAGTCGATATCTCAAATTCAGTTCCAAAACACCCGAAAATTCGATATTTAGGGGTCCCAGAAGCGATCTGTACATGTTTACTCCGTGTTATAGTATTTTCAAAATACATGCTCAAAACATACTGAAAATCGATCTTTTAGGTGCACAAAAGTCGATATGTGCATGCATCTTCAGTACCCGTTTATATCTCAAATTCAGGCTCAAAACACCCGAAAATTCAATATTTTGGGGTCCCAGAAGCAATCTGTACATGCCTACTCAGTGTTAGAGTATTTTCAAAATACAGACCCAAAACATGCTAAAAATCTATATTTTAGATGCCCAAAATCAATATGTGCATGTATCTTCTGTACCCGTTTATATCTCAAATTCAGGCTCAAAACACCCGAAAATTCAATATTTTGGGGTCCCAGAAGCAATCTGGACATGCCTACACAGTGCTAGAATATTTTCAAAATATAGGCTAAAAACATGCTAAAAATCGACATTTTAGGTGCCAAAAAATCAATATCTCAAATTCAGTCCTAAAACACCCGAAAATTCGATATTTAGAGGTCCCAGAAGGTATCTGTACATGCTTACTCCGTGTTAGAGTATTTTCAAAATACAGGCCAAAAACATACTGAAAATCGATCTTTTAGGTGCCCAAAAGTCGATATGTGCATGCATCTTCTATACCCGTTTATATCTCAAATTCTGGCCCTAAACACCCGAAAATTCGATATTTTGGGGTCCCAGAAGCGATCTGTACATGCCTACTCCGTGTTAGAGTATTTTCAAAATTCAGGCCCAAAACATGCTGAAAATCGATATTTTTGATGCCCAAAGTCAATATGTGCATGTATCTTCTGTACCCGTTTATATCTCAAATTCAGTCCCAAAACACCCGAAAATTCGATATTTAGGGGTCCCAGAAGCGATCTGTACATGCCTACTCCGTGTTAGAGTATTTTCAAAATACATGCTCAAAACATACTGAAAATCGATCCTTTAGGTGCACAAAAGTCGATATGTGCATGCATCTTCAGTACCCGTTTATATCTCAAATTCAGGCTCAAAACACCCGAAAATTCAATATTTTGGGGTCCCAGAAGCAATCTGTACATGTCTACACAGTGCTAGAATATTTTCAAAATATAGGCTAAAAACATGCTAAAAATCGACATTTTAGGTGACAAAAAATCGATATCTCAATTTCAGTCCCAAAACACCCGAAAATTCGATATTTAGAGGTCCCAGAAGGTATCTGTACATGCCTACTCCGTGTTAGAGTATTTTAAAAATACACGCTCAAAACATACTGAAAATCGATCTTTTAGGTGCACAAAAGTCAATATGTGCATGCATCTTCAGTACCCGTTTATATCTCAAATTCAGGCTCAAAACACCCGAAAATTCAATATTTTGGGGTCCCAGAAGCAATCTGTACATGCCTACTCAGTGTTAGAGTATTTTCAAAATACAGACCCAAAACATGCTAAAAATCTATATTTTAGATGCCCAAAGTCAATATGTGCATGTATCTTCTGTACCCGTTTATATCTCAAATTCAGGCTCAAAACACCCGAAAATTCGATATTTAGGGGTCCCAGAAGCGATCTGTACATGCCTACTCCGTGTTAGAGTATTTTCAAAATACATGCTCAAAACATACTGAAAATCGATCTTTTAGGTGCACAAAAGTCGATATGTGCATGCATCTTCAGTACCCGTTTATATCTCAAATTCAGGCTCAAAACACCCGAAAATTCGATATTTTGGGGTCACAGAAGCAATCTGTACATGCCTACTCAGTGTTAGAGCATTTTCAAAATACAGGCCCAAAACATGCTGAAAATCGATATTTTTGATGCCCAAAGTCAATATGTGCATGTATCTTCTGTACCCGTTTATATCTCAAATTCAGGCTCAAAACACCCGAAAATTCAATATTTTGGGGTCCCAGAAGCAATCTGTACATGCCTACACAGTGCTAGAATATTTTCATAATATAGGCTAAAAACATGCTGAAAATCGACATTTTAGGTGCCAAGAAATCGATATATCAAATTCAGTCCCAAAACACCCGAAAATTCGATATTTAGAGGTCCCAGAAGGTATCTGCACATGCTTACACCGTGTTAGAGTATTTTCAAAATACAGGCCAAAAACATACTGAAAATCGATCTTTTAGGTGCCCAAAAGTCGATATGTGCATGCATCTTCTGTACCCGTTTATATCTCAAATTCTGGCCCTAAACACCCGAAAATTCGATATTTTGGGGTCCCAGAAGCGATCTGTACATGCCTAGTCCGTGTTAGAGTATTTTCAAAATTCAGGCCCAAAACATGCTGAAAATCGATATTTTTGGTGCCCAAAGTCAATATGTGCATGTATCTTCTGTACCCGTTTATATCTCAAATTCAGGCTCAAAACACCCGAAAATTCAATATTTTGGGGTCCCAGAAGCAATCTGTACATGCCTACTCAGTGCTAGAATATTTTCAAAATATAGGCTAAAAACATGCTAAAAATCGACATTTTAGGTGCCAAAAAATCGATATCTCAAATTCAGTCCCAAAACACCCGAAAATTCGATATTTAGAGGTCCCAGAAGGTATCTGTACATGCTTACACCGTGTTAGAGTATTTTCAAAATACAGGCCAAAAACATACTGAAAATCGATCTTTTAGGTGCCCAAAAGTCGTTATGTGCATGCATCTTAAGTACCCGTTTATATCTCAAATTCAGCCTCAAGACACCCGAAAATTCGATATGTTTGTGTCCCAGAAGTGATCTGTACATGCCTACTCCGTGTTAGAGTATTTTCAAAATACAGGCCCAAAACATGCTCAAAATCGATATTTTGGGTGAACAAAGTCGATATGTGCATGCATCTTCTGTACACGTTTATATCTCAAATTCTGGCTCAAAACCCCCGAAAATTCGATATTTTTGGGTCCCAGAAACGATCTGTACATGCCTACTCCTTGCTAGAATATTTTCAAGATACAGACCCAAAACATGCTTCAAATCGATATTTTAGGTGCAAAAAGGCGATATGTGCATGCATCTTCAGTACCCGTTTATATCTCAAATACTAGCTCAAAACATCCGAAAATTCGATCTTTTTGTGTCCCAGAAACCATCTGTACATGCCTACACATTGCTAGAATATTTTCAAGATACACACCCAAAACATGCTCAATATCGATATTTTAGCTGCCCATAGTCGATATGTGCATGCATGTTCTGTACCCGTTTATATCTCAAATTCAGGCTCAAAACACCCTAAAATTCAATATTTTTGGGTCCCAGAAGCGATCTATACATGCCTACTCCTTGCTAAAATGTTTTCAAAATACAGACACAAAACAAGCTCAAAATCGATATTTTGGGTGAACAAAGTCGATATGTGCATGCATCTTCTGTACCCGTTTATATCTCAAATTCTGGCTCAAAACACTCGAAAATTCGATATTTTTGGGTCCCAGAAACGATCTGTACATGCCTACTCCTTGCTAGAATATTTTCAAGATACAGACCCAAAACATGCTCCAAATCGATATTTTAGGTGCAAAAAGTCGATATGTGCATGCATCTTCAGTACCTGTTTATATCATAAATTCAGGCTCAAAACTCTCGAAAATTCAATATTTTTTCGTTCCAGAAGCGATCTGTACATGCCTACTCAGTGCTAGAATGTTTTCAAAATATAGGCTCAAAACATGCTAAAAATCGATATTTTAGGTGTCCCTATTCGATATGTGCATGCATGTTCTGTACCCGTTTATATCTCAAATTCAGGCTCAAAACACCCGAAATTTCGATATTTTTGTGTCCCAGAAGCGATCTGTACATGCCTACTTCGTGTTAGAGTATTTCCAAAATGCAGGCCCAAAACATGCTCAAAATCGATATTTTGGGTGCCCAAAGTCGATATGTGAATCCATTTTCTTTACCCGTTTATATCTGAAATTCAGGCTCAAAACACCATAAAAATTCAATATTTTGGTGTTCCAGAAGCGATCTGTACATGTCTACTCAGTGCTAGAATGTTTTCAAAATATAGGCGTAAAACATGCTAAAAATCGATATTTCAGGTGTCCAAAGTCGATATGTGCATACATTTTTTGTACCCGTTTATATCCCAAATTCAGGCTCAAAACACCCGAAAATTCGATATTTTTCGGTCCCAGAAGCTATCTGTACATGCCTACTCCGTGTTAGAGGACTTTCAAAACACTGGGGTCAAATCATGCTCAAAATCGATATTTTGGGTGCTCAAAGTCGATATGTGCATGCATCTTCTGTACCCATTATATATCTCAAATTCAGGCTCAGAACACCCGAAAATTCAATAGTTTATGTGTCCCAGAATATATCTGTACATGCCTACTCCGTGTTAGAGTATTTTTAAAATACAGGCCCAAAACATGCTAAAAATCGATATTTTGAGTGCTTAAAGTCGATATGTGCATTCATCTTCTGTACCCGTTTATATCTCAAATTCTTATTCAAAACAACCGAAAATTCGATCATTTTGTCTCCCAGAAGCAATCTGTACATGCCTACTCCTTGTTAGAGTATTTTCACAATACAGGCTCAAAACATCCTAAAAATCGATTTTTTTGATGTCCCAAGTCGATATGTGCATGCATGTTCTGTACCCGTTTATATCTCAAATTCAGGCTCAAATCACCCGAAAATTCGATATTTTTGGGTCCCAGAAGCGATCTGTTCATGCCTACACATTGCTAGAATATTTTCAAAATACATGCCCAAAACATGCTAGAAATCGATATTTTTGCTGCCTATTGTCGATATGTGCATGCATCTTCTGTACCCGTTTATATCTCAAATTCAGGCTCAAAACACCCGAAAATTCAATCTTTTTGGGTCTCAAAAGCAATCTGTACATGCCTACTCAGTGATAGAATATTTTCAAATTATTGGCCCAAAACATTTTAAAAATCTATATTTTGGGTGCCCAAAGTCGATATGTGCATGCATCATCTGTACCTGTATATATTTCAAATTCAGGTTAAAAACACACGAAAATTCGATATTTTTGTGTCCCAGAAGCGATCTGTACATGCCTACTCCTTCTTAGAATGTTTTGAAGATACAGACATAAAACATGCTCAAAATCGATATTTTAGGTGCAAAAAGTCGATATGTGTATTCATCTTCAGTATCCGTTAATATCTCAAATTCAGGATCAAAACACCCGAAAATTCGATATTTTTGAGTCCCAGAAGCGATCTGTACATGTCTACTCCTTGCTAGAATGTTTTCAAGATACAGACCCAAAACATGCTCAAAATCGATATTTTAGGTGCAAAAAGTCGATATGTGCATGCATCTTTTGTACCCGTTTATATCTTAAATTCAGGCTCAAAACACCCGAAAATTCGATATTTTTGGGTCCCAGAAGCGATCTGTACAAGCCTACTCAGTGTTAGAGTACTTTCAAAATACAGGCCCAAAACATGCTAAAAATCGATGTTTTAGGTGTCCTAAGTCGATATGTGCATACATCTTTTGTACCCGTTTATATCCCAAATTCAGGCTCAGAACACCCGAAAATTCAATATTTTTGGGTCCCAGAAGCGATCTGTACATGCCTACTCAATACTAGAATATTTTCAAAATATAGGCTCAAAACATGCTAAAAATCGATATTTTAATTGGTCCAAGTTGATATGTGCATGCATGTTCTGTACCCGTTTATATCTCAAATTCATGCTCAGAACACCCGAAAATTCAATATTTTTTGGTTCCATAAGCGATCTGTACATGCCTACACATTGCTAGATTTTTTTCAAAATACATGACCAAAACATGCTGAAAATCGATATTTTAGCTGCCCATAGTCGATATGTGCATGCATCTTCTGTACCCGTTAATATCTCAAATTCAGGATCAAAACACCAGAAAATTCGATATTTTAGGGTCCCAGAAGCGATCTGTACATGCCTACTCCTTGTTAGAGTATTTTCACAATTTAGGCCCAAAACATGCTAAAAATCGATATTTTGGGTGCCCAAAGTCGATATGTGCATGCATCTTCTGTACCTGTTTATATCTCAAATTCTGGTTCAAAACACCCGAAAATCGATATTATTGTGTCCCAGAAGCGATCTGTACATGCCTACTCCTTTTTAGAGTATTTTCACAATATAGGCCCATAAAATTCTCTAAATCGATATTTTGGGTGCCCAAAGTCGATATGTGCAGGCATCTTCTGAACCCGTTTATATCTCAAATTCAGGCTCAAAAAACCCGAAAATTCGATATTTTTGGGTCCCAGAAGCGATCTGTACATGCCTACTCAGTACTAGAATGTTTTCAAAATATAGGCTCAAAACATGCTAAAAATCGATATTTTAGGTGTCCCAAGTCAAAATGTGCATGCATGTTCTATACCCGTTTATATCTCAAATTCAGGCTCAAAACACCCAAAAATTCAATATTTTTGTGTCCCAGAAGCGATCTGTACATGCCTACTCCGTGTTAGAGTACTTTCAAATTACAAGCCCAAAACATGCTAAAAATCGATATTTTAGGTGTCCTAAGTCGATATGTGCATGCATGTTCTGTACAAGTTTATACCTCAAATTCAGGCTCAAAACACCCGAAAATTCGATATTTTTGGGTCCCAGAAGCGATCTGTACATGCCTACTCCGTTTTAGAGTATTTTCAAAATATATGCCCAAAACATGCTGAAAATCGATATTTTAGCTGCTCATAGTCGATATGTGCATGCATCTTCTGTACACGTTTATATATCAAATTCAGGCTCAAAACACCCGAAAATTCGATATTTTTGTGTCCCAGAAGCTTTCTGTACATGCCTACTTCGTGTTAGAGTATTTTCAAAATACAGGCCCAAAACCTGCTCAAAATCGATATTTTGGGTGCCCAAAGTCGATATGTGAATGCATCTTCAGTACCTATTTATATCTTAAATTCTGGCTCAAAACTCCCAAAAATTAAATATATTTGGGTTCCAGAAGCGATCTGTACATGCCTACTCGGTACTAGAATGTTTTCAAAATATAGGCTCAAAACTTGCTAAAAATCGATATTTTAGGTGTCCCAAGTCGATATGTGCATGCATGTTCTGTACCCGTTTATATCTCAAATTCAGGCTCAAAACACCCAAAAATTCGATATTTTTGTGTCCCAGAAGCGATCTGTACATGCCTACTCCGTGTTAGAGTACTGTCAAATGACAGGCCCAAAACATGCTAAAAATCGATATTTTAGGTGTCCCAAGTCGATATGTGCATGCATGTTCTGTACCCGTTTATACCTCAAATTCAGGCTCAAAACACCCAAAAATTCGATATTTTTGGGTCCCAGAAGCGATCTGTACATGTCTACTCCGTTTTAGAGTATTTTCAAAATATATGCCCAAAACATGCTGAAAATCGATATTTTAGCTGCTCATAGTCGATATGTGCATGCATCTTCTGTACACGTTTATATCTCAAATTCAGGCTCAGAACACCAGAAAATTCGAAATTTTTGGGTTCCAGAAGCAATCTGTACATGCATACTCCGTGTTAGAGTACTTTCAAAATACAGGCCCAAAACATGCTAAAAATCGATATTTTAAGTGTCCAAAGTCGATATGTGCATACATCTTTTGTACACGTTTATATCCCAAATTCAGGCTCAGAACATCCGAAAATTCAATATTTTTGGGTCCCTGAAGCGATCTGTACCTGCCTACTCAGTGATAGAATATTTTCAAAATATTGGCCCAAAACATATTAAAAATCGATATTTTAGGTGCAAAAAGTCGATATGTGCATGAATCTTCAGTATCCGATTATATCTCAAATTCAGGATTAAAAACACCCAAAAATTCGGTATTTTTTGGTCCCAGAAGCGATCTATACATGCCTACTCCTTGCTAGAATGTTTTCTAGATACAGACACAAAACAAGCTTAAAATCGATATTTTAGCTGACCATAGTCGATATGTGCATGCATCTTCTGTACCCGTTTATATATTGTTACGAACACTAGATTACTCAGAGACTGTTAGGCACTGTTTCTAGGGATATGGTAAGTAATCCAGTCTCAAACAATTAAAAGATGAATGGATAGTTTGTTATCCGGCCAGTAATTGAGGGTTTTGGTTCAAAGGTACCAACTGGCATTAAATATTTGTATTTAGATTTGATGTGATGATTGGTAGTCTCCAGTATGTGCTTATATTCTGGTATACCAGACTTAAGAGGGAAAACCTCATAGGTGACAGTTGGGAATGTAATAAGAATGCTAGGGAAATTTCTAAATTATAATTAACACATCAGAAATACTATAACAACATAAATGTACATAAATAATCCACACCAAGACTTAATACTACACTTAATACTAAATTAAACCTAAACACCAAAATTTGTATAAAGAATGGGAACCCTCAGTACAAGACTTAAAATTAACACATAATACTATACTGTACTCAGACGAAAAGATGTGCAGAACACCAGATATATGGAAGCACCAAGATCAGCCCTAGGCACAAGCTGAGTGGTGGAGAGGTTAAACCCAACGACAAGGGAAGTTGAGTAGAGACTGACTTTCAATGATTGAACCTCCATATATATAGGGTAGATTTGGTGATTCGGGATAGCTCAATAAGGGGTCAAATTAACTTCTCCGAACCTTCGGAACCTGGGGATTTTCTAGTTGTTCCCTTGTTCGAGGAGGGGAAACTGGCCATTCCCCAGTGGCTGTCACAACTCCCCCCGGAAGTCCAGCGTCGGAAGAAGCTGGACAGGATATCGCAGGCACTGGAGGAAGGTTGGTGTCCCATCCTCTGGACAAGGTGTCAGCTATGATGTTGTCTTCTTTTATATGGACCATCTTGAAGTTGAAAGACTGAAGAGCAAGGGCCCACCTGAGGATACGCTGATTGGTGAGCTTCGCCCTCTCGATAAAGATAAGAGGGTTATGATCGCTATAGACCAGAGTTTGATGACCAGGGTAACTCAGATAGCACTCGAACTGTTTGAAGGAGGAAACCAGGGCCAAAGCTTCCTTCTCCACTGTCGAGTATGCACGTTGATATGGTAGGAGTTTGGTAGAATAGTAACATACGGGATGAAGAGCCTTTGAGACGTCATTGTGTTGAAGTAATACAGCTCCTACCCCTTCTCTTGATGCGTCCACTTGGAGAATAAAAGGTTGTGAATAGTCCGGGGACTGGAGAACAGGATCATTTGATAGAAGTTGTTTCAAAGCGTCGAAGGAAACTTGACAGTTAGGAGTCCAGTTGAACTTTTTCTTTAGACTAGTGAGGGCTGTTAGGGGTGCGGCTATAGAGGCGAAGTTTCTGCAGAATCACCTATAGTACCCTGCCATCCCCAAGAACCGTTGTAAAGACTTGCGGTTATGAGGAGCAGGGAAGTTGAGAATGGCCTCCACATTTGCTGTCTTAGGACGACACTTCCCTTGACCCACCACATGTCCTAGGTAGGTCACCGTAGCCTTCCCAAAAGAGGACTTGGAGAGATTGGCGACGAACCCTGTGGCGGCTAAGCGATTAAAGAAGGCGTCTAGGTGACCGATGTGTTATTTCCATGTGTCAGCTACAAGAAGAAGATCATCGAGATAAGCATAAGTATTATTCAAGCCTGAGATGGTGCGATTTACAGCACGCTGAAACGTGGCTGGGGCATTACAAAGTCCAAAAGGGAGTACTAAATAGTTAAACAAACCAAATGGGGTAATGAAAGAAGAAATGTATTGTGCTCTCTCAGTTAGCTTGATTTGATAATATCCCTTCATTAAGTCGACTTTAGTAAGATATACTGCCTTCCCGACCTGGTCTATCAGAGAGTCTATACGTGGTAAGGGATATGAGTCTTTGATGGTAACAGAATTAAGCTTCCTGTAGTCTGTGCAGAACCTCCAGTCGCCACCTTCCTTCGGTACTAGTAGAGAGGGAGATGACCATGGCGATGAACTGGGCTCGGCTAGACCGTTCTGTAGTAAGTAGTCTACTTCCTTCCTCATGATGTCGGACTTGTGAGGGTTGAGCCTGTATGGTGCCTGGTGAATTGGGTGAACATTTGGCATTAGTTCTATATCATGTTCAACTGTCTTTACAATACCAGGCCTATCACTAAACACTCCTGGGTATTTTTGAAAAATAGTGTGGATGTCTTCTTGTTGAGTAGAAGTAAGATGAATCAACTCATCATTGAGATTATTTAAAATGTATGAATTTAGTTTTAAATTCTCAGTATTTACACTATCATCAGTTGTAACATTTTTTATCTGATTACAAGCTATTGGTCTCTGACGTACATCAGCAGGGTTCCTTCTACAGTATTCTTTCATGAGGTTTATATGCATTATTCTTGAATCCTTACGACGATCAAGTGTGAGAACTACATAGTTTAATTTATTTAGGCGGTGTGATACTATGTAGGGACCGTGAAATTTATTTGAAAGAGGGGTTCCTTGAACTGGAAGATAAATAAGCACTTCATCTCCTGCCTTAAATTCTCTTACTTTACTTTTCTTATCATATCTAGTTTTCATCTTTGACTGTGACTTTCGCAAGTTTTCTAAGGCAATGCTTCTGACCTTGCTTAATCTTTGCTTTAAATTATCCATATACTGATTTACTGCCTGCTTGGGATGTTGAGGACTTTCATCATACCACCCTTCCTTTAATACTTTAAGGGGTCCTCTAACTTGACGCCCATATAAGAGCTCAAATGGAGAATGTCCTAACGACTCCTGGACTGTTTCTCTAATTGCAAATAACATGAGAGGCAACCCATCATCCCAATCAGCAGCAGAACTACTACAAAACTTTCGAAGCATGGCCTTCAAAGTTTGATGGAACCGTTCGAGGACTCCTTGAGACTCTGGATGATAAGCCGTAGACAATGTTTGGGTGATACCTAATTCTCTCAAAACACTGGAAAATAAGTCACTGGTGAAATTAGATCCTTGGTCGGACTGTATTTCTTTCTTGGAGCTAGCAGCTAACCTGTGGAATTTCTCTACAGTTAAATCTTCTCGCTGAGCCTTTATCAGGTTTTCTTTAGACATGATCCGATTTGGGAGATCAAAGACATCTGGCAGGGTATCTTCTGCCGAAGGAGTTTGTGACCGTGTGACTGCACATAAAGGAAAGATCTCAGGATGAATGTGATCTTCCACTAAAGTGGGACTGTGAGCACAAGGAGTCTTCACTATCTCGGGAGTGGGAACAACTGTTGATCCAGCAAGATCGTTACCAAGAATTAATTGAATTCCTGAAATAGGCATTTTTTGTTCTCTAATTCCAACTTTTACCTCTTTGTTAAACAAATTGCATTTTAAAAATACTTTAGCTAGCTCTGTTGACTGTTCCGAAGATAAATCACTGAGAATTACCTTCTCTCCTGTGATATTTTCCTCGACACCTGGTAAAGCAACCTTAGTTAAAATAGACTGAGCTGCTCCGGTGTCTCTAAGGATAGTGACTGGATAAAATGGACCCTTTTCTGATAAACCTACTTCACCCGAGGACTTAAAATCTTTGAATACATCATGAGAATTGAGAGACTCTACCTTAATATGAGACATGGGTTTTGGTTTCTGTGAACTCTGGACCCTTTGTGTGCCAGATGATACCGTGGGAGGAGCACTTTGGAATTTTACCTGTCCAGGGTAGAATGATTTTCTACAACCTGGTGTCTGACACTGAGAAATATGATGTCCTGTCTTTTTACAATATGCACAGCTAATCACGGATAGAGGGGGCAAAGAGGCAGAAGTCATGGCTTTGCTAGTTCGATAATCATCATCCGGAGCCGCAAGGATACCTGCTGATGACTTTACAGTGAACCTTCCCTGTCTTGAACTCAACCTATGCACCACAGAATACTGATCAGCTAATAGGGCTGCTTCCTTTAAATCATGAACACTCCTATCATCTAAGTACAACAAGACTTGGAGTGGAATTCGTCGTTTGAACTCTTCAAGCACTATTAAATTAGAAAGTTCATCAAAAGTCTGGGTTTTTGTAGAAGTGAGCCACTGTCTGAAGTGCTTCAATTTCTCAGAAGCAAACTCGACATATGTAGAACTAAAAGGCTTCTGTAAATTTCTAAATTTTTGTCTATATGACTCAGGAGTTACATGATAGGCACTCAAGATGCTACTTTTGGCAAATTCGTAAGTAGAGTTATTCTCGAGAGCAATAAAGACTTTAGCAGCTGTTCCTACTAATTTATTTTGGATTAACCAGATCCATTCTTCCTCAGGCCAGTGTAAATGTTCGGCTAGTCTTTCAAATTGTATAAAGAAATTTTCTGGATCATCCTCATTAAAGTCAGGGACCGAGTGAACTTCCTTGTGTAACTGGAAGGTAGGTTTTATAGTTTTTATATTTTGACTTAACTGGGCTAATTCTAACTGATGTTTTCTTTCTCGTTCACGGTCTTCTAACTCTCGCGCACTTTCTCGTTCACGAGCTTCTATCTCTCGTGCACTTTCTCGTTCACGAGCTTCTAACTCCTTTTTCCTAAGTTCTAACTTTTCTCGTTCTAGGTTTATCCTTTCTTGATCTAATTTTAACATCTCAGAGTCGTCCTCCGAGCTATCTTTCTCGTACCTAATAGCTTGAGGAAGTAATCGGTAGGCTTCTTCTGACAACACTTGATTTGAAATAAGGCCTTTTACAACTACGTCTTTTAACTGTTTCTTCACTAAAGATGAAGAGGCAACTATATTGTATTTTTGAGCTAGCTGCCACCAGTCTTGTTTCTTTAAGTCACCTTCCAATTTACTCACTGTCGGTTCTTCAACGAAATTTCTTAATATAAAAGACATCTCAAGGTTAAATGCAAATTACTACTCTACCAGATGATATTACTGAATTTTTTGAGTATTTTACTCGAGGAATTCCACTCCAATAAACAGTGCTTAATTCAAGTCTTGTACTTCACAAGTCATGAGGGTTTTACACAATTCAGAATCGGACCTGGAGGGAGTTCAGAGGAGTCACTAACGGACTGTGTGTTAAGTGGGTTCCAGCGCTCAGGTTTATCCATCCGAAACTACAAATAACCTGCTTGAAAGGTCTCCCGATAGGAGCACAAGAGTTTGTTGCTTTACAGAACTATCGTCGTACAGTTACTTTACACAACGGTCTGGTTCCCAAATAACACGACTTACTGAGCATGGGTAGATATCCTTTAAAATCTGATACTCAGACAGAAAAAGTTCTACGAGTCGTAACACTAAGTTCGACTGAAAGGCTTCTAGTAAGTAAAGAATATTAGGGTCGACTGTTAACTTAGGGATAAGCAAAGGTATGCTAGGAATATGGGAAAGTTACATCGACACCAGGGTTATGAAGTTCTCAGTTGGAACTAGGAGTTATTGGACAAAATTGTCGGAGTCTCGATTTCCCTAGTACTCAACCTACTCACACTCAACTTGCACAGTGTCCAACCAATAGTCAGTCTTATACCACCATTTAAGTCAAAAGACAGGAAAATACAACTACCAACCAACAGTATGGGCACTTTCACCTAAGAGCAACCATATCAGCATTCTACAAATTAAGAGGGTTCCAATAAATTTTAATTAAAATTACACTGTGGACCACCAACATCACCAAAGTTCATAAAATAAAATTAAATATCCCGGTCAGGCCCCCACTTAACTGTTACGAACACTAGATTACTCATAGACTGTTAGGCACTGTTTCTAGGGATATGGTAAGTAATCCAGTCTCAAACAATTAAAAGATGAATGGATAGTTTGTTATCCGGCCAGTAATTGAGGTTTTTGGTTCAAAGGTACCAACTGGCATTAAATATTTGTATTTAGATTTGATGTGATGATTGGTAGTCTCCAATATGTGCTTATATTCTGGTATACCAGACTTCAGAGGGAAAACCTCATAGGTGACAGTTGGGAATGTAATAAGAATGCTAGGGAAATTTCTAAATTATAATTAACACATCAGAAATACTATAACAACATAAATGTACATAAATAATCCACACCAAGACTTAATACTACACTTAATACTAAATTAAACCTAAACACCAAAATTTGTATAAAGAATGGGAACCCTCAGTACAAGACTTAAAATTAACACATAATACTATACTGTACTCAGACGAAAAGATGTGCAGAACACCAGATTTATGGAAGCACCAAGATCAGCCCTAGGCACAAGCTGAGTGGTGGAGAGGTTAAACCCAACGACGAGGGAAGTTGAGTAGAGACTGACTTTCAATGATTGAACCTCCATATATATAGGGTAGATTTGGTGATTCGGGATAGCTCAATAAGGGGTCAAATTAACTTCTCCGAACCTTCGGAACCTGGGGATTTTCTAGTTGTTCCCTTGTTCGAGGAGGGGAAACTGGCCATTCCCCAGTGGCTGTCACAATATCAAATTCAGCATCAAAACACCCGAAAAATCGATGTTTTTGGGTCCCAAAAGCGATCTGTATATGCCTACTCCGTGTTAGAGTACTTTCAAAATACATGCCCAAAACATGCTGAAAATCGATATTTTAGGTGCCCAAAGTCTATTTGTGCATGCATCTTCTGTACCTATTATATATTTCAAATTCAGGCTCAGAACACCCGAAAATTAAATATTTTATGTGTCCCAGAAGCGATCTGTACATTCCTACTCCGTGTTAGAGTATTTTCAAAATACATGCCCAAAACATGCCCAAAAATCGATAATTTAGGTGTCTAAAGTCGATATGTGCATGCATCTTATGTACTGGTTTATATCCCAAATTCAGGCTGAAAACACCCGAAAATTCGATATTTTTGGGTCCTAGAAGCGATCTGTACATGCCTACACATTGCTAGAATATTTTCAAAATATAGGCCCAAAACATGCTAAAAATTGATATTTCGGGTGCCCAAAGTCGATATGTGCATGCATCTTCTGTACCAGTTTATATCTTAAATTCTGGCTCAAAACACCCGAAAATTCGATATTTTTGTGACCCAGAAGCAATCTGTACATGCCTACTCCTTGTTAGAGTATTTTCACAATACGGGCCCAAAACATGCTAAAAATCGATATTTTGGGTGCCCATAGTCGATATGTGCATGCATCTTCTGTACCCGTTTATATCTCAAATTCAGGATCAAAACACCCGAAAATTTGATATTTTAGGTTCCCAAAGTCAATATGTGTACATGCCTACTCCGTGTTAGAATATTTTTAAAATACAAGCCCAAAACATGCTTGAAATCGATATTTTAGGTTCCCAAAGTCAATATGTGTATTGCATCTTCTGTACCCGTTTATATCCCAAATTCAGGCTCAAAACACCCGAAAATTCGATATTTTTGGGTCCCAGAAGCGATCTGTACATGCCTACTCCTTGCTAGAATGTTTTCAAGATACAGACTCATTACATGCTAAAAATCGATATTGAAGGTGCAAAAAGTCGATATATGCATGCATCTTCAGTACTTGTTTATATCATAAATTCAGGCTCAAAACACCTGAAAATTCGATATTTTTCGGTCCCAGAAGCGATCTGCCCATGCCTACTCAGTGCTAGAACAATTTCAAAATATAGGCCCAAAACATGCTAAAAATCGATATTTTAGGTGCCCAATGTCGATATGTGCATGCATCTTCTGTACCCGTTTATAACCCAAATTCAGGCTCAGAACACCCGAAAATTCAATATTTTATGTGTCCCAGAAGCGATCTGTACATGCCTACTCTGTTTTAGAGTATTTTCAAAATACAGGCCCAAAACATGCTAAAAATCGATATTTTGGATGCCCAAAGTCGATATGTGCATGCATCTTCTGTACCCGCTTATATCTCAAATTCTGGTTCAAAACACCCGAAAATTCGATATTTTTGGGTCCCAGAAGTTATCTGTACATGCCTACTCTTTGCTAGAATGTTTTCAAGATACAGACCCAAACCATGCTCAAAATCGATATTGTAGGTGCAAAAAGTCGATATATGCATGCATCTTCAGTACTTGTTTATATCATAAATTCAGGCTCAAAACTCCCGAAAATTTGATATTTTTGGGTTCCAGAAGTGATCTGTACATGCCTACTCAGTGCTAGAATGTTTTCAAAATATAGGCTTAAAACATGCTAAAAATCGATATTTCAGGTGTCCAAAGTCGATATGTGCATGCTTCTTCTGTACCCGTTTATATCCCAAATTCAGGCTCAAAACACCCGAAAATTCGATATTTTTGGATCCCATAAGCGATCTGTACATGCCTACTCCGTGTTAGAGTATTTTCAAAATACATGCCCAAAACATGCTGAAAATCGATATTTTAGGTGTCCATAGTCGATATGTGCATGCATCTTCTGTACCCGTTTATATCTCAAATTCAGGCTCAAAACACCAGAAAATTAGATATTTTACGGTCCTAGAAGCGACCTGTACATGCCTACTCCTTGCTAGAATGTTTTCAAAATATAGGATTAACAACATGCTAAAAATCGATATTTCAGGTGTCTAAAGTCGATATGTGCATACATCTTTTGTACCCGTTTATATCGAAAATTCAGGCTCAAAACACCTGAAAATTAGATATTTTTCGGTCTTAGAAGCGATCTGCCCATGCCTACTCCGTGTTAGAGTATTTTCAAAATACAGGGCCAAAACATGCTAAAAATCGATATTTTGGGTGTCTAAAGTCGATATGTGAATGCATCTTCTGTACCCGTTTATATCTCAAATTCAGGCTCAAATACCCAAAAATTCGATATTTTTGGGTCCCAGAAGCGATCTGTACATGCCTACTCTTTGCAAGAATTTTTTCAAAATACAGACCAAAAACATGCTTGTACCAGTTCTGAAGGCTTGAACTCTGGGCAGAACTTGGTAACTTACTTGTATGTAATTCTTGTAGTTGTAGTGTAGTAGTTGTTGTTTTAGGTAACGTGGAAGACGGGGTGCTTTCTTAGGTGATTGACTTCACAAGTTTCTTAAGGCTTAATTTATTAATATGTTCTTATATCTATACAGAGAGTTATATTGATGTGCCTTGTCTTGTCTTATATGGTATTATGTCTCTCTCTATGGAGACAGTTTATAGCCCTTAGGGAGTCAGTGTGGTATCCTAACTCCTAGTGTACCTCCTCTGCTTATATACATTTCAAACTCTATAGTTTACAGAATGGCTAGAGTGTGACTGTGTTGCCTGTGAATGGTCAGTTTGATTCTGTACCTACTTCTCTCTTCTCGTGTGAAAGGGAAAGTGGGCCACCCCTTTTCTATCTCTCTCTCTCCTTTACTCTCTTTCCTACCTCTCCTTCGAAGGGGAGGTAGGAAGGGTTAATAATGTCTTTTCGTATGACCTGACCGCACCTGTGTTTGGAGAGATGCCAATAAGATAGGGAAGGTCAATTGTCTGAGGGGGATGCAGGTAGGTATAAAAATATATGGGAGAGTGTGTGTGTGTGTGTGTGTGTGTGTGTGTGTGACCCACCTGGGTGGTCAGGTCCCTTAATGGTTTTTTGGTGTGTATGTATGTGGAATCTGAATCTGTCTGTCAGGTCCCGAAAGGCGAGTCACTGCACGTGTTTGTGTGTGTATAGAATGGTGTGTACACCGCTCGAACCATGCTACCTTCGCCTGGCCTCCAGGCGATTTGCTTTATGCTTTATTTAATAGAAGGCCAGTTCACAATGTTGGTAGGGCTAGATAACTAAGATATTAACAATGAATACATGTATAGTAACATAAAAATAGACATTAAGACATTGGCACACCATATACTTAATATTGACATTACCGGTAATACATGAATATAAATACATGAACATGAATACATTGTTACATAAAATTTCATCTTAATATTAATGTGTTTAGCTAGGTGCATGTTATTGTGTGTATATAATCTAACCTATGCTAAAAATTCACACATTAATGAGGGGGGGAGCCGTGTTGCTATGTTGTAGCTGTGGAATAACAGTCTTGTTCTTTTCAACACAAGATAATTCAGTATACTTCGATAGTTCTTTCTTATACAATACAAAAATAGTATTTTAGACTGTCTTATACAATACATAAATTTTATAGTACACGCCAGAAAGATAAGACATGGGATAATAAACATTGGTACCAATTTTTATTTTGATCACCATGTGGAGGAATCAAATGATATAATAAGGATGATTGAATCCTATTCTCATTGAGTAACATAATAGTTTCATTTTGTCTGATACAACTGATAATGAATTAGGAGATGTTAAACAATTCAACTTTAAATGAAATATGTTGAAAAGGTGGAAGAGATTGTGCTATGTTTTCTAGCAAATTATGTTTACTAGGCAAGGTACGATTCCCTTGGATCGTATTGCCTATGAGTCTGCTTCTTTATAGTTGCCTTGAACCATACCATATGTAGGGTGATTAGGGCAAATTAATGTTAATTATGTATTAGCAGGTAAGTATAGATAGTGGAAATTAAAATTGATGATGAAAGAGAGTTTGATTAGTAATAGATATGAATATACATGCATATAGTGCCTGATTAGTAGTACTTATGATTCTAAGCAAGTGGAGATTTTGCATCCTTTGGAGACTTAAATGCAACTCAAATGCAAAGAAATATGCAAGACAAACATATATGAAGATATGCAACATGGCACTTGAAGTGTTGTGTGTCACTGATGACATCATCACTAAGTATAATACTTATTGGATGAAAATTGAATATTAAATGATTACTTCCATTTTCATAGGGAATTGTAGAAGTGCGTAGCTTGTGAATAACATTTTACCTTTTATGGGAATAATAATGAGTATATGATTTTGTATTAAAATACTACGCATGACTGGTTAATAATATTTCATGAAAGAAATAAGGAAGATGAGATTTCATCATTGATTGTACCATTGCATCTCGTAGCTATTGGAGTGGTAATAATATTGTGAGTTGATCTTATCTTACCCGCAGTAAATATTCTCTTAATAAGTGGTTGTAATTCCTCTTGAAGTTCCTCACCTGCTATCATTTTTCTGCAACCTCACAGAAATAAATAGAAGCCTAAAAATATGATGTGATTATTTCATATATGTAGTTCATTTCATTCGTTGCTCATATAAACTATCTAAATCGTATTTAATTTCTGTGCAATGATTTACACCCTAATACAGTATATACCTGTTACTCTATCTTACCTTGATTTGCAAAGGCTTGTCCTGCAACCTTTTATGTATGGGATAATGCTTGTATACCACTATATCTCTAAGCATCACCAAATAGTGCTCATGAAATTTCACTTAAAAATGATCTAAATCACGCTCTGGGCTGTGATGATGGCTCTAAGCCATTATATATATTTTTTTTTGTATAATAAGCTAGCAATATTACCTGAGTCGCTGAATCCATTCCTAGGGCGCCCAATAGTGCAAGGACACTATAGAATATAATGCACTTACATAGGTAAATTCAGTTGTGTGATACCTGTCAACCAAAACTAGTGTATCATTAAGTATTTTATCTGTAATTACTGCTCAATGGCAGAAAATTTTGGTAATAATTCATATATCCAGTAAAGAGTAAGAAATAGTGATCATATCGTTCATCACCACTATTTTATTTATTTTCCTTTTCTTTTCAACTGTTTGATAAAATTGTAAACGAGAGCTCTCGGATTGTAAGACGTCATCTTTATCTGTGTTATGCACCTCATCGGAGCCTGTAGCTGCCGCGAGTATAGACATGAAAACCGTTATATAGGTTAATTTGGGCCACATTTGTAAGAAGAAATATTATATATCATTGGAAACCGATCGGAGTTTGTGTTTGTAAGTGTTTATTTTATTATCATCAATAGTAGGGATAATATTACGAGGAAGAGGATATTGTTGCTGTTGCAGAGATATGATTGGTTTTATTTTGGATGTTATGTTTTTGCGCGCATTTTACCAATTTCTTTATTCTGTTTACATAAACAATATCATCCGCCTGGTAAAATTATTCATTATTATAAGGTTATGCCTACTAAAGACATGACTGTTTGAAGTTCGATCGGGTACCCATTATGTCGGCGATTACGCATTTTTTTTTTTCTTCTAGCAAGCCTATAATTTGTTTTGTTATGTCGGCGATCACACATTTTTCTTGCAAGCCGATAAATTGCTTTGTTATGTCGGCGATCACGCATTTTTCTTGCAAGCCGATAAATTGCTTTGTTCATCATGATGAAATTGTGGAAATGCAACTCACTGTCGTTCAGCATAGTTGTCCATGTTGTCATGGCTTCTTCGTGGCAATTGTTATATCATATGAAAGACGTATCCATACGCCATATAGTATTTCATGTGGAGTTTTTCCTTTTATTTTCGTATTTTGTAGTGTTTATTGACCGTCATTTCGATGCAGTCTTCCCATGTATGGAGGGATTTTCCTTGTTTCTGTGCCACGAAGTACTTCTAGTAGTGTTACGGTTTTGCCGTTTTGTTAACCCATTAGATGCTGGGAAATATGGTAATACAAACGTTTGCTTAATATAGTAGAAATCAGATACCTTTTATAATATCGGGACATGTATATGGTCATATGAATTTGGTTTTTAAATATATGTGCACTTACTTTTGCGGTTTTTTCCCTAGTGGTGCCGCCACTATATCTAGAAAATGGTTAACCATAGGTAAAAACTTATCTGAGTCCTGATTCTAAATTGGTAAGGAAAGTAGATCTATTCCTACTATGTCCCATGATTCGTCCAGGATTAGGGATTCCCGTCATGGAACAGAGGTCCAAATGTATGGCCTTGACCTGCATTGTATGTTTCGCACTGAGCGACATATGTGTTTCATCATCTACCCTTAGTTTATGCTAATAGTATATTGTATAGAGAGTGGTTAGGTACCTACCTCTATCAGGATGTCCTATTGCCTTATGATATAAGGGTAATTAATACTGAGGGAATTATTATTTGTTATATCACTATGTGATTGGTTTGTACGTCACGTTTCCTTAGTTTTCTGTAAATAATATCATCATGAAGGGAAAAAATATTTAAGTGACTGGGTAATTATGGTCCATTATTATCATCCTCAGGGTTTTTAATGAATATCTTATTACATTCATCATGGAATCCGTTTGCTAATGTTTAGGAACCGTATTAATGTCAAAGTCCATGGGTGTCCTCGGAACTAAAAGGACAAGATAATTGTTTAAGGGATCTGCTACTTTATCTAATCGTCCTGGAAGGTATTTAATATCTATATGTGGGAGAAATTCCTGAATTGTTAGATTTTATCTGGCTAATTTTCCCGTTAGGGTTTGAGGTTATAGTAAGCCAAGGATCGTTTGGTAATTCGCGAAAACTTGTAAAGGATAGCCTAATACGATTTCTCTAAAAGTACGAAGTGCCCATAATATTGCTTAAATTTCCTGTTTTGTTACAGAGTAATGAGTTCCCTGTGCACTTAATATTCTCTAAGCATTAGCACATACCTGATATCGACCCATAGCTATCTCTTACATAAGTACAGCGCCTAAGCCTACTGAAGAAGCATCTGTACACTTGATAAAAGTTAATGAATATTTGGGAACGCAAAATTGAAGCTTACATTAATTAACCATTAATATTTCAAAGCTTAGCTATTTTTCTGGCCTCCATACAAAATTTCGAGTTGATTATTTAGGGGTTTAGCTACTTGGGAAAAATGCTCTACAAAGATTTTATAATAAGAACATAAACCCAAGAATTATTTTACGTTAGTAGCATTCATTAGGAATAGTGAATACTTTCATTGCTCGTATTTTTACCAGATTGTGTATGGAGCACAGTAGCGGTTAATGTATAACCTAAAATTATAATTTCCTGGTTAATAAAATGACACATAGGCAGTTAAAGTTTGAGGCCTACCTAATGTAATCTCTGGATAAGCTTCTTTATTGTTACTTATTATGAATGTACTTCTATAGAAAAATTAATCAAATCGTTGAGATTAGCGATGACTACGTTATTAAGAACGCCAATACGCAAATTGACCATATGCTGAAATATGGATGAAACATTACATAACCCAAATGGTCTACGAATGTATTCATAATAACCATGGGAAGTACTAAATGTTGTAATGGGTTGACTTTTATCATCTAATGCTACTTGCCAGTTTCCACTGACCAAGTTTAAGGTGGAGAATATCATAGGCTTTGATTTACCAATGTTAGACAAAACATCTTAAAGGAGGGAGGGAATATTTATCTTTAATTGTAGCATTATTTATATGTCTGTAATCAATTACTGGCGTAAATTCACCATTATTATTGAAACCAAAAACATTGGGCTGTTAAAAGGGGAGTTAGAATTCCTAATAATGCTTTCATCCATCATTTCATTTATAATTTTCTTTACAACTTTCTGCCTACTACGAGGTACGGTAGTCTATATGCTCGAATAAATGGGTTGAGGAGATGATAGTGTAATGGCATGCTTTATAATGTTGGTTCATCCTAAGGATTCACCAAGTAGGGCAATCGTATTTAATATGTGGCTAGTATGGTGATAAGATTATCACGATAAAGTGGAAAATCGTGCCCACTAACAAAATTTCTAAGTTGTTCCCTTCTGTGACTATCACTTTATCCTTCGGTAAGAACCGATACAATATTTCCTTGTGGGATTGGTCTAACTTCCATCTGTACAGATCACATAGATATGTTCCTTTCTTTACATGCATATTGGTAGATGATTTATTAATATCAGTGATATTTTCACTGTTTACATTGGGTAAAGTAAATTAATCCCTGATTATATATTATTTTACTAGTTCTATTGAGAATAGAACGGTAGTGTGTGGCTGTACACGAGATGGAAGCTTTACCTTCAATTAATGGACGAAATTTGGAGTTAATATAATATTATATGCAGCAATGGCCTTTATGATACCGGGGTCGTTTCCCTCATTTTTTTTGTTTTTTTGTATAGAATTAACATTACATGGACTTATATATTGGCCTGGACAATCCTGTATTGGAATACATTAATTCCTAAAATGTATTATTTTATATTTAGGGTTAATTAATATGACTTGTTTGCTAAGGTATGATAACCTAGTTTATAATTTCGTATTATATAAAATGCAATATGTATATGGTTAGATCCCTTGTCTAACCGTACAGGAAGGGTTAATTTCCCTAATACCTGTAATTTATTGCCTGTCATGGTTGACAATGCTATGTCACCTGTTCAATCTTGGTTTATAAATGCAGCTGGGGAGCTAATTTGCATAATTTGTTAAAGGAAGTATCCGATAACAAGGAAACTGCGGCGCCTGTGTCTATCATTAAGGGGGTGTTACTATGTGATACTAGGACAGGGAATTATAATATATTATTGGTAAATGCGACGACAGGGCCTACAGTTTTATTTTCGGGACGTTTTAATATTGTGGCGGTCTCGTTTCATACATCATATTTCGATTGTGCCAGTCCCATTTCATTTTGTTAAGGATCATGCATTCATCTAAGGAATGCGACTTTGATTCATGTAAATGACTGTATTTATTATTACTTTTCCCTTGATCATTTCCTTTAGTATTATGTAAGTAATAACAATCACTGGTAATATTATTATTTCCGTTACAGTGTTTGCAACGTTTTCCCTGTGATTCCCTTTGAGTAGGTGTGGCATCAAAATTAAAATTCTTCGTCCCCATGGATTGAGTAATCTGTAATTCACGATGTATGATACGAGATTCCTTCGAATTTAAAGTTAGAGACCCTGATAATGCAAGTTCTTTTGCTGGTTCACTTGTAGTTATGTTTTCTGCCTTTGTTTTAAACATTCTCTGAACCCATGATAATGAATTATGAATTATACCATACCCAAAAACATCAATAAGTGACTGTCTGAATGTAGCATATGACGTTAAATTCTCTGGATCAGAAAAAGCATTTGTAGTTAACATATAGCTGGCTGGACTATCTGGTGCAATATGCACTCTCACGAATCTTATCTTATGTAAGTCCTGCTCTATATTAGTTTGATTAAACACATCCTCCAAATGACGCAAGAAGAGATGAATCCCATATCTTGGATTATCTCCCGTATAATACTTTAAATACTTGTGGGTGGGTAAGCTTGTCATTGTATGCATAGAAGAGGTAGTGGGGTTAGAAGAAGTTGTATGAAGAGCAGAGACAGTAGGAGATTGTGGAGGAGTAGCCATTGTTGGAGAAAATACAGGTTAATATAGTATACCAGATTAAGTTTTTAATGGGGGTAAGGTAGAAGCAGAAAATGTACTCGAATGTGTTGGCACCACAAACGAGGCTTAGGGAGGCAGGGAAATCTAGCTTGGAGACTAATGAATCATTATCAGGGATATTCGAAGTTAGTTATGATACCTTTGGATTAATGGGGGAAAATATCTTTACCTTTGTTGTAATTTGGCACTTCTTTTCTTTCTTTCTGGGCTGTAATTGAGGAACCTAATCTATTCTAACATGTTCGTGGACAAGTGAAAAATAATGTAATGTAACATGTAATGTGTACCTACTGTTAGTTGACTCTAGTTGCAACGACGATGACGATGTGGTGAAGAGGCGACGTCGGTGGAGAGGGGAAGCGATTATTAGTTAGCTCGCACACTAACACACTAACAGTCGTTATTGGAGTGAAGATGATGAACGTTGACTTGCCTTTACGAGAGCATTTACGTAACGAGGCGTCAGCGTGGAGGTGATGGAGGTCGTGGCGTTGTCCTGTCAAGAGAATTTATGCAGGGACGCCGTTATGGTAGTGATGAAGTGATGATTGTTTGTTGTGAAGTAGATGAGGACCCCTTGTAGGTCAGTTGCAATTATATTGAAGCAGGTGCCTCTTGTAGGTGAAGAATTTGTGGTTTATCTCCCTCGTTAGAGGTCGTAAGATTATACCCACAGAAGAAATTACTTGAGAGGATTTACAAGTAAATTCCTTCAACTTGTCCTTGAACAATGTTAGTCACTGTACTCCCGTGAAGTCTATACCTTGCAATTTGCCTTATTGCAAAAACACCGCTGCCATCAAATGTACCAGTTCTGAAGGCTTGAACTCTGGGCAGAACTTGGTAACTTACTTGTATGTAATTCTTGTAGTTGTAGTGTAGTAGTTGTTGTTTTAGGTAACGTGGAAGACGGGGTGCTTTCTTAGGTGATTGACTTCACAAGTTTCTTAAGGCTTAATTTATTAATATGTTCTTATATCTATACAGAGAGTTATATTGATGTGCCTTGTCTTGTCTTATATGGTATTATGTCTCTCTCTATGGAGACAGTTTATAGCCCTTAGGGAGTCAGTGTGGTATCCTAACTCCTAGTGTACCTCCTCTGCTTATATACATTTCAAACTCTATAGTTTACAGAATGGCTAGAGTGTGACTGTGTTGCCTGTGAATGGTCAGTTTGATTCTGTACCTACTTCTCTCTTCTCGTGTGAAAGGGAAAGTGGGCCACCCCTTTTCTATCTCTCTCTCTCCTTTACTCTCTTTCCTACCTCTCCTTCGAAGGGGAGGTAGGAAGGGTTAATAATGTCTTTTCGTATGACCTGACCGCACCTGTGTTTGGAGAGATGCCAATAAGATAGGGAAGGTCAATTGTCTGAGGGGGATGCAGGTAGGTATAAAAATATATGGGAGAGTGTGTGTGTGTGTGTGTGTGTGTGACCCACCTGGGTGGTCAGGTCCCTTAATGGTTTTTTGGTGTGTATGTATGTGGAATCTGAATCTGTCTGTCAGGTCCCGAAAGGCGAGTCACTGCACGTGTTTGTGTGTGTATAGAATGGTGTGTACATGCTCAAAATCGATATTTTAGGTGCAAAAAGTCGATTTGTGCATGCATTTTTGTACCCGTTTATATCTCAAATTCAGGCTTAAAACACCCAAAAATTCAGTACTTTTGGGTCCCAGAAGCGATCAGTACATGTCTACTCAGTGCTAGAATGTTTTCAAAACATAGGCTTAAAACATGCTAAAAATCGATATTTCAGGTGTCCAAAGTCGATATGTGCATACATCTTTTTTACCTGTTTATATCCCAAATTCAGGCTAAAAACACCCGAAAATTAAATATTTTTCGGTTCCAGAAGCGATCTGTACATGCCTACTCCGTGTTAGAATATTTTTAAAATACGGGCCCAAAACATGCTCAAAATCGATATTTTAGATTCCCAAAGTCGATATGTGCATGCATCTTCTGTACTCATTATATATCTCACATTCAGGCTCAGAACACCCGAAAATTCAATATTTTATGTGTCCCAGAAGTGATCTGTACATGCCTACTCAGTGCTAGAGTATTTTCAAAATAAAGGCCCAAAATATGCTGAAAATCGATATTTTGGGTGCCCTAAGTCGATATGTGCATGCATCTTCTGTACCCGTTTATATCTCAAATTCAGTCTCAAAACACCTGAAAATTTGATATTTTTGGGTCCCAGAAGCGATCTGTACATGCCTACTCCTTGCTAGAAT
Organism: Petrolisthes cinctipes; assembly: GCA_033782935.1. NCBI lineage: Eukaryota > Metazoa > Arthropoda > Malacostraca > Decapoda > Porcellanidae > Petrolisthes > Petrolisthes cinctipes. The sequence goes on from JAWQEG010000038.1 coordinate 1,589,477, forward strand.
GTTTTGAAGATACAGACCCATAGCATGCTCAAAATCGATATTGTAGGTGCAAAAAGTCGATATATGCATGCATCTTCAGTACTTGTTTATATTATATATTCAGGCTCAAAACTCCCGAAAATTCGATATTTTTGGGTTCCAGAAGTGATCTGTACATGCCTATTCAGTGCTAGAATGTTTTCAAAATATAGGCTCAAAACATGCTAAAAATCGATATTTTAAGTGTCTCAAGTCGATATGTGCTTGCTTCTTCTGTACCCGTTTATATCCCAAATTCAGGCTCAAAACACCCAAAAATTCGATATTTTTGGGTCCCATAAGCGATCTGTACATGCCTACTCCGTGTTAGAGTATTTTCAAAATACATGCCCAAAACATGCTGAAAATCGATATTTTAGGTGTCCATAGTCGATATGTGCATGCATCTTCTGTACCCGTTTATATCTCAAATTCAGACTCAAAACACCGAAAAATTCGATATTTTACTGTCCCAGAAGAGATCTGTACATGCCTACTCCTTGCTAGAATGTTTTCAAAATATAGGCTTGAAACATGCTAAAAATCGATATTTCAGGTGTCCAAAGTCGATATGTGCATACATCTTTTGTACCCGTTTATATCTCAAATTCAGGCTCAAAACACCCAAAAATTCAATACTTTTGGGTCCCAGAAGCGATCAGTACATGTCTACTCAGTGCTAAAATGTTTTCAAAACATAAGCTTAAAACATGCTAAAAATCGATATTTCAGGTGTCCAAAGTCGATATGTGCATACATCTTTTTTACCTGTTTATATCCCAAATTCAGGCTTAAATCACCCGAAAATTAAATATTTTTCGGTTCCAGAAGCGATCTGTACATGCCTACTCCGTGTTAGAATATTTTTAAATTACAGGCCCAAAACATGCTCAAAATCGATATTTTAGGTTCCCAAAGTCGATATGTGCATGCATCTTCTGTACCCATTATATATCTCAAATTCAGGCTAAGAACACCCGAAAATTCAATATTTTATGTGTCCCAGAAGCGATCTGTACATGCCTACTCAGTGCTAGAGTATTTTCAAAATACAGGCCCAAAATATGCTAAAAATCGATATTTTGGGTGCCCAAAGTCGATATGTGCATGCATCTTCTGTACCCGTTTATATCTCAAATTCTGGCTCAAAACACCCGAAAATTCGATATTTTTGTGTTCCAGAAGCAATCTGTACATGCCTACTCCGTGTTAGAGTATTTTCACAATACGGGCCCAAAACATGCTCAAAATCGATATTTTGTGTGCCCAAAGTCGATATGTGCATGCATCTTCTGTACCCGTTTATATCTCAAATTCAGTCTCAAAACACCCGAAAATTCGATATTTTTGGGTCCAAGAAGCGATCTGTATATGCCTACTCCTTGCTAGAATGTTTTCAAGATACAGACCCATAACATGCTCAAAATCGATATTGTAGGTGCAAAAAGTCGATATATGCATGCATCTTCAGTACCCGTTTAAATCTCAAATTCAGGCTCAAAACAACGGAAAATTCAATACTATTGGGTTCCAGAAGCGATCTGTACATGCCTACTCAGAGCTAGAATGTTTTCAAAATATAGGCTCAAAACATGCTAAAAATCGATAATTTAGGTGTTCAAAGTCGATATGTACATGCATCTTCTGTACTCTTTTATATCTCAAATTCAGGCTAAAAACACCCGAAAATTCGATATTTTTGTGTCCCAGAAGCGATCTGTACATGCCTACTTAGTGTTGGAGTATTTTCAAAATACAGGTCCAAAACATGCTCAAAATCGATATTTTGGGTGCTAAAGTCAATATATGCATGCATCTTCTGTACCCGTTTATATCTCAAATTCAGGCTCAAAACACCCAAAAATTCGATATATTTGTGTCCCAGAAGCAATCTGTACATGCCTACTCCGTGTTTGAGTATTTTCACAATACGTGCGAAAAATATGCTAAAAATCGCTAGTTTAGGTGCCCAAAGTCGATATATGCATGCATCTTCTGTACCCGTTTATATCTCAAATTCACGCTCAAAACACCCGAAAATTCCGTATTTTTGGGTCCCAGAAGCGATCTGTACATGCCTAATTATTGCTAGAATATTTTCAGAATATAGGCCCAAAACATGCTGAAAATCGATAGTTTAGGTGCCCAAAGTCGATATATGCATGCATCATCTATACCCGTTTATATCTCAAATTCAGGCTCAAAACACCCGAAAATTCGGTATTTTTGGGTCCCAGAAGCGATCTGAACATGCCTACTCCTTGTTAAAATGTTTTCAAGATACAGACCAAAAACATGCTCAAAATGGATGCTGTACGTGCATTAAGTCGATATCTGCATGCATCTTCAGTACCCGTTTAAATCTCAAATTAACGCTCAAAACAACGGAAAATTCAATTTTATTGGGTTCCTGAAGCGATCTGTACATGCCTACTCAGTGCTAGAATGTTTTCAAAATATAGGCTCAAAACATGCTAAAAATCGATAATTTAGGTGTTCAAAGTCAATATGTGCATTCATCTTCTGTACCCATTTATATCTCAAATTCTGGCTACAAACACCCGAAAATTCGATATTTTTGTGTCCCAGAAGCGATCTGTACATGTCTACTTCGTGTTGGAGTATTTTCAAAATACAGGTCCAAAACATGCACAAAATCGATATTTTGGGTGCTAAAGTCAATATGTGCATGCATCTTCTGTACCCGTTTATATCTCAAATTGAGGCTCAAAACACCCAAAAATTCGATATTTTTGTGTCCTAGAAGCAATCTGTACATGCCTACTCCGTGTTTGAGTATTTTCACAATACGGACCAAAAACATGCTAAAAATCGATAGTTTAGGTGCCCAAAGTCGATATATGCATGCATCTTCTGTACCCGTTTATATCTCAAATTCACGCTCAAAACACCCGAAAATTCGGTATTTTTGGGTCCCAGAAGCGATCTGTACATGCCTAATTATTGCTAGAATATTTTCAGAATATAGGCCCAAAACATGCTGAAAATCGATAGTTTAGGTGCCCAAAGTCGATATATGCATGCATCTTCTGTACCCGTTTATATCTCAAATTCAGGCTCAAAACACCCAAAAATTCGGTATTTTTGAGTCCCAGAAGCGATCTGTACATGCCTACTCCTTGCTAAAATGTTTTCAAGATACAGACCCAAAACATGCTCAAAAATTGATATTTTACGTGCATTAAGTCGATATCTGCATGCATCTTCAGTACCCGTTTAAATCTCAAATTCACGCTCAAAACAACGGAAAATTCAATATTTTTGGGTCCCAGAAGCGATCTGTACATGCCTACTCAGTACTAGAATGTTTTCAAAATATAGGCTCAAAACATGCTAAAAATCGATAATTTCGATATTCTTGGGTCGCAGAACCGATTTCTACCTGCCTACTCTTTGCTAGAATGTTTTCAAAATACAGACCCAAAACATGCTGAAAATCGATATTTTGGGTGCAAAAAGTCAATATGTGCATACATCTTTTGTACCCGTTTATATCCCAAATTCAGGCTCAGAACACCCCAAAATTCAATATTTTTGGGTCCCAGAAGCGATCTGTACATGCATACTCAGTGCTAGAATATTTTCAAAATATTGGCCCAAAACATACTCAAAATTGATATTTTGGGTGCCCAAAGTCGATATGTGCATGCATCTTCTGTACCCGTTTATATTTTAAATTCAGGCTCGAAACACCCGAAAATTCGATATTTTTGTGTCCCAGAAGCGATATGTACATGCCTACTCCGTGTTAGAGTATTTTCAAAATGTAGGCCCAAAATATGCTAAAATTCGATATTTTGGGTGCGCAAAGTCGATATGTGCTTGCATCTTCTGTACCCTTTTATATCTCAAATTCAGGCTCGAAACACCCGAAAATTTGATATTTTTGTGTCCCAGAAACGATCTGTACATGCCTACTCCTTCTTAGAAAGTTTTCAAGATACAGACCCAAAACATGCTCAAAATCAATATTTTAGGTGCAAAATGTCGATATGTGTATGTATCTTCTGTACCCGTTTATATCCCAAATTCAGGCTGAAAACACCCGAAAATTCGATATTTTTGGGTCCCAGAAGCTATCTTTACATTCCTACTCATTGCTAGAATATTTTTAAAATATAGGCCAAAAACATGCTCAAAATCGATATTTTTGGTGCCCAAAGTCGATATGTGCATGCATCTTCTGTACCCGTTTATATCTCAAATTCAGGCTCAGAAAACCCGAATATTCAATATTTTATGTGTCCTAAAAGCGATCTGTACATGCCTACTCCGTATTAGAGTATTTTCAAAATACAGGCTCAAAACATGCTAAAAATCGATAATTTAGGTGTCCAAAGTCGATATGTGGATGCATCTTCTGTACCCGTTTATATCTCAGATTCAGGCTTAAAATACGAGAAAATTCGATATTTTTGTGTCCCAGAAGCAATCTGTACATACCTACTTCGTGTTAGAGTATTTTATAAATACAGGCCCAAAACATGCTCAAAATCGATATTTTGGGTGCTAAAGTCGATATGTGAATGCATCTTCTGTACCCGTTTATATCTCAAATTCAGGCTCAAAACACCCGAAAACTCGATATTTTTGGGTCCCAGAAGCGATCTGTACATGCCTACTCTTTGCAAGAATGTTTTGAAGATACAGACCCAAAACATGCTTAAAATCGATATTTTAGGTTGCCAAAGTCAATATGTGTATGCATCTTCTGTACCCGTTTATATCCCAAATTCATACTGAAAACACCCGAAAATTCAATATTTTTGGGTCCCAGAAGCGATCTGTACATGCCTACTCATTGCTAGAATATTTTCAAAATATAGGCACAAAACATGCTAAAAATCAATAGTTTAGGTGCCCAAATTCGAAATAAGCTTGCATGTTCTGTACACGTTTACATCTCAAATTCAGACTCAAAACACCCGAAAATTCGATATTTTTGGATCCCAGAAGCGATCTATACATGTCTACTCCTTGCTAGAATGTTTTCAAGATACAGACCCAAAACATGCTCAAAATTGATATTTTACGTGCATTAAGTCGATATCTGCATGCATCTTCAGTACCCGTTTATATCTCAAATGCAGGCTCAAAACACCCTAAAATTAGATATTTTTGTGTCCCAGAAGCTATCTCTACATGCCTACTCCTTGCTAGAATGTTTTCAAGATACAGACCCAAAACATGCTCAAAATCGATATTTTAGGTTGCCAGAGTCAATATGTGCATGCATCTTCTGTACCCATTATATACCTCAAATTAAGGTTCAGAAAACCCAAAAATTCAATATTGTATGTGTCCTATAAGCGATCTGTACATGCCTACCCCGTGTTAGAGTATTTTCAAAATATAGGCCCAAAACATGCTAAAAATCGATATTTTGTGTGCCCAAAGTCGATATGTGCTTGCATCTTCTGTACCCGTTTATATCTCAAATTCAGACTCAAAACACCCGAAAATTAGATATTTTTGTGTCCCAGAAACGATCTCTACATGCCTACTCCTTCTTAGAATGTTTTCAAGATACAGACCCAAAATATGCTCAAAATCGATATTTTAGGTTGCCAAAGTCAATATGTGTATGCATCTTCTGTACCCGTTTATATCCCAAATTCAGGCTGAAAACACCCGAAAATTCGATATTTTTGTGTCCCAGAAGCAATCTGTACATGCCTACTCCGTGTTAGAGTATTTTCACATACGGGCCAAAAACATGCTCAAAATCGATATTTTGGGTGCCCAAAGTCGATATGTGCATGTATCTTCTGTACCCGTTTATATCTCAAATTCAGGCTCAAAACACCCGAAAATTCGATATTTTTGTGTCCCAGAAGCAATCTGTACATGCCTACTTCGTGTTAGAGTATTCTTAAAATACAGGCCCAAAACATGCTCAAAATCGATATTTTGGGTGCATTAAGTCGATATCTGCATGCATCTTCAATACCCGTTTAAATCTCAAATTCACGCTCAAAACAATGGAAAATTCGATATTTTTGGGTCCCAAAAGCGATCTGTACATGCCTACTCATTGCTAGAATATTTTCAAAATATAGGCACAAAACATGCTGAAAATCGATAGTTTAGGTGCCCAAAGTTGATATATGCTTGCATCTTCTGTACCCGTTTATATCTCAAATTCAGACTCAAAACACCCGAAAATTAGATATTTTTGGGTCCCAGAAGCGATCTGTACATGCCTACTCCTTGCTAGAATGTTTTCAAGATACAGACCCACAACATGCTCAAAATCGATATTTTAGGTTGCTAAAGTCGATATGTGCATGCATGTTCTGTACCCGTTTATATCACAAATTCAGGCTCAAAACCCCCGAAAAATCGATATTTTTGGGTCTCATAAGCGATCTGTACATGCCTACTCCGTGTTAGAGTATTTTCAAAATACATACCCAAAACATGCTGAAAATCGATATTTTAGGTGCCCATAGTCGATATGTGCATGCATCTTCTGTACCCGTTTATATCTCAAATTCAGGCTCAAAAATCCCGAAAAATCAGTATATTTGGGTCCTAGAAGCGATCTGTACATGCCTATTCCTTGCTAAAATGTTTTCAAGATCCAGACCCAAAATATGCTCAAAATTGATATTTTACGTTCATTAAGTCGATATCTGCATGCTTCTTCAATACACGTTTAAATCTCAAATTCACGCTCAAAACAATGGAAAATTCGATATTTTTGTGTCCCAGAAGCAATCTGTACATGCCTACTTCGTGTTAGAGTATTCTTAAAATACAGGCCCAAAACATGCTCAAAATCGATATTTTGGGTGCTAAAGTCGATATGTGAATGCATCTTCTGTACCCGTTTATATCTCAAATTCAGGCTCAAAACACCCGAAAATTAGATATTTTTGTGTCCCAGAAGTGATCTCTACATGCCTACTCCTTCTAAGAATGTTTTCAAGATACACACCCAAAACATGCTCCAAATCGATATTTTAGGTTGCCAAAGTCAATATGTGTATGCATCTTCTGTACCCGTTTACATCCCAAATTCAGGCTGAAAACACCCTAAAATTCGATATTTTTGGGTCCCAGAAGCGATCTGTACATGCCTATTCATTGCTAGAATATTTTCAAAATATAGGCCCAAAACATGCTAAAAATCGATATTTTGGGTTCCCAAAGTCGATATGTACATGCATCTTCTGTACCCATTATATATCTCAAATTCAGGCTCAGAAAACCCAAAAATTCAATATTTTATGTGTCCTAGAAGCAATCTGTACTTGCCTACTCCGAATTAGAATATTTTCAAAATACAGTCCCAAAACATGCTAAAAATCGATATTTTGGGTGCCCAAAGTCGATATGTGCATTCATCTTCTATACCCGTTTATATCTCAATTTCAGGCTCAAAACACCCAAAAGTTCGATATTTTTGTGTCCCAGAAGCAATCTGTACATGCCTACTCATTGCTAGAATATTTTCAAAATATAGGCCCAAAACATGCTAAAAATCGATATTTTGGGTTCCCAAAGTCGATATGTACATGCATCTTCTGTACCCATTATATATCTCAAATTCAGGCTCAGAAAACCCAAAAATTCAATATTTTATGTGTCCTAGAAGCAATCTGTACTTGCCTACTCCGAATTAGAATATTTTCAAAATACAGGCCCAAAACATGCTCAAAATCGATATTTTGGGTGCTAAAGTCCATATGTGAATGCATCTTCTGTACCCGTTTATATCTCAAATTCAGGCTCAAAACACCCGAAAACTCGATATTTTTGGGTCCCAGAAGCGATCTGTACATGCATACTCTTTGCAAAAATGTTTTCAAAATATAGATCCAAAACATGCTAAAAATCGATATTTTGTGTGCCCAAAGTCGATATGTGCTTGCATCTTCTGTACACTTTTATATCTCAAATTCAGACTCAAAACACCCGAAAATTAGATATTTTTGGGTTCCAGAAGCGATCTGTACATGCCTACTCCTTGCTTGAATGTTTTCAAGATACAGACCCACAACATGCTGAAAATCGATATTTTAGGTTGACAAAGTCAATATGTGTATGCATCTTCTGTACCCGTTTATATACCAAATTCAAGCTGAAAACACCCGAAAATTCGATATTTTTGGGTCCCAGAAGCGATCTGTACATGCCTACTCATTGCTAGAATATTCTCAAAATATAGGCCCAAAACATGCTAAAAATCGATATTTTGGGTGCCCAAAGTCGATATGTCCATACATCTTGTGTACCCGTTTATATCCCTAATTCAGGCTCAGAACACCCGAAAATTCAATATTTTTGGGTCCCAGAAGCGATCTGTACATGCCTAATCCGTGTTAGAGTATTTTCAAAATATAGGCCCAAAACATGCTAAAAATCGATATTTTGTGTGCCCAAAGTCGATATGTGCTTGCATCTTCTGTACCCGTTTATATCTCAAATTCTGACTCAAAACACCCGAAAATTAGATATTTTTGTGTCCCAGAAGCGATCTGTACATGCCTACTCCTTCTTAGAATGTTTTCAAGATACAGACCCAAAACATGCTCAAAATCGATATTTTAGGTTGCCAAAGTCAATATGTGTATGCATCTTCTGTACCCGTTTATATCCCAAATTCAGGCTGAAAACACCCGAAAATTCGATATTTTTGGGTCCCAGAAGCGATCTGTACATGCCTATTCATTGCTAGAAGATTTTCAAAATATAGGCCAAAAACATGCTAAAAATCGATATTTTGGGTGCCCAAAGTCGATATGTGCATGCATCTTCTGTACCCATTATATATTTTAAATTCAGGCTCAGAAAACCCGAAAATTCAATATTTTATGTGTCCTAGAAGCGATCTGTTCATGCCTACTCCGTATTAGAGTATTTTCACAATACGGGCCAAAAACATGCTCAAAATCGATATTTTGGGTGCCCAAAGTCGATATGTGCATGAATCTTCTGTATCCGTTTATATCTCAAATTCAGGCTCAAAACACCCGAAAATTCGATATTTTTGTGTCCCAGAAGCAATCTGTACACGCCTACTTCGTGTTAGAGTATTCTTAAAATACAGGCCCAAAACATGCTCAAAATCGATATTTTGTGTGCATTAAGTCGATATCTGCATGCATCTTAAATACCCGTTTAAATCTCAAATTCACGCTCAAAACAATGGAAAATTCAATATTTTTGGGTCCCAGAAGCGATCTGTACATGCCTACTCCGTGTTAGAGTATTTTCAAAATATAGGCCCAAAACATGCTAAAAATCGATATTTTGTGTGCCCAAAGTCGATATGTGCTTGCATCTTCTATACCCGTTTATATCTCAAATTCAGGCTCAGAACGCCCGAAAAATCGATATTTTTGTGTCCCAGAAGCAATCTGTACATGCCTACTCCGTGTTAGAGTATTTTCACAATACGGGCCAAAAACATGCTCAAAATCGATATTTTGGGTGCCCAAAGTCGATATGTGCATGCATCTTCTGTACACGTTTATATCTCAAATTCAGGCTCAAAACACCCGAAAATTCGATATTTTTGTGTCCCAGAAGCAAACTGTACATGCCTACTTCGTGTTAGAGTATTCTTAAAATACAGGCCCAAAACATGCTCAAAATCGATATTTTGGTGCATTAAGTCGATATCTGCATGCATCTTCAATACCCGTTTAAATCTCAAATTCACGCTTAAAACAATGGAAAATTCAATATTTTTGGGTCCCAGAAGCGATCTGTACATGCCTACCCAGTGCTAGAATATTTTTAAAATATAGGCTCAAAACATGCTAAAAATCGATAATTTAGGTGTCCAAAGTCGATATGTGGATGCATCTTCTGTACCCGTTTATATCTCAGATTCAGGCTTAAAACACGAGAAAATTCGATATTTTTGTGTCCCAGAAGCAATCTGTACATGCCTACTTCGTGTTAGAGTATTCTTAAAATACAGGCCCAAAACATGCTCAAAATCGATATTTTGGGTGCTAAAGTCCATATGTGAATGCATCTTCTGTACCCGTTTATATCTCAAATTCAGGCTCAAAACACCCGAAAACTCGATATTTTTGGGTCCCAGAAGCGATCTGTACATGCATACTCTTTGCAAAAATGTTTTCAAAATATAGATCCAAAACATGCTAAAAATCGATATTTTGTGTGCCCAAAGTCGATATGTGCTTGCATCTTCTGTACACTTTTATATCTCAAATTCAGACTCAAAACACCCGAAAATTAGATATTTTTGGGTTCCAGAAGCGATCTGTACATGCCTACTCCTTGCTAGAATGTTTTCAAGATACAGACCCACAACATGCTGAAAATCGATATTTTAGGTTGCCAAAGTCAATATGTGTATGCATCTTCTGTACCCGTTTATATCCCAAATTCAAGCTGAAAACACCCGAAAATTCGATATTTTTGGGTCCCAGAAGCGATCTGTACATGCCTACTCATTGCTAGAATATTTTCAAAATATAGGCCCAAAACATGCTAAAAATCGATATTTTGGGTGCCCAAAGTCGATATGTGCATGCATCTTCTGTACCCATTATATATCTCAAATTAAGGCTCAGAAAACCCGAAAATTCAATATTGTATGTGTCCTAGAAGCGATCTATACATGCCTACCCCGTGTTAGAGTATTTTCACAATACGGGCCAAAAACATGCTAAAAATTGATATTTTGGGTGCCCAAAGTCGATATGTGCATGCATCTTCTGTACCCGTTTATATCTCAAATTCAGGCTCAAAACACCCAAAAATACGATATTTTTGTGTCCAAGAAGCAATCTGTACATGCCTACTCCATGTTAGAGTTTTTTCACAATACGGGCCAAAAACATGCTCAAAATCGATATTTTGTGTGCCCAAAGTCGATATGTGCATGCATCTTCTGTACCCGTTTATATCTCAATTTCAGGCTCAAAACACCCAAAAATTCGATATTTTTGTGTCCCAGAAGCAATCTGTACATGCCTACTCCATGTTAGAGTTTTTTAACAATACGGGCCAAAAACATGCTCAAAATCGATATTTTGTGTGCCCAAAGTCGATATGTGCATGCATCTTCTGTACCCGTTTATATCTCAAATTCAGGCTCGGAACACCCAAAAATTCGATATTTTTGGGTCCCAGAAGCGATCTGTACATGCCTACTCCTTGCTAGAATGTTTTCAAGATACAGACCAATAACATGCTCAAAATCGATAATTTGGGTGCCCAAAGTCGATATGTCCATGCATCTTCTGTACCCATTATATATCTCAAATTAAGGCTCAGAAAACCCGAAAATTCAATATTGTATGTGTCCTAGAAGCGATCTATACATGCCTACCCCGTGTTAGAGTATTTTCACAATACGGGCCAAAAACATGCTAAAAATTGATATTTTGGGTGCCCAAAGTCGATATGTGCATGCATCTTCTGTACCCGTTTATATCTCAAATTCAGGCTCAAAACACCCAAAAATTCGATATTTTTGTGTCCAAGAAGCAATCTGTACATGCCTACTCCATGTTAGAGTTTTTTCACAATACGGGCCAAAAACATGCTCAAAATCGATATTTTGTGTGCCCAAAGTCGATATGTGCATGCATCTTCTGTACCCGTTTATATCTCAAATTCAGGCTCAAAACACCCGAAAATTCGATATTTTTGGGTTCCAAAGGCGATCTGTACATGCCTTCTCCTTGCAAAAATGTTTTCAAGATACAGACCCATAACATGCTCAAAATCGATATTTTAGGTGCAAAATGTCGATATGTGCATGCATCTTCAGTACTTGTTTATATCTCAAATTCAGGCTCAAAACACCCAAAAATTCAATATTTTTGGGTCCCCGAAGCGATCTGTACATGTCTACTGAGTGCTAGAATGTTTTCAAAATATAGGCTTAAAACATGCAAAAATCGATATTTTAGGTGTCCAAAGTCGATATGTGCATACATCTTTTATATCCGTTTATATCCCAAATTCAGGCTCAAAACACCCAAAAATTCGATATTTTTCGGTCCCAGAAGCGATCTGTAATTGCCTACTCAGTGCTAGAAAATTTTCAAGACATAGTCACAAAACATGCTAAATTCGATATTTTATGTGCCCAATGTCGATATGTGCATGCATCTTCTGTACCCATTATAAATCTCAAATTAAGGCTCAGAAAACCCGAAAATTCAATATTGTATGTGTCCTAGAAGCGATCTATACATGCCTACCCCGTGTTAGAGTATTTTCACAATACAGGCCAAAAACATGCTAAAAATTGATATTTTTGGTGCCCAAAGTCGATATGTGCATGCATCTTCTGTACCCGTTTATATCTCAAATTCAGGCTCAAAACACCCAAAAATACGATATTTTTGTGTCCAAGAAGCAATCTGTACATGCCTACTCCATGTTAGAGTTTTTTCACAATACGGGCCAAAAACATGCTCAAAATCGATATTTTGTGTGCCCAAAGTCGATATGTGCATGCATCTTCTGTACCCGTTTATATCTCAATTTCAGGCTCAAAACACCCAAAAATTCGATATTTTTGTGTCCCAGAAGCAATCTGTACATGCCTACTACATGTTAGAGTTTTTTAACAATACGGGCCAAAAACATGCTCAAAATCGATATTTTGTGTGCCCAAAGTCGATATGTGCATGCATCTTCTGTACCCGTTTATATCTCAAATTCAGGCTCGGAACACCCAAAAATTCGATATTTTTGGGTCCCAGAAGCGATCTGTACATGCCTACTCCTTGCTAGAATGTTTTCAAGATACAGACCAATAACATGCTCAAAATCGATAATTTAGGTGCCCAAAGTCGATATGTCCATGCATCTTCTGTACCCATTATATATCTCAAATTAAGGCTCAGAAAACCCGAAAATTCAATATTGTATGTGTCCTAGAAGCGATCTATACATGCCTACCCCGTGTTAGAGTATTTTCACAATACGGGCCAAAAACATGCTAAAAATTGATATTTTGGGTGCCCAAAGTCGATATGTGCATGCATCTTCTGTACCCATTATATACCTCAAATTCAGGCTCAGAACACCCGAAAATTCAATATTTTATGTGTCCTAGAAGCTATCTGTACATGCCTACTCCGTATTAGAGTATTTTTAAGATACAGGCCCAAAAAATGCAAAAAAATCGGTATTTTGGGTACCCAAAGTCGATATGTGCATGCTTCTTCTGTACCCGTTTATATCTCAAATTCAGGCTCGGAACACCCAAAAATTCGATATTTTTGGGTCCCAGAAGCGATCTGTACATGCCTACTCCTTGCTAGAATGTTTTCAAGATACAGACCAATAACATGCTTAAAAATCGATACTTTAGGTGCCCAATGTCGATATGTGCATGCATCTTCTGTACCCATTATATATCTCAAATTTAGGCTCAAAACAACCGAAAATTCGATATTTTCGGGTCCCAGAGGCGATCTGTACATGCCTACTCCTTGCCAGAATGTTTTCAAGATACAGACCCATAACATGGTCAAAATCGATATTTTAGGTGCTAAAAGTCGATATATGCATGCATCTTCAGTACTTGTGTATATCATAAATTCATTCTCAAAACTCCCGAAATTTCAATATTTTTGGGTTCCAGAAGCGATCTGTACATGCCTACTCAGTGCTAGAATGTTTTCAATTATAGGCTCAAAACATGCCAAAAATCGATATTTTAGGTGTCCCAAGTCGATATGTGCATGCATGTTCTGTACCCGTTTATATCTCAAATTCAGGCTCAAAACACCCGAAAATTCGATATTTTTGGGTCCCAGAAGCGATCTGTACATGCCTATTCATTGCTAGAAGATTTTCAAAATATAGGCCAAAAACATGCTAAAAATCGATATTTTGGGTGCCCAAAGTCGATATGTGCATGCATCTTCTGTACCCATTATATAATTTAAATTCAGGCTCAGAAAACCCGAAAATTCAATATTTTATGTGTCCTAGAAGCGATCTGTTCATGCCTACTCCGTATTAGAATATTTTCACAATACGGGCCAAAAACATGCTCAAAATCGATATTTTGGGTGCCCAAAGTCGATATGTGCATGAATCTTCTGTATCCGTTTATATCTCAAATTCAGGCTCAAAACACCCGAAAATTCAATATTTTTGTGTCCCAGAAGCAATCTGTACACGCCTACTTCGTGTTAGAGTATTCTTAAAATACAGGCCCAAAACATGCTCAAAATCGATATTTTGGGTGCATTAAGTCGATATCTGCATGCATCTTAAATACCCGTTTAAATCTCAAATTCACGCTCAAAACAATGGAAAATTCAATATTTTTGGGTCCCAGAAGCGACCTGTATATGCCTACCCAGTGCTAGAATGTTTTCAAATTATAGGCTCAAAACATGCTAAAAATCGATAATTTAGGTGTCTAAAGTCGATATGTGGATGCATCTTCTGTACCCGTTTATATCTCAGATTCAGGCTTAAAACACGAGAAAATTCGATATTTTTGTGTCCCAGAAGCAATATGTACATGCCTACTTCGTGTTAGAGTATTATTAAAATACAGGCCCAAAACATGCTCAAAATCGATATTTTGGATGCTAAAGTCGATATGTGAATGCATCTTCTGTACCCGTTTATATCTCAAATTCAGGCTTAAAACACCCGAAAACTCGATATTTTTGGGTCCCAGAAGCGATCTGTACATGCCTACTCTTTGCAAGAATGTTTTCAAAATATAGACCCAAAATATGCTCAAAATCGATATTTTATGTACAAAATGTCGATTTGTGCATGCATCTTCTGTACCCGTTTATATCTCAAATTCAGGATCAAAACACCCGAAAATTCGATATTTTTGGGTCCCAAAAGCGATCTGTTCATGCCTACTCCGTGTTAGAGTATTTTCAAAATATCGGCCCAAAACATGCTAAAAATCGATATTTTGTGTGCCCAAAGTCAATATGTGCTTGCATCTTCTGTACCCGTTTATATCTCAAATTCAGACTCAAAACACCCGAAAATTAGATATTTTTGGGTTCCAGAAGCGATCTCAACATGCCTACTCCTTCTTAGAATGTTTTGAAGATACAGACCCAAAACATGCTCAAAATCGATATTTTAGGTTGCCAAAGTCAATATGTGTATGCATCTTCTGTACCCGTTTATATCCCAAATTCACGCTCAAAACAATGGAAAATTCAATATTTTTGGGTCCCAGAAGCGATCTGTACATGCCTACCCAGTGCGAGAATGTTTTTAAAATATAGGCTCAAAACATGCTGAAAATCGATAATTTAGGTGTCCAAAGTCGATATGTTGATGCATCTTCTGTACCCGTTTATATCCCAAATTCAGGCTGAAAACACCCGAAAATTCGATATTTTTGGGTCCCAAAAGCGATCTGTACATGCCTACTCATTGCTAGAATATTTTCAAAATATAGGCACAAAACATGCTGAAAATCGATATTTTAGTTGTCCAAAGTTGATATGTCCATACATCTTGTGTACCCGTTTATATCCCTAATTCAGGCTCAGAACACCCGAAAATTCAATATTTTTTCGTCCCAGAAGCGATCTGTACATGCCTACTCCGTGTTAGAGTATTTTCAAAATATAGGCCCAAAACATGCTAAAAATCGATATTTTGTGTGCCCAAAGTCGATATGTGCTTGCATCTTCTGTACCCGTTTATATCTCAAATTCAGACTCAAAACACCCGAAAATTAGATATTTTTGTGTCCCAGAAGCGATCTGTACATGCCTACTCCTTCTTAGAATGTTTTCAAGATACAGACCCAAAACATGCTCAAAATCGATATTTTAGGTTGCCAAAGTCAATACGTGTATGCATCTTCTGTACCCGTTTATATCCCAAATTCAGGCTGAAAACACCCTAAAATTCGATATTTTTGGGTCCCAGAAGTGATCTGTACATGCTTATTCATTGCTAGAAGATTTTCAAAATATAGGCCAAAAACATGCTAAAAATCGATATTTTGGGTGCCCAAAGTCTATATGTGCATGCATCTTCTGTACCCATTATATATCTCAAATTCAGGCTCAGAAAACCCGAAAATTCAATATTTTATGTGTCCTAGAAGCGATCTGTTCATGCCTACTCCGTATTAGAATATTTTCACAATACGGGCCAAAAACATGCTCAAAATCGATATTTTGGGTGCCCAAAGTCGATATGTGCATGAATCTTCTGTATCCGTTTATATCTCAAATTCAGGCTCAAAACACCCGAAAATTCAATATTTTTGTGTCCCAGAAGCAATCTGTACACGCCTACTTCGTGTTAGAGTATTCTTAAAATACAGGCCCAAAACATGCTCAAAATCGATATTTTGGGTGCATTAAGTCGATATCTGCATGCATCTTAAATACCCGTTTAAATCTCAAATTCACGCTCAAAACAATGGAAAATTCAATATTTTTGGGTCCCAGAAGCGACCTGTATATGCCTACCCAGTGCTAGAATGTTTTCAAATTATAGGCTCAAAACATGCTAAAAATCGATAATTTAGGTGTCTAAAGTCGATATGTGGATGCATCTTCTGTACCCGTTTATATCTCAGATTCAGGCTTAAAACACGAGAAAATTCGATATTTTTGTGTCCCAGAAGCAATATGTACATGCCTACTTCGTGTTAGAGTATTATTAAAATACAGGCCCAAAACATGCTCAAAATCGATATTTTGGATGCTAAAGTCGATATGTGAATGCATCTTCTGTACCCGTTTATATCTCAAATTCAGGCTTAAAACACCCGAAAACTCGATATTTTTGGGTCCCAGAAGCGATCTGTACATGCCTACTCTTTGCAAGAATGTTTTCAAAATATAGACCCAAAATATGCTCAAAATCGATATTTTATGTACAAAATGTCGATTTGTGCATGCATCTTCTGTACCCGTTTATATCTCAAATTCAGGATCAAAACACCCGAAAATTCGATATTTTTGGGTCCCAAAAGCGATCTGTTCATGCCTACTCCGTGTTAGAGTATTTTCAAAATATCGGCCCAAAACATGCTAAAAATCGATATTTTGTGTGCCCAAAGTCAATATGTGCTTGCATCTTCTGTACCCGTTTATATCTCAAATTCAGACTCAAAACACCCGAAAATTAGATATTTTTGTGTTCCAGAAGCGATCTCAACATGCCTACTCCTTCTTAGAATGTTTTGAAGATACAGACCCAAAACATGCTCAAAATCGATATTTTAGGTTGCCAAAGTCAATATGTGTATGCATCTTCTGTACCCGTTTATATCCCAAATTCACGCTCAAAACAATGGAAAATTCAATATTTTTGGGTCCCAGAAGCGATCTGTACATGCCTACCCAGTGCGAGAATGTTTTTAAAATATAGGCTCAAAACATGCTGAAAATCGATAATTTAGGTGTCCAAAGTCGATATGTTGATGCATCTTCTGTACCCGTTTATATCCCAAATTCAGGCTGAAAACACCCGAAAATTCGATATTTTTGGGTCCCAAAAGCGATCTGTACATGCCTACTCATTGCTAGAATATTTTCAAAATATAGGCACAAAACATGCTGAAAATCGATATTTTAGTTGTCCAAAGTTGATATGTCCATACATCTTGTGTACCCGTTTATATCCCTAATTCAGGCTCAGAACACCCGAAAATTCAATATTTTTGGGTCCCAGAAGCGATCTGTACATGCCTACTCCGTGTTAGAGTATTTTCAAAATATAGGCCCAAAACATGCTAAAAATCGATATTTTGTGTGCCCAAAGTCGATATGTGCTTGCATCTTCTGTACCCGTTTATATCTCAAATTCAGACTCAAAACACCCGAAAATTAGATATTTTTGTGTCCCAGAAGCGATCTGTACATGCCTACTCCTTCTTAGAATGTTTTCAAGATACAGACCCAAAACATGCTCAAAATCGATATTTTAGGTTGCCAAAGTCAATACGTGTATGCATCTTCTGTACCCGTTTATATCCCAAATTCAGGCTGAAAACACCCGAAAATTCGATATTTTTGGGTCCCAGAAGTGATCTGTACATGCTTATTCATTGCTAGAAGATTTTCAAAATATAGGCCAAAAACATGCTAAAAATCGATATTTTGGGTGCCCAAAGTCGATATGTGCATGCATCTTCTGTACCCATTATATATCTCAAATTCAGGCTCAGAAAACCCGAAAATTCAATATTTTATGTGTCCTAGAAGCGATCTGTACATGCCTACTCCGTATTAGAGTATTTTCACAATACGGGCTAAAAACATGCTCAAAATCGATATTTTGGGTGCCCAAAGTCGATATGTGCATGCATCTTCTGTACCCGTTTATATCTCAAATTCAAGCTCAAAACACCCGAAAATTCGATATTTTTGTGTCCCAGAAGCAATCTGTACATGCCTACTTCGTGTTAGAGTATTTTTAAAATACAGGCCCAAAACATGCTCAAAATCGATATTTTGGGTGCATTAAGTCGATATCTGCATGCATCTTCTGTAAACGTTTATATCTCAAATTCAGGCTCAAAACACCCGAAAACTCGATATTTTTGGTTCCGAGAAGCTATCTGTACATGCCTATTCCTTGCTAAAATGTTTTCAAGATACAGACCCAAAATATGCTCAAAATTGATATTTTACGTGCATTAAGTCGATATCTGCATGCATCTTCAGTACCCGTTTATATCTCAAATGCAGGCTCAAAACACCCTAAAATTAGATATTTTTGTGTCCCAGAAGCTATCTCTACATGCCTACTCCTTGCTAGAATGTTTTCAAGATACAGACCCAAAACATGCTCAAAATCGATATTTTAGGTTGCCAGAGTCAATATGTGCATGCATCTTCTGTACCCATTATATACCTCAAATTAAGGTTCAGAAAACCCAAAAATTCAATATTGTATGTGTCCTAGAAGCGATCTGTACATGCCTACCCCGTGTTAGAGAATTTTCAAAATACAGGCCCAAAACATGCTAAAAATTGATATTTTGGGTGCCCAAAGTCGATATGTGCATGCATCTTCTGTACCCGTTTATATCTCAAATTCAGGCTCAAAACACCCCAAAATTCGATATTTTTGTGTCCCAGAAGCAATCTGTACATGCCTACTCCGTGTTAGAGTATTTTCAAAATACGGGCCAAAAACATGCTCAAAATCGATATTTTGTGTGCCCAAAGTCGATATGTGCATGCATCTTCTGTACCCGTTTATATCTCAAATGCAGGCTCAAAACACCCAAAAATTCAATATTTTTGGGTCCCCGAAGCAATCTGTACAAGTCTACTCAGTGCTAGAATGTTTTCAAAATATAGGCTTAAAACATGCTAAAAATCGATATTTTAGTTGTCCAAAGTTGATATGTCCATACATCTTGTGTACCCGTTTATATCCCAAATTTAGGCTCAGAACACCCTAAAATTCAATATTTTTGGGTAAAAGAAGCGATCTGTACATGCCTACTCCGTGTTAGAGTATTTTCAAAATATAGGCCCAAAACATGCTAAAAATCGATATTTTGTGTGCCCAAAGTCGATATGTGCTTGCATCTTCTGTACCCGTTTATATCTCAAATTCAGACTCAAAACACCCGAAAATTAGATATTTTTGTGTCCCAGAAACGATCTCTACATGCCTACTCCTTCTTAGAATGTTTTCAAGATACAGACCCAAAATATGCTCAAAATCGATATTTTAGGTTGCCAAAGTCAATATGTGTATGCATATTCTGTACCCGTTTATATCCCAAATTCAGGCTGAAAACACCCGAAAATTCGATATTTTTGTGTCCCAGAAGCAATCTGTACATGCCTACTCCGTGTTAGAGTATTTTCACATACGGGCCAAAAACATGCTCAAAATCGATATTTTGGGTGCCCAAAGTCGATATGTGCATGTATCTTCTGTACCCGTTTATATCTCAAATTCAGGCTCAAAACACCCGAAAATTCGATATTTTTGTGTCCCAGAAGCAATCTTTACATGCCTACTTCGTGTTAGAGTATTCTTAAAATACAGGCCCAAAACATGCTCAAAATCGATATTTTGGGTGCATTAAGTCGATATCTGCATGCATCTTCAATACCCGTTTAAATCTCAAATTCACGCTCAAAACAATGGAAAATTCGATATTTTTGGGTCCCAAAAGCGATCTGTACATGCCTACTCATTGCTAGAATATTTTCAAAATATAGGCACAAAACATGCTGAAAATCGATAGTTTAGGTGCCCAAAGTTGATATATGCTTGCATCTTCTGTACCCGTTTATATCTCAAATTCAGACTCAAAACACCCGAAAATTAGATATTTTTGGGTCCCAGAAGCGATCTGTACATGCCTACTCCTTGCTAGAATGTTTTCAAGATACAGACCCACAACATGCTCAAAATCGATATTTTAGGTTGCTAAAGTCGATATGTGCATGCATGTTCTGTACCCGTTTATATCTCAAATTCAGGCTCAAAACCCCCGAAAATTCGATATTTTTGGGTCTCATAAGCGATCTGTACATGCCTACTCCGTGTTAGAGTATTTTCAAAATACATACCCAAAACATGCTGAAAATCGATATTTTAGGTGCCCATAGTCGATATGTGCATGCATCTTCTGTACCCGTTTATATCTCAAATTCAGGCTCAAAACTCCCGAAAATTCAGTATATTTGGGTCCTAGAAGCGATCTGTACATGCCTATTCCTTGCTAAAATGTTTTCAAGATCCAGACCCAAAATATGCTCAAAATTGATATTTTACGTTCATTAAGTCGATATCTGCATGCTTCTTCAATACACGTTTAAATCTCAAATTCACGCTCAAAACAATGGAAAATTCGATATTTTTGTGTCCCAGAAGCAATCTGTACATGCCTACTTCGTGTTAGAGTATTCTTAAAATACAGGCCCAAAACATGCTCAAAATCGATATTTTGGGTGCTAAAGTCGATATGTGAATGCATCTTCTGTACCCGTTTATATCTCAAATTCAGGCTCAAAACACCCGAAAATTAGATATTTTTGTGTCCCAGAAGTGATCTCTACATGCCTACTCCTTCTAAGAATGTTTTCAAGATACACACCCAAAACATGCTCCAAATCGATATTTTAGGTGTCCAAAGTCAATATGTGTATGCATCTTCTGTACCCGTTTACATCCCAAATTCAGGCTGAAAACACTCGAAAATTCGATATTTTTGGGTCCCAGAAGCGATCTGTACATGCCTACTCATTGCTAGAATATTTTCAAAATATAGGCCCAAAACATGCTAAAAATCGATATTTTGGGTTCCCAAAGTCGATATGTACATGCATCTTCTGTACCCATTATATATCTCAAATTCAGGCTCAGAAAACCCAAAAATTCAATATTTTATGTGTCCTAGAAGCAATCTGTACTTGCCTACTCCGAATTAGAATATTTTCAAAATACAGTCCCAAAGCATGCTAAAAATCGATATTTTGGGTGCCCAAAGTCGATATGTGCATTCATCTTCTGTACCCGTTTATATCTCAATTTCAGGCTCAAAACACCCAAAAGTTCGATATTTTTGTGTCCCAGAAGCAATCTGTACATGCCTACTCATTGCTAGAATATTTTCAAAATAAAGGCCCAAAACATGCTAAAAATCGATATTTTGGGTTCCCAAAGTCGATATGTACATGCATCTTCTGTACCCATTATATATCTCAAATTCAGGCTCAGAAAACCGAAAAATTCAATATTTTATGTGTCCTAGAAGCAATCTGTACTTGCCTACTCCGAATTAGAATATTTTCAAAATACAGGCCCAAAACATGCTCAAAATCGATATTTTGGGTGCTAAAGTCCATATGTGAATGCATCTTCTGTACCCGTTTAAATCTCAAATTCAGGCTCAAGACACCCGAAAACTCGATATTTTTGGGTCCCAGAAGCGATCTGTACATGCATACTCTTTGCAAAAATGTTTTCAAAATATAGATCCAAAACATGCTAAAAATCGATATTTTGTGTGCCCAAAGTCGATATGTGCTTGCATCTTCTGTACACTTTTATATCTCAAATTCAGACTCAAAACACCCGAAAATTAGATATTTTTGGGTTCCAGAAGCGATCTGTACATGCCTACTCCTTGCTTGAATGTTTTCAAGATACAGACCCACAACATGCTGAAAATCGATATTTTAGGTTGACAAAGTCAATATGTGTATGCATCTTCTGTACCCGTTTATATCCCAAATTCAAGCTGAAAACACCCGAAAATTCGATATTTTTGGGTCCCAGAAGCGATCTGTACATGCCTACTCATTGCTAGAATATTCTCAAAATATAGGCCCAAAACATGCTCAAAATCGATATTTTGGGTGCCCAAAGTCGATATGTCCATACATCTTGTGTACCCGTTTATATCCCTAATTCAGGCTCAGAACACCCGAAAATTCAATATTTTTGGGTCCCAGAAGCGATCTGTACATGCCTAATCCGTGTTAGAGTATTTTCAAAATATAGGCCCAAAACATGCTAAAAATCGATATTTTGTGTGCCCAAAGTCGATATGTGCTTGCATCTTCTGTACCCGTTTATATCTCAAATTCAGACTCAAAACACCCGAAAATTAGATATTTTTGTGTCCCAGAAGCGATCTGTACATGCCTACTCCTTCTTAGAATGTTTTCAAGATACAGACCCAAAACATGCTCAAAATCGATATTTTAGGTTGCCAAAGTCAATATGTGTATGCATCTTCTGTACCCGTTTATATCCCAAATTCAGGCTGAAAACACCCGAAAATTCGATATTTTTGGGTCCCTGAAGCGATCTGTACATGCCTATTCATTGCTAGAAGATTTTCAAAATATAGGCCAAAAACATGCTAAAAATCGATATTTTGGGTGCCCAAAGTCGATATGTGCATGCATCTTCTGTACCCATTATATATTTTAAATTCAGGCTCAGAAAACCCGAAAATTCAATATTTTATGTGTCCTAGAAGCGATCTGTTCATGCCTACTCCGTATTAGAGTATTTTCACAATACGGGCCAAAAACATGCTCAAAATCGATATTTTGGGTGCCCAAAGTCGATATGTGCATGAATCTTCTGTATCCGTTTATATCTCAAATTCAGGCTCAAAACACCCGAAAATTCGATATTTTTGTGTCCCAGAAGCAATCTGTACACGCCTACTTCGTGTTAGAGTATTCTTAAAATACAGGCCCAAAACATGCTCAAAATCGATATTTTGTGTGCATTAAGTCGATATCTGCATGCATCTTAAATACCCGTTTAAATCTCAAATTCACGCTCAAAACAATGGAAAATTCAATATTTTTGGGTCCCAGAAGCGATCTGTACATGCCTACTCCGTGTTAGAGTATTTTCAAAATATAGGCCCAAAACATGCTAAAAATCGATATTTTGTGTGCCCAAAGTCGATATGTGCTTGCATCTTCTATACCCGTTTATATCTCAAATTCAGGCTCAGAACGCCCGAAAAATCGATATTTTTGTGTCCCAGAAGCAATCTGTACATGCCTACTCCGTGTTAGAGTATTTTCACAATACGGGCCAAAAACATGCTCAAAATCGATATTTTGGGTGCCCAAAGTCGATATGTGCATGCATCTTCTGTACACGTTTATATCTCAAATTCAGGCTCAAAACACCCGAAAATTCGATATTTTTGTGTCCCAAAAGCAAACTGTACATGCCTACTTCGTGTTAGAGTATTCTTAAAATACAGGCCCAAAACATGCTCAAAATCGATATTTTGGTGCATTAAGTCGATATCTGCATGCATCTTCAATACCCGTTTAAATCTCAAATTCACGCTTAAAACAATGGAAAATTCAATATTTTTGGGTCCCAGAAGCGATCTGTACATGCCTACCCAGTGCTAGAATATTTTTAAAATATAGGCTCAAAACATGCTAAAAATCGATAATTTAGGTGTCCAAAGTCGATATGTGGATGCATCTTCTGTACCCGTTTATATCTCAGATTCAGGCTTAAAACACGAGAAAATTCGATATTTTTGTGTCCCAGAAGCAATCTGTACATGCCTACTTCGTGTTAGAGTATTCTTAAAATACAGGCCCAAAACATGCTCAAAATCGATATTTTGGGTGCTAAAGTCCATATGTGAATGCATCTTCTGTACCCGTTTATATCTCAAATTCAGGCTCAAAACACCCGAAAACTCGATATTTTTGGGTCCCAGAAGCGATCTGTACATGCATACTCTTTGCAAAAATGTTTTCAAAATATAGATCCAAAACATGCTAAAAATCGATATTTTGTGTGCCCAAAGTCGATATGTGCTTGCATCTTCTGTACACTTTTATATCTCAAATTCAGACTCAAAACACCCGAAAATTAGATATTTTTGGGTTCCAGAAGCGATCTGTACATGCCTACTCTTTGCTAGAATGTTTTCAAGATACAGACCCACAACATGCTGAAAATCGATATTTTAGGTTGCCAAAGTCAATATGTGTATGCATCTTCTGTACCCGTTTATATCCCAAATTCAAGCTGAAAACACCCGAAAATTCGATATTTTTGGGTCCCAGAAGCGATCTGTACATGCCTACTCATTGCTAGAATATTTTCAAAATATAGGCCCAAAACATGCTAAAAATCGATATTTTGGGTGCCCAAAGTCGATATGTGCATGCATCTTCTGTACAAATTATATATCTCAAATTAAAGCTCAGAAAACCCGAAAATTCAATATTGTATGTGTCCTAGAAGCGATCTATACATGCCTAATCCGTGTTAGAGTATTTTCACAATACGGGCCAAAAACATGCTAAAAATTGATATTTTGGGTGCCCAAAGTCGATATGTGCATGCATCTTCTGTACCCGTTTATATCTCAAATTCAGGCTCAAAACACCCAAAAATACGATATTTTTGTGTCCAAGAAGCAATCTGTACATGCCTACTCCATGTTAGAGTTTTTTCACAATACGGGCCAAAAACATGCTCAAAATCGATATTTTGTGTGCCCAAAGTCGATATGTGCATGCATCTTCTGTACCCGTTTATATCTCAATTTCAGGCTCAAAACACCCAAAAATTCGATATTTTTGTGACCCAGAAGCAATCTGTACATGCCTACTCCATGTTAGAGTTTTTTAACAATACGGGCCAAAAACATGCTCAAAATCGATATTTTGTGTGCCCAAAGTCGATATGTGCATGCATCTTCTGTACCCGTTTATATCTCAAATTCAGGCTCGGAACACCCAAAAATTCGATATTTTTGGGTCCCAGAAGCGATCTGTACATGCCTACTCCTTGCTAGAATGTTTTCAAGATACAGACCAATAACATGCTCAAAATCGATAATTTAGGTGCCCAAAGTCGATATGTCCATGCATCTTCTGTACCCATTATATATCTCAAATTAAGGCTCAGAAAACCCGAAAATTCAATATTGTATGTGTCCTAGAAGCTATCTGTACATGCCTACTCCGTATTAGAGTATTTTTAAGATACAGGCCCAAAACATGCAAAAAAATCGGTATTTTGGGTACCCAAAGTCGATATGTGCATGCTTCTTCTGTACCCGTTTATATCTCAAATTCAGGCTCGGAACACCCAAAAATTCGATATTTTTGGGTCCCAGAAGCGATCTGTACATGCCTACTCCTTGCTAGAATGTTTTTAAGATACAGACCAATAACATGCTTAAAAATCGATACTTTAGGTGCCCAATGTTGATATGTGCATGCATCTTCTGTACCCATTATATATCTCAAATTCAGGCTCAAAACAACCGAAAATTCGATATTTTCGGGTCCCAGAGGCGATCTGTACATGCCTACTCCTTGCAAGAATGTTTTCAAAATATAGACCCAAAATATGCTCAAAATCGATATTTTATGTACAAAATGTCGATTTGTGCATGCATCTTCTGTACCCGTTTATATCTCAAATTCAGGATCAAAACACCCGAAAATTCGATATTTTTGGGTCCCAAAAGCGATCTGTACATGCCTACTCCGTGTTAGAGTATTTTCAAAATATCGGCCCAAAACATGCTAAAAATCGATATTTTGTGTGCCCAAAGTCAATATGTGCTTGCATCTTCTGTACCCGTTTATATCTCAAATTCAGACTCAAAACCCCCGAAAATTAGATATTTTTGTGTTCCAGAAGCGATCTCAACATGCCTACTCCTTCTTAGAATGTTTTGAAGATACAGACCCAAAACATGCTCAAAATCGATATTTTAGGTTGCCAAAGTCAATATGTGTATGCATCTTCTGTACCCGTTTATATCCCAAATTCAGGCTGAAAACACCCGAAAATTCGATATTTTTGGGTCTCAAAAGCGATCTGTACATGCCTACTCCTTCTTAGAATGTTTTCAAGATACAGACCCAAAACATGCTCAAAATCGATATTTTAGGTTGCCAAATTCAATATGTGTATGCATCTTCTGTAACCGTTTATATCCCAAATTCAGGCTGAAAACACCCGAAAATTCGATATTTTTGGGTCCCAAAAGCGATCTGTACATGCCTACTCATTGCTAGAATATTTTCAAAATATAGGCACAAAACATGCTGAAAATCGATATTTTAGTTGTCCAAAGTTGATATGTCCATACATCTTGTGTACCCGTTTATATCCCTAATTCAGGCTCAGAACACCCGAAAATTCGATATTTTTGTGTCCCAGAAGCAATCTGTACATGCCTACTCCGTGTTAGAGTATTTTCAAAATATAGGCCCAAAACATGCTAAAAATCGATATTTTATGTACAAAATGTCGATTTGTGCATGCATCTTCTGTACCCGTTGATATCTCAAATTCAGACTCAAAACACCCGAAAATTAGATATTTTTGTGTTCCAGAAGCGATCTCAACATGCCTACTCCTTCTTAGAATGTTTTGAAGATACAGACCCAAAACATGCTCAAAATCGATATTTTAGGTTGCCAAAGTCAATATGTGTATGCATCTTCTGTACCCGTTTATATCCCAAATTCAGGCTGAAAACACCCGAAAATTCGATATTTTTGGGTCCCAGAAGTGATCTGTACATGCCTATTCATTGCTAGAAGATTTTCAAAATATAGGCCAAAAACATGCTAAAAATCGATATTTTGGGTGCCCAAAGTCGATATGTGCATACATCTTCTGTACCCATTATATATCTCAAATTCAGGCTCAGAAAACCCGAAAATTCAATATTTTATGTGTCCTAGAAGCGATCTGTACATGCCTACTCCGTATTAGAGTATTTTCACAATACGGGCTAAAAACATGCTCAAAATCGATATTTTGGGTGCCCAAAGTCGATATGTGCATGCATCTTCTGTACCCGTTTATATCTCAAATTCAAGCTCAAAACACCCGAAAATTCGATATTTTTGTGTCCCAGAAGCAATCTGTACATGCCTACTTCGTGTTAGAGTATTTTTAAAATACAGGCCCAAAACATGCTCAAAATCGATATTTTGGGTGCATTAAGTCGATATCTGCATGCATCTTCAATACCCGTTTAAATCTCAAATTCACGCTCAAAACAATGGAAAATTCAATATTTTTGGGTCCCAGAAGCGATCTGTATATGCCTACCCAGTGCTAGAATGTTTTCAAAATATAGGCTCAAAACATGCTAAAAATCGATAATTTTGGTGTCCAAAGTCGAAATGTGGATGCATCTTCTGTACCCGTTTATATCTCAGATTCAGGCTTAAAACACGAAAAAATTCGATATTTTTGTGTCCCAGAAGCAATCTGTACATGCTTTCTTCGTGTTAGAGTATTCTTAAGATACAGGCCCAAAACATGCTCAAAATCGATATTTTGGATGCTAAAGTCGATATGTGAATGCATCTTCTGTACCCGTTTATATCTCAAATTCAGGCTCAAAACACCTGAAAACTCGATATTTTTGGTTCCGAGAAGCGATCTGTACATGCCTATTCCTTGCTAAAATGTTTTCAAGATACAGACCCAAAATATGCTCAAAATTGATATTTTACGTGCATTAAGTCGATATCTGCATGCATCTTCAATACCCGTTTAAATCTCAAATTCACGCTCAAAACAATGGAAAATTCAATATTTTTGGGTCCCAGAAGCGATCTGTACATGCCTACCCAGTGCGAGAATGTTTTTAAAATATAGGCTCAAAACATGCTGAAAATCGATAATTTAGGTGTCCAAAGTCGATATGTTGATGCATCTTCTGTACCCGTTTATATCTCAGATTCAGGCTTAAAACACGAGAAAATTCGATATTTTTGTGTCCCAGAAGCAATCTGCACATGCCTACTTCGTGTTAGAGTATTTTTAAAATACAGGCCCAAAACATGCTCAAAATCGATATTTTGGATGCTAAAGTCGATATGTGAATGCATCTTCTGTACCCGTTTATATCTCAAATTCAGGCTCAAAACACCCGAAAACTCGATATTTTTGGGTCCCAGAAGCGATCTGTACATGCCTACTCTTTGCAAGAATGTTTTCAAAATATAGACCCAAAACATGCTCAAAATCGATATTTTATGTACAAAATGTCGATTTGTGCATGCATCTTCTGTACCCGTTTATATCTCAAATTCAGGATCAAAACACCCGAAAATTCGATATTTTTGTGTCCCAGAAGCGATCTGTACATGCCTACTCCGTGTTAGAGTATTTTCAAAATATAGGCCCAAAACATGCTAAAAATCGATATTTTGTGTTCCCAAAGTCAATATGTGATTGCATCTTCTGTACCCGTTGATATCTCAAATTCAGACTCAAAACACCCGAAAATTAGATATTTTTGTGTTCCAGAAGCGATCTCAACATGCCTACTCCTTCTTAGAATGTTTTGAAGATACAGACCCAAAACATGCTCAAAATCGATATTTTAGGTTGCCAAAGTCAATAAGTGTATGCATCTTCTGTAAACGTTTATATCCCAAATTCAGGCTGAAAACACCCGAAAATTCGATATTTTTGGGTCCCAGAAGCGATCTGTACATGCCTATTCATTGCTAGAAGATTTTCAAAATATAGGCCAAAAACATGCTAAAAATCGATATTTTGGGTGCCCAAAGTCGATATGTGCATGCATCTTCTGTACCCATTATATATTTTAAATTCAGGCTCAGAAAACACGAAAATTCAATATTTTATGTGTCCTAGAAGCGATCTGTTCATGCCTACTCCGTATTAGAGTATTTTCACAATACGGGCCAAAAACATGCTCAAAATCGATATTTTGGGTGCCCAAAGTCGATATGTGCATGCATCTTCTGTTCCCGTTTATATCTCAAATTCAGACTCAAAACACCCGAAAATTCGATATTTTTGTGTCCCAGAAGCAATCTGTACACGCCTACTTCGTGTTAGAGTATTCTTAAAATACAGGCCCAAAACATGCTCAAAATCGATATTTTGGGTGCATTAAGTCGATATCTGCATGCATCTTAAATACCCGTTTAAATCTCAAATTCACGCTCAAAACAATGGAAAATTCAATATTTTTGGGTCCCAGAAGCGACCTGTATATGCCTACCCAGTGCTAGAATGTTTTCAAAATATAGGCTCAAAACATGCTAAAAATCGATAATTTAGGTGTCTAAAGTCGATATGTCTAAAGTCGATATATGGAAGACAGAGGGTTTAAGATTAGCAGGGCAAAGACAGAGTATATGGTTTTTAATGGAGAGGAAGAAATCGGAGATGTGATGCTAGGGGTTGAGAGGCTTAAGCGAGTCAACACTTTTAAGTATCTTGGCTCAAGTGTGGCATCGGATGGAACACTCGACTATGAAATAAATCATAGAATTAAATCAGGGTGGAGAAATTGGAAAAACACCTCGGGAGTATTGTGCGACAAAAAGATCAGCGCACGAGTGAAAGGAAAGGTATATAAAACTGTGGTGAGACCTGCATTTATGTACGGAGCAGAAACCTGGCCCATCAAAAAGGCTCAGGAGAAGAAATTGGAGGTGGCAGAGATGAGGATGCTAAGATGGATGTGCGGAGTGACGAGATGTGATAGAATTAGAAACAAAAGGATAAGAGGAACAACCAAAGTGATTGAAATATCAAAGAAAGTGCAAGAGCGAATGGTATGGTCATGTGATGAGGAGGGAGGATAATAACATAGCTAAGAAGGTCATATTTATAGAAGTAGAAGGCAGAAGGAAAAGAGGAAGGCCAAGAAGAAGATGGAAGGATTGTGTGGATGAAGACCTTAAAGAGAAGAATCTGACTGGAGACGAATATGGCGACAGAGGACAGTGGAAGCAACTTACCAAAAACAGCGACCCCGTATAAAGACGGGAAAAGCTGGGGAAGAAGAAGAAGAAGAAGAAGAAAGTCGATATGTGGATGCATCTTCTGTACCCGTTTATATCTCAGATTCAGGCTTAAAACACGAGAAAATTCGATATTTTTGTGTCCCAGAAGCAATCTGTACATGCCTACTTCGTGTTAGAGTATTCTTAAAATACAGGCCCAAAACATGCTCAAAATCGATATTTAGGATTCTAAAGTCGATATGTGAATGCATCTTCTGTACCCGTTTATATCTCAAATTCAGGCTCAAAACACCCGAAAACTCGATATTTTTGGGTCCCAGAAGCGATCTGTACATGCCTACTCTTTGCAAGAATGTTTTCAAAATATAGACCCAAAACATGCTCAAAATCGATATTTTATGTACAAAATGTCGATTTGTGCATGCATCTTCTGTACCCGTTTATATCTCAAATTCAGGATCAAAACACCCGAAAATTCGATATTTTTGTGTCCCAAAAGCGATCTGTACATGCCTACTCCGTGTTAGAGTATTTTCAAAATAAAGGCCCAAAACATGCTAAAAATCGATATTTTGTGTGCAAAAAGTCAATATGTGCTTGCATTTTCTGTACCCGTTTATATCTCAAATTCAGACTCAAAACACCCGAAAATTAGATATTTTTGTGTTCCAAAAGCGATCTCAACATGCCTACTCCTTCTTAGAATGTTTTGAAGATACAGACCCAAAACATGCTCAAAATCGATATTTTAGGTTGCCAAAGTCAATATGTGTATGCATCTTCTGTACCCGTTTATATCCCAAATTCAGGCTGAAAACACCCAAAAATTCGATATTTTTGGGTCTCAAAAGCGATCTGTACATGCCTACTCCTTCTTAGAATGTTTTCAAGATACAGACCCAAAACATGCTCAAAATCAATATTTTAGGTTGCCAAAGTCTATATGTGTATGCATCTTCTGTACCCGTTTATATCCCAAATTCAGGCTGAAAACACCCGAAAATTCGATATTTTTGGGTCCCAGAAGCGATCTGTACATGCCTATTCATTGCTAGAAGATTTTCAAAATATAGGCCAAAAACATGCTAAAAATCGATATTTTGGGTGCCCAAAGTCGATATGTGCATAAATCTTCTATACCCGTTTATATCTCAAATTCAGGCTCAAAACACCCGAAAATTCGAGATTATTGTGTCCCAGAAGCAATCTGTACACGCCGACTTCGTGTTAGAGTATTCTTAAAATACAGGCCCAAAACATGCTCAAAATCGATATTTTGGGTGCATTAAGTCGATATCTGCATGCATCTTCAATACCCGTTTAAATCTCAAATTCACGCTCAAAACAATGGAAAATTCAATATTTTTGGGTCCCAGAAGCGACCTGTATATGCCTACCCAGTGCTAGAATGTTTTCAAAATATAGGCTCAAAACATGCTAAAAATCGATAATTTAGGTGTCTAAAGTCGATATGTGGATGCATCTTCTGTACCCGTTTATATCTCAGATTCAGGCTTAAAACACGAGAAAATTCGATATTTTTGTGTCCCAGAAGCAATCTGTACATGCCTACTTCGTGTTAGAGTATTCTTAAAATACAGGCCCAAAACATGCTCAAAATCGATATATTGGATGCTAAAGTCGATATGTGAATGCATCTTCTGTACCCGTTTATATCTCAAATTCAAGCTCAAAACACCCGAAAACTCGATATTTTTGGGTCCCAGAAGCGATCTGTACATGCCTACTCTTTGCAAGAATGTTTTCAAAATATAGACCCAAAACATGCTCAAAATCGATATTTTATGTACAAAATGTCGATTTGTGCATGCATCTTCTGTACCCGTTTATATCTCAAATTCAGGATCAAAACACCCATAAATTCGATATTTTTGTGTCCCAGAAGCGATCTGTACATGCCTACTCCGTGTTAGAGTATTTTCAAAATATAGGCCCAAAACATGCTAAAAATCGATATTTTGTGTGCCCAAAGTCAATATGTGCTTGCATCTTCTGTACCCGTTTATATCTCAAATTCAGACACAAAACACCCGAAAATTAGATATTTTTGTGTTCCAGAAGCGATCTCAACATGCCTACTCCTTCTTAGAATGTTTTGAAGATACAGACCTAAAACATGCTCAAAATCGATATTTTAGGTTGCCAAAGTCAGTATGTGTATGCATCTTCTGTACCCGTTTATATCCCAAATTCAGGCTGAAAACACCCGAAAATTCGATATATTTGGGTCTCAAAAGCGATCTGTACATGCCTACTCGTTGCTAGAATATTTTCAAAATATAGGCACAAAACATGCTGAAAATCGATAGTTTAGGTGCCCAAAGTCGATATATGCTTCCATCTTCTGTACCCGTTTATATCTCAAATTCAGACTCAAAACACCCGAAAATTCGATATTTTTGGGTCCCAGAAGCGATCTGTACATGCCTACTCCTTGCTAGAATGTTTTCTAAATACAGACCCACAACATGCTCAAAATCGATATTTTAGGTTGCCAAAGTCAATATGTGTATGCATCTTCTGTACCCGTTTATATCCCAAATTCAGGCTGAAAACACCCGAAAATTCGATATTTTTGGGTCCCAGAAGCGATCTATACATGCCTATTCATTGCTAGAAGATTTTCAAAATATAGGCCCAAAACATGCTAAAAATCGATATTTTGGGTGCCCAAAGTCGATATGTGCATGCATCTTCTGTACCCATTATATATTTTAAATTCAGGCTCAGAAAACCCGAAAATTCAATATTTTATGTGTCCTAGAAGCGATCTGTTCATGCCTACTCCGTATTAGAGTATTTTCACAATACGGGCCAAAAACATGCTCAAAATCGATATTTTGGGTGCCCAAAGTCGATATGTGCATGCATCTTCTGTACCCGTTTATATCTCAAATTCAGGCTCAAAACACCCGAAAATTCGATATTTTTTTTTCCCAGAAGCAATCTGTACACGCCTACTTCGTGTTAGAGTATTCTTAAAATACAGGCCCAAAACATGCTCAAAATCGATATTTTGGGTGCATTAAGTCGATATCTGCATGCATCTTAAATACCCGTTTAAATCTCAAATTCACGCTCAAAACAATGGAAAATTCAATATTTTTGGGTCCCAGAAGCGACCTGTATATGCCTACCCAGTGCTAGAATGTTTTCAAAATATAGGCTCAAAACATGCTAAAAATCGATAATTTAGGTGTCTAAAGTCGATATGTCTAAAGTCGATATATGGAAGACAGAGGGTTTAAGATTAGCAGGGCAAAGACAGAGTATATGGTTTTTAATGGAGAGGAAGAAATCGGAGATGTGATGCTGGGGGTTGAGAGGCTTAAGCGGGTCAACACTTTTAAGTATCTTGGCTCAAGTGTGGCATCGGATGGAACACTCGACTATGAAATAAATCATAGAATTAAATCAGGGTGGAGAAATTGGAAAAACACCTCGGGAGTATTGTGCGACAAAAAGATCAGCGCACGAGTGAAAGGAAAGGTATATAAAACTGTGGTGAGACCTGCATTTATGTACGGAGCAGAAACCTGGCCCATCAAAAAGGCTCAGGAGAAGAAATTGGAGGTGGCAGAGATGAGGATGCTAAGATGGATGTGCGGAGTGACGAGATGTGATAGAATTAGAAACAAAAGGATAAGAGGAACAACCAAAGTGATTGAAATATCAAAGAAAGTGCAAGAGCGAAGGTTACAATGGTATGGTCATGTGATGAGGAGGGAGGATAATAACATAGCTAAGAAGGTCATGAATATAGAAGTAGAAGGCAGAAGGAAAAGAGGAAGGCCAAGAAGAAGATGGAAGGATTGTGTGGATGAAGACCTTAAAGAGAAGAATCTGACTGGAGACGAATATGGCGACAGAGGACAGTGGAAGCAACTTACCAAAAACAGCGACCCCGTATAAAGACGGGAAAAGCTGCGGAAGAAGAAGAAGAAGAAGAAGAAAGTCGATATGTGGATGCATCTTCTGTACCCGTTTATATCTCAGATTCAGGCTTAAAACACGAGAAAATTCGATATTTTTGTGTCCCAGAAGCAATCTGTACATGCCTACTTCGTGTTAGAGTATTCTTAAAATACAGGCCCAAAACATGCTCAAAATCGATATTTTGGATGCTAAAGTCGATATGTGAATGCATCTTCTGTACCCGTTTATATCTCAAATTCAGGCTCAAAACACCCGAAAACTCGATATTTTTGGGTCCCAGAAGCGATCTGTACATGCCTACTCTTTGCAAGAATGTTTTCAAAATATAGACCCAAAACATGCTCAAAATCGATATTTTATGTACAAAATGTCGATTTGTGCATGCATCTTCTGTACCCGTTTATATCTCAAATTCAGGATCAAAACACCCGAAAATTCGATATTTTTGTGTCCCAGAAGCGATCTGTACATGCCTACTCCGTGTTAGAGTATTTTCAAAATATAGGCCCAAAACATGCTAAAAATCGATATTTTGTGTACCCAAAGTCAATATGTGCTTGCATCTTCTGTACCCGTTTATATCTCAAATTCAGACTCAAAACACCCGAAAATTAGATATTTTTGTGTTCCAGAAGCGATCTCAACATGCCTACTCCTTCTTAGAATGTTTTGAAGATACAGACCCAAAACATGCTCAAAATCGATATTTTAGGTTGCCAAAGTCAATATGTGTATGCATCTTCTGTACCCGTTTATATCCCAAATTCAGGCTGAAAACACCCGAAAATTCGATATATTTGGGTCTCAAAAGCGATCTGTACATGCCTACTAGTTGCTAGAATATTTTCAAAATATAGGCACAAAACATGCTGAAAATCGATAGTTTAGGTGCCCAAAGTCGATATATGCTTCCATCTTCTGTACCCGTTTATATCTCAAATTCAGACTCAAAACACCCGAAAATTAGATTTTTTTGGGTCCCAGAAGCGATCTGTACATGCCTACTCCTTGCTAGAATGTTTTCTAAATACAGACCCACAACATGCTCAAAATCGATATTTTAGGTTGCCAAAGTCAATATGTGTATGCATCTTCTGTACCCGTTTATATCCCAAATTCAGGCTGAAAACACCCGAAAATTCGATATTTTTGGGTCCCAGAAGCGATCTGTACATGCCTATTCATTGCTAGAAGATTTTCAAAATATAGGCCAAAAACATGCTAAAAATCGATATTTTGGGTGCCCAAAGTCGATATGTGCATGCATCTTCTGTACCCATTATATATTTTAAATTCAGGCTCAGAAAATCCGAAAATTCAATATTTTATGTGTCCTAGAAGCGATCTGTTCATGCCTACTCCGTATTAGAGTATTTTCACAATACGGGCCAAAAACATGCTCAAAATCGATATTTTGGGTGCCCAAAGTCGATATGTGCATGCATCTTCTGTACCCGTTTATATCTCAAATTCAGGCTCAAAACACCCGAAAATTCGATATTTTTTTTTTCCAGAAGCAATCTGTACACGCCTACTTCGTGTTAGAGTATTCTTAAAATACAGGCCCAAAACATGCTCAAAATCGATATTTTGGGTGCATTAAGTCGATATCTGCATGCATCTTAAATACCCGTTTAAATCTCAAATTCACGCTCAAAACAATGGAAAATTCAATATTTTTGGGTCCCAGAAGCGACCTGTATATGCCTACCCAGTGCTAGAATGTTTTCAAAATATAGGCTCAAAACATGCTAAAAATCGATAATTTAGGTGTCTAAAGTCGATATGTCTAAAGTCGATATATGGAAGACAGAGGAGAGGGTTTAAGATTAGCAGGGCAAAGACAGAGTATATGGTTTTTAATGGAGAGGAAGAAATCGGAGATGTGATGCTGGGGGTTGAGAGGCTTAAGCGGGTCAACACTTTTAAGTATCTTGGCTCAAGTGTGGCATCGGATGGAACACTCGACTATGAAATAAATCATAGAATTAAATCAGGGTGGAGAAATTGGAAAAACACCTCGGGAGTATTGTGCGACAAAAAGATCAGCGCACGAGTGAAAGGAAAGGTATATAAAACTGTGGTGAGACCTGCATTTATGTACGGAGCAGAAACCTGGCCCATCAAAAAGGCTCAGGAGAAGAAATTGGAGGTGGCAGAGATGAGGATGCTAAGATGGATGTGCGGAGTGACGAGATGTGATAGAATTAGAAACAAAAGGATAAGAGGAACAACCAAAGTGATTGAAATATCAAAGAAAGTGCAAGAGCGAAGGTTACAATGGTATGGTCATGTGATGAGGAGGGAGGATAATAACATAGCTAAGAAGGTCATGAATATAGAAGTAGAAGGCAGAAGGAAAAGAGGAAGGCCAAGAAGAAGATGGAAGGATTGTGTGGATGAAGACCTTAAAGAGAAGAATCTGACTGGAGACGAATATGGCGACAGAGGACAGTGGAAGCAACTTACCAAAAACAGCGACCCCGTATAAAGACGGGAAAAGCTGGGGAAGAAGAAGAAGAAGAAGAAGAAAGTCGATATGTGGATGCATCTTCTGTACCCGTTTATATCTCAGATTCAGGCTTAAAACACGAAAAAATTCGATATTTTTGTGTCCCAGAAGCAATCTGTACATGCCTACTTCATGTTAGAGTATTCTTAAAATACAGGCCCAAAACATGCTCAAAATCGATATTTTGGATGCTAAAGTCGATATGTGAATGCATCTTCTGTACCCGTTTATATCTCAAATTCAGGCTCAAAACACCCGAAAACTCGATATTTTTGGATCCCAGAAGCAATCTGTACATGCCTACTCTTTGCAAGAATGTTTTCAAAATACAGACCCAAAATATGCTCAAAATCGATATTTTATGTGCAAAATGTCGATTTGTGCATGCATCTTCTGTACCCGTTTATATCTCAAATTCAGGATCAAAACACCCGAAAATTCGATATTTTTGTGTCCAAGAAGCGATCTGTACATGCCTACTCCGTGTTAGAGTATTTTCAAAATATAGGCCCAAAACATGCTAAAAATCGATATTTTGTGTGCCCAAAGTCAATATGTGCTTGCATCTTCTGTACCCGTTTATATCTCAAATTCAGACTCAAAACATCCGAAAATTAGATATTTTTGTGTTCCAGAAGCGATCTCAACAAGCCTACTCCTTCTTAGAATGTTTTGAAGATACAGACCCAAAACATGCTCAAAATCGATATTTTAGGTTGCCAAAGTCAATATGTGTATGCATCTTCTGTACTCGTTTATATCCCAAATTCAGGCTGAAAACACCCGAAAATTCGATATATTTGGGTCTCAAAAGCGATCTGTACATGCCTACTCGTTGCTAGAATATTTTCAAAATATAGGCACAAAACATGCTGAAAATCGATAGTTTAGGTGCCCAAAGTCGATATATGCTTCCATCTTCTGTACCCGTTTATATCTCAAATTCAGACTCAAAACACCCGAAAATTAGATTTTTTTGGGTCCCAGAAGCGATCTGTACATGCCTACTCCTTGCTAGAATGTTTTCTAAATACAGACCCACAACATGCTCAAAATCGATATTTTAGGTTGCCAACGTCAATATGTGTATGCATCTTCTGTACCCGTTTATATCCCAAATTCAGGCTGAAAACACCCGAAAATTCGATATTTTTGGGTCCCAGAAGCGATCTATACATGCCTATTCATTGCTAGAAGATTTTCAAAATATAGGCCAAAAACATGCTAAAAATCGATATTTTGGGTGCCCAAAGTCGATATGTGCATGCATCTTCTGTACCCATTATATATTTTAAATTCAGGCTCAGAAAACCCGAAAATTCAATATTTTATGTGTCCTAGAAGCGATCTGTTCATGCCTACTCCGTATTAGAGTATTTTCACAATACGGGCCAAAAACATGCTCAAAATCGATATTTTGGGTGCCCAAAGTCGATATGTGCATGCATCTTCTGTACCCGTTTATATCTCAAATTCAGGCTCAAAACACCCGAAAATTCGATATTTTTTTTTTCCAGAAGCAATCTGTACACGCCTACTTCGTGTTAGAGTATTCTTAAAATACAGGCCCAAAACATGCTCAAAATCGAT
Organism: Petrolisthes cinctipes; assembly: GCA_033782935.1. Classification (NCBI taxonomy): domain Eukaryota; kingdom Metazoa; phylum Arthropoda; class Malacostraca; order Decapoda; family Porcellanidae; genus Petrolisthes; species Petrolisthes cinctipes. The sequence goes on from JAWQEG010000038.1 coordinate 1,627,793, forward strand.
ATTTTGGGTGCATTAAGTCGATATCTGCATGCATCTTAAATACCCGTTTAAATCTCAAATTCACGCTCAAAACAATGGAAAATTCAATATTTTTGGGTCCCAGAAGCGACCTGTATATGCCTACCCAGTGCTAGAATGTTTTCAAAATATAGGCTCAAAACATGCTAAAAATCGATAATTTAGGTGTCTAAAGTCGATATGTCTAAAGTCGATATATGGAAGACAGAGGGTTTAAGATTAGCAGGGCAAAGACAGAGTATATGGTTTTTAATGGAGAGGAAGAAATCGGAGATGTGATGCTGGGGGTTGAGAGGCTTAAGCGGGTCAACACTTTTAAGTATCTTGGCTCAAGTGTGGCATCGGATGGAACACTCGACTATGAAATAAATCATAGAATTAAATCAGGGTGGAGAAATTGGAAAAACACCTCGGGAGTATTGTGCGACAAAAAGATCAGCGCACGAGTGAAAGGAAAGGTATATAAAACTGTGGTGAGACCTGCATTTATGTACGGAGCAGACACCTGGCCCATCAAAAAGGCTCAGGAGAAGAAATTGGAGGTGGCAGAGATGAGGATGCTAAGATGGATGTGCGGAGTGACGAGATGTGATAGAATTAGAAACAAAAGGATAAGAGGAACAACCAAAGTGATTGAAATATCAAAGAAAGTGCAAGAGCGAAGGTTACAATGGTATGGTCATGTGATGAGGAGGGAGGATAATAACATAGCTAAGAAGGTCATGAATATAGAAGTAGAAGGCAGAAGGAAAAGAGGAAGGCCAAGAAGAAGATGGAAGGATAGTGTGGATGAAGACCTTAAAGAGAAGAATCTGACTGGAGACGAATATGGCGACAGAGGACAGTGGAAGCAACTTACCAAAAACAGCGACCCCGTATAAAGACGGGAAAAGCTGGGGAAGAAGAAGAAGAAGAAGAAGAAAGTCGATATGTGGATGCATCTTCTGTACCCGTTTATATCTCAGATTCAGGCTTAAAACACGAGAAAATTCGATATTTTTGTGTCCCAGAAGCAATCTGTACATGCCTACTTCATGTTAGAGTATTCTTAAAATACAGGCCCAAAACATGCTCAAAATCGATATTTTGGATGCTAAAGTCGATATGTGAATGCATCTTCTGTACCCGTTTATATCTCAAATTCAGGCTCAAAACACCCGAAAACTCGATATTTTTGGATCCCAGAAGCAATCTGTACATGCCTACTCTTTGCAAGAATGTTTTCAAAATATAGACCCAAAACATGCTCAAAATCGATATTTTATGTACAAAATGTCGATTTGTGCATGCATCTTCTGTACCCGTTTATATCTCAAATTCAGGATCAAAACACCCGAAAATTCGATATTTTTGTGTCCAAGAAGCGATCTGTACATGCCTACTCCGTGTTAGAGTATTTTCAAAATATAGGCCCAAAACATGCTAAAAATCGATATTTTGTGTGCCCAAAGTCAATATGTGCTTGCATCTTCTGTACCCGTTTATATCTCAAATTCAGACTCAAAACATCCAAAAATTAGATATTTTTGTGTTCCAGAAGCGATCTCAACAAGCCTACTCCTTCTTAGAATGTTTTGAAGATACAGACCCAAAACATGCTCAAAATCGATATTTTAGGTTGCCAAAGTCAATATGTGTATGCATCTTCTGTACTCGTTTATATCCCAAATTCAGGCTGAAAACACCCGAAAATTCGATATATTTGGGTCTCAAAAGCGATCTGTACATGCCTACTCGTTGCTAGAATATTTTCAAAATATAGGCACAAAACATGCTGAAAATCGATAGTTTAGGTGCCCAAAGTCGATATATGCTTCCATCTTCTGTACCCGTTTATATCTCAAATTCAGACTCAAAACACCCGAAAATTAGATTTTTTTGGGTCCCAGAAGCGATCTGTACATGCCTACTTCTTGCTAGAATGTTTTCTAAATACAGACCCACAACATGCTCAAAATCGATATTTTAGGTTGCCAAAGTCAATATGTGTATGCATCTTCTGTACCCGTTTATATCCCAAATTCAGGCTGAAAACACCCGAAAATTCGATATTTTTGGGTCCCAGAAGCGATCTATACATGCCTATTCATTGCTAGAAGATTTTCAAAATATAGGCCAAAAACATGCTAAAAATCGATATTTTGGGTGCCCAAAGTCGATATGTGCATGCATCTTCTGTACCCATTATATATTTTAAATTCAGGCTCAGAAAACCCGAAAATTCAATATTTTATGTGTCCTAGAAGCGATCTGTTCATGCCTACTCCGTATTAGAGTATTTTCACAATACGGGCCAAAAACATGCTCAAAATCGATATTTTGGGTGCCCAAAGTCGATATGTGCATGCATCTTCTGTACCCGTTTATATCTCAAATTCAGGCTCAAAACACCCGAAAATTCGATATTTTTTTTTTCCAGAAGCAATCTGTACACGCCTACTTCGTGTTAGAGTATTCTTAAAATACAGGCCCAAAACATGCTCAAAATCGATATTTTGGGTGCATTAAGTCGATATCTGCATGCATCTTAAATACCCGTTTAAATCTCAAATTCACGCTCAAAACAATGGAAAATTCAATATTTTTGGGTCCCAGAAGCGACCTGTATATGCCTACCCAGTGCTAGAATGTTTTCAAAATATAGGCTCAAAACATGCTAAAAATCGATAATTTAGGTGTCTAAAGTCGATATGTCTAAAGTCGATATATGGAAGACAGAGGGTTTAAGATTAGCAGGGCAAAGACAGAGTATATGGTTTTTAATGGAGAGGAAGAAATCGGAGATGTGATGCTGGGGGTTGAGAGGCTTAAGCGGGTCAACACTTTTAAGTATCTTGGCTCAAGTGTGGCATCGGATGGAACACTCGACTATGAAATAAATCATAGAATTAAATCAGAGTGGAGAAATTGGAAAAACACCTCGGGAGTATTGTGCGACAAAAAGATCAGCGCACGAGTGAAAGGAAAGGTATATAAAACTGTGGTGAGACCTGCATTTATGTACGGAGCAGAAACCTGGCCCATCAAAAAGGCTCAGGAGAAGAAATTGGAGGTGGCAGAGATGAGGATGCTAAGATGGATGTGCGGAGTGACGAGATGTGATAGAATTAGAAACAAAAGGATAAGAGGAACAACCAAAGTGATTGAAATATCAAAGAAAGTGCAAGAGCGAAGGTTACAATGGTATGGTCATGTGATGAGGAGGGAGGATAATAACATAGCTAAGAAGGTCATGAATATAGAAGTAGAAGGCAGAAGGAAAAGAGGAAGGCCAAGAAGAAGATGGAAGGATTGTGTGGATGAAGACCTTAAAGAGAAGAATCTGACTGGAGACGAATATGGCGACAGAGGACAGTGGAAGCAACTTACCAAAAACAGCGACCCCGTATAAAGACGGGAAAAGCTGGGGAAGAAGAAGAAGAAGAAGAAGAAAGTCGATATGTGGATGCATCTTCTGTACCCGTTTATATCTCAGATTCAGGCTTAAAACACGAGAAAATTCGATATTTTTGTGTCCCAGAAGCAATCTGTACATGCCTACTTCGTGTTAGAGTATTCTTAAAATACAGGCCCAAAACATGCTCAAAATCGATATTTTGGATGCTAAAGTCGATATGTGAATGCATCTTCTGTACCCGTTTATATCTCAAATTCAGGCTGAAAACACCCGAAAACTCGATATTTTTGGGTCCCAGAAGCGATCTGTACATGCCTACTCTTTGCAAGAATTTTTTCAAAATATAGACCCAAAACATGCTCAAAATCGATATTTTATGTACAAAATGTCGATTTGTGCATGCATCTTCTGTACTCGTTTATATCTCAAATTCAGGATCAAAACACCCGAAAATTCGATATTTTTGTGTCCCAGAAGCGATCTGTACATGCCTACTCCGTGTTAGAGTATTTTCAAAATATAGGCCCAAAACATGCTAAAAATCGATATTTTGTGTGCCCAAAGTCAATATGTGCTTGCATCTTCTGTACCCGTTTATATCTCAAATTCAGACTCAAAACACCCGAAAATTAGATATTTTTGTGTTCCAGAAGCGATCTCAACATGCCTACTCCTTCTTAGAATGTTTTGAAGATACAGACCCAAAACATGCTCAAAATCGATATTTTAGGTTGCCAAAGTCAATATGTGTATGCATCTTCTGTACCCGTTTATATCCCAAATTCAGGCTGAAAACACCCGAAAATTCGATATATTTGGGTCTCAAAAGCGATCTGTACATGCCTACTCGTTGCTAGAATATTTTCAAAATATAGGCACAAAACATGCTGAAAATCGATAGTTTAGGTGCCCAAAGTCGATATATGCTTCCATCTTCTGTACCCGTTTATATCTCAAATTCAGACTCAAAACACCCGAAAATTAGATTTTTTTGGGTCCCAGAAGCGATCTGTACATGCCTACTCCTTGCTAGAATGTTTTCTAAATACAGACCCACAACATGCTCAAAATCGATATTTTAGGTTGCCAAAGTCAATATGTGTATGCATCTTCTGTACCCGTTTATATCCCAAATTCAGGCTGAAAACACCCGAAAATTCGATATTTTTGGGTCCCAGAAGCGATCTGTACATGCCTATTCATTGCTAGAAGATTTTCAAAATATAGGCCAAAAACATGCTAAAAATCGATATTTTGGGTGCCCAAAGTCGATATGTGCATGCATCTTCTGTACCCATTATATATTTTAAATTCAGGCTCAGAAAACCCGAAAGTTCAATATTTTATGTGTCCTAGAAGCGATCTGTTCATGCCTACTCCGTATTAGAGTATTTTCACAATACGGGCCAAAAACATGCTCAAAATCGATATTTTGGGTGCCCAAAGTCGATATGTGCATGCATCTTCTGTACCCGTTTATATCTCAGATTCAGGCTCAAAACACGAGAAAATTCGATATTTTTGTGTCCCAGAAGCAATCTGTACATGCCTACTTCGTGTTAGAGTATTCTTAAAATACAGGCCCAAAACATGCTGAAAATCGATATTTTAGATGCCCAAAGTCAATATGTGCATGTATCTTCTGTACCCGTTTATATCTCAAATTCAGGCTGAAAACACCCGAAAACTCGATATTTTTGGGTCCCAGAAGCGATCTGTACATGCCTACTCTTTGCAAGAATGTTTTCAAAATATAGACCCAAAACATGCTCAAAATCGATATTTTATGTACAAAATGTCGATTTGTGCATGCATCTTCTGTACTCGTTTATATCTCAAATTCAGGATCAAAACACCCGAAAATTCGATATTTTTGTGTCCCAGAAGCGATCTGTACATGCCTACTCCGTGTTAGAGTATTTTCAAAATATAGGCCCAAAACATGCTAAAAATCGATATTTTGTGTGCCCAAAGTCAATATGTGCTTGCATCTTCTGTACCCGTTTATATCTCAAATTCTGACTCAAAACACCCGAAAATTAGATATTTTTGTGTTCCAGAAGCGATCTCAACATGCCTACTCCTTCTTAGAATGTTTTGAAGATACAGACCCAAAACATGCTCAAAATCGATATTTTAGGTTGCCAAAGTCAATATGTGTATGCATCTTCTGTACCCGTTTATATCCCAAATTCAGGCTGAAAACACCCGAAAATTCGATATATTTGGGTCTCAAAAGCGATCTGTACATGCCTACTCGTTGCTAGAATATTTTCAAAATATAGGCACAAAACATGCTGAAAATCGATAGTTTAGGTGCCCAAAGTCGATATATGCTTCCATCTTCTGTACCCGTTTATATCTCAAATTCAGACTCAAAACACCCGAAAATTAGATTTTTTTGGGTCCCAGAAGCGATCTGTACATGCCTACTCCTTGCTAGAATGTTTTCTAAATACAGACCCACAACATGCTCAAAATCGATATTTTAGGTTGCCAAAGTCAATATGTGTATGCATCTTCTGTACCCGTTTATATCCCAAATTCCGGCTGAAAACACCCGAAAATTCGATATTTTTGGGTCCCAGAAGCGATCTGTACATGCCTATTCATTGCTAGAAGATTTTCAAAATATAGGCCAAAAACATGCTAAAAATCGATATTTTGGGTGCCCAAAGTCGATATGTGCATGCATCTTCTGTACCCATTATATATTTTAAATTCAGGCTCAGAAAACCCGAAAGTTCAATATTTTATGTGTCCTAGAAGCGATCTGTTCATGCCTACTCCGTATTAGAGTATTTTCACAATACGGGCCAAAAACATGCTCAAAATCGATATTTTGGGTGCCCAAAGTCGATATGTGCATGCATCTTCTGTACCCGTTTATATCTCAAATTCAGGCTCAAAACACCCGAAAATTCGATATTTTTTTTTTCCAGAAGCAATCTGTACACGCCTACTTCGTGTTAGAGTATTCTTAAAATACAGGCCCAAAACATGCTCAAAATCGATATTTTGGGTGCATTAAGTCGATATCTGCATGCATCTTAAATACCCGTTTAAATCTCAAATTCACGCTCAAAACAATGGAAAATTCAATATTTTTGGGTCCCAGAAGCGACCTGTATATGCCTACCCAGTGCTAGAATGTTTTCAAAATATAGGCTCAAAACATGCTAAAAATCGATAATTTAGGTGTCTAAAGTCGATATGTCTAAAGTCGATATATGGAAGACAGAGGGTTTAAGATTAGCAGGGCAAAGACAGAGTATATGGTTTTTAATGGAGAGGAAGAAATCGGAGATGTGATGCTGGGGGTTGAGAGGCTTAAGCGGGTCAACACTTTTAAGTATCTTGGCTCAAGTGTGGCATCGGATGGAACACTCGACTATGAAATAAATCATAGAATTAAATCAGGGTGGAGAAATTGGAAAAACACCTCGGGAGTATTGTGCGACAAAAAGATCAGCGCACGAGTGAAAGGAAAGGTATATAAAACTGTGGTGAGACCTGCATTTATGTACGGAGCAGAAACCTGGCCCATCAAAAAGGCTCAGGAGAAGAAATTGGAGGTGGCAGAGATGAGGATGCTAAGATGGATGTGCGGAGTGACGAGATGTGATAGAATTAGAAACAAAAGGATAAGAGGAACAACCAAAGTGATTGAAATATCAAAGAAAGTGCAAGAGCGAAGGTTACAATGGTATGGTCATGTGATGAGGAGGGAGGATAATAACATAGCTAAGAAGGTCATGAATATAGAAGTAGAAGGCAGAAGGAAAAGAGGAAGGCCAAGAAGAAGATGGAAGGATTGTGTGGATGAAGACCTTAAAGAGAAGAATCTGACTGGAGACGAATATGGCGACAGAGGACAGTGGAAGCAACTTACCAAAAACAGCGACCCCGTATAAAGACGGGAAAAGCTGGGGAAGAAGAAGAAGAAGAAGAAGAAAGTCGATATGTGGATGCATCTTCTGTACCCGTTTATATCTCAGATTCAGGCTTAAAACACGAGAAAATTCGATATTTTTGTGTCCCAGAAGCAATCTGTACATGCCTACTTCATGTTAGAGTATTCTTAAAATACAGGCCCAAAACATGCTCAAAATCGATATTTTGGATGCTAAAGTCGATATGTGAATGCATCTTCTGTACCCGTTTATATCTCAAATTCAGGCTCAAAACACCCGAAAACTCGATATTTTTGGATCCCAGAAGCAATCTGTACATGCCTACTCTTTGCAAGAATGTTTTCAAAATATAGACCCAAAACATGCTCAAAATCGATATTTTATGTACAAAATGTCGATTTGTGCATGCATCTTCTGTACCCGTTTATATCTCAAATTCAGGATCAAAACACCCGAAAATTCGATATTTTTGTGTCCCAGAAGCGATCTGTACATGCCTACTCCGTGTTAGAGTATTTTCAAAATATAGGCCCAAAACATGCTAAAAATCGATATTTTGTGTGCCCAAAGTCAATATGTGCTTGCATCTTCTGTACCCGTTTATATCTCAAATTCAGACTCAAAACATCCGAAAATTAGATATTTTTGTGTTCCAGAAGCGATCTGTACACGCCTACTTCGTGTTAGAGTATTCTTAAAATACAGGCCCAAAACATGCTCAAAATCGATATTTTGGGTGCATTAAGTCGATATCTGCATGCATCTTAAATACCCGTTTAAATCTCAAATTCACGCTCAAAACAATGGAAAATTCAATATTTTTGGATCCCAGAAGCGACCTGTATATGCCTACCCAGTGCTAGAATGTTTTCAAAATATAGGCTCAAAACATGCTAAAAATCGATAATTTAGGTGTCTAAAGTCGATATGTCTAAAGTCGATATATGGAAGACAGAGGGTTTAAGATTAGCAGGGCAAAGACAGAGTATATGGTTTTTAATGGAGAGGAAGAAATCGGAGATGTGATGCTGGGGGTTGAGAGGCTTAAGCGGGTCAACACTTTTAAGTATCTTGGCTCAAGTGTGGCATCGGATGGAACACTCGACTATGAAATAAATCATAGAATTAAATCAGAGTGGAGAAATTGGAAAAACACCTCGGGAGTATTGTGCGACAAAAAGATCAGCGCACGAGTGAAAGGAAAGGTATATAAAACTGTGGTGAGACCTGCATTTATGTACGGAGCAGAAACCTGGCCCATCAAAAAGGCTCAGGAGAAGAAATTGGAGGTGGCAGAGATGAGGATGCTAAGATGGATGTGCGGAGTGACGAGATGTGATAGAATTAGAAACAAAAGGATAAGAGGAACAACCAAAGTGATTGAAATATCAAAGAAAGTGCAAGAGCGAAGGTTACAATGGTATGGTCATGTGATGAGGAGGGAGGATAATAACATAGCTAAGAAGGTCATGAATATAGAAGTAGAAGGCAGAAGGAAAAGAGGAAGGCCAAGAAGAAGATGGAAGGATTGTGTGGATGAAGACCTTAAAGAGAAGAATCTGACTGGAGACGAATATGGCGACAGAGGACAGTGGAAGCAACTTACCAAAAACAGCGACCCCGTATAAAGACGGGAAAAGCTGGGGAAGAAGAAGAAGAAGAAGAAGAAAGTCGATATGTGGATGCATCTTCTGTACCCGTTTATATCTCAGATTCAGGCTTAAAACACGAGAAAATTCGATATTTTTGTGTCCCAGAAGCAATCTGTACATGCCTACTTCGTGTTAGAGTATTCTTAAAATACAGGCCCAAAACATGCTCAAAATCGATATTTTGGATGCTAAAGTCGATATGTGAATGCATCTTCTGTACCCGTTTATATCTCAAATTCAGGCTGAAAACACCCGAAAACTCGATATTTTTGGGTCCCAGAAGCGATCTGTACATGCCTACTCTTTGCAAGAATGTTTTCAAAATATAGACCCAAAACATGCTCAAAATCGATATTTTATGTACAAAATGTCGATTTGTGCATGCATCTTCTGTACTCGTTTATATCTCAAATTCAGGATCAAAACACCCGAAAATTCGATATTTTTGTGTCCCAGAAGCGATCTGTACATGCCTACTCCGTGTTAGAGTATTTTCAAAATATAGGCCCAAAACATGCTAAAAATCGATATTTTGTGTGCCCAAAGTCAATATGTGCTTGCATCTTCTGTACCCGTTTATATCTCAAATTCAGACTCAAAACACCCGAAAATTAGATATTTTTGTGTTCCAGAAGCGATCTCAACATGCCTACTCCTTCTTGGAATGTTTTGAAGATACAGACCCAAAACATGCTCAAAATCGATATTTTAGGTTGCCAAAGTCAATATGTGTATGCATCTTCTGTACCCGTTTATATCCCAAATTCAGGCTGAAAACACCCGAAAATTCGATATATTTGGGTCTCAAAAGCGATCTGTACATGCCTACTCGTTGCTAGAATATTTTCAAAATATAGGCACAAAACATGCTGAAAATCGATAGTTTAGGTGCCCAAAGTCGATATATGCTTCCATCTTCTGTACCCGTTTATATCTCAAATTCAGACTCAAAACACCCGAAAATTAGATTTTTTTGGGTCCCAGAAGCGATCTGTACATGCCTACTCCTTGCTAGAATGTTTTCTAAATACAGACCCACAACATGCTCAAAATCGATATTTTAGGTTGCCAAAGTCAATATGTGTATGCATCTTCTGTACCCGTTTATATCCCAAATTCAGGCTGAAAACACCCGAAAATTCGATATTTTTGGGTCCCAGAAGCGATCTATACATGCCTATTCATTGCTAGAAGATTTTCAAAATATAGGCCAAAAACATGCTAAAAATCGATATTTTGGGTGCCCAAAGTCGATATGTGCATGCATCTTCTGTACCCATTATATATTTTAAATTCAGGCTCAGAAAACCCGAAAATTCAATATTTTATGTGTCCTAGAAGCGATCTGTTCATGCCTACTCCGTATTAGAGTATTTTCACTATACGGGCCAAAAACATGCTCAAAATCGATATTTTGGGTGCCCAAAGTCGATATGTGCATGCATCTTCTGTACCCGTTTATATCTCAAATTCAGGCTCAAAACACCCGAAAATTCGATATTTTTTTTTCCCAGAAGCAATCTGTACACGCCTACTTCGTGTTAGAGTATTCTTAAAATACAGGCCCAAAACATGCTCAAAATCGATATTTTGGGTGCATTAAGTCGATATCTGCATGCATCTTAAATACCCGTTTAAATCTCAAATTCACGCTCAAAACAATGGAAAATTCAATATTTTTGGGTCCCAGAAGCGACCTGTATATGCCTACCCAGTGCTAGAATGTTTTCAAAATATAGGCTCAAAACATGCTAAAAATCGATAATTTAGGTGTCTAAAGTCGATATGTCTAAAGTCGATATATGGAAGACAGAGGGTTTAAGATTAGCAGGGCAAAGACAGAGTATATGGTTTTTAATGGAGAGGAAGAAATCGGAGATGTGATGCTGGGGGTTGAGAGGCTTAAGCGGGTCAACACTTTTAAGTATCTTGGCTCAAGTGTGGCATCGGATGGAACACTCGACTATGAAATAAATCATAGAATTAAATCAGAGTGGAGAAATTGGAAAAACACCTCGGGAGTATTGTGCGACAAAAAGATCAGCGCACGAGTGAAAGGAAAGGTATATAAAACTGTGGTGAGACCTGCATTTATGTACGGAGCAGAAACCTGGCCCATCAAAAAGGCTCAGGAGAAGAAATTGGAGGTGGCAGAGATGAGGATGCTAAGATGGATGTGCGGAGTGACGAGATGTGATAGAATTAGAAACAAAAGGATAAGAGGAACAACCAAAGTGATTGAAATATCAAAGAAAGTGCAAGAGCGAAGGTTACAATGGTATGGTCATGTGATGAGGAGGGAGGATAATAACATAGCTAAGAAGGTCATGAATATAGAAGTAGAAGGCAGAAGGAAAAGAGGAAGGCCAAGAAGAAGATGGAAGGATTGTGTGGATGAAGACCTTAAAGAGAAGAATCTGACTGGAGACGAATATGGCGACAGAGGACAGTGGAAGCAACTTACCAAAAACAGCGACCCCGTATAAAGACGGGAAAAGCTGGGGAAGAAGAAGAAGAAGAAGAAGAAAGTCGATATGTGGATGCATCTTCTGTACCCGTTTATATCTCAGATTCAGGCTTAAAACACGAGAAAATTCGATATTTTTGTGTCCCAGAAGCAATCTGTACATGCCTACTTCGTGTTAGAGTATTCTTAAAATACAGGCCCAAAACATGCTCAAAATCGATATTTTGGATGCTAAAGTCGATATGTGAATGCAACTTCTGTACCCGTTTATATCTCAAATTCAGGCTCAAAACACCCGTAAACTCGATATTTTTGGATCCCAGAAGCAATCTGTACATGCCTACTCTTTGCAAGAATGTTTTCAAAATATAGACCCAAAACATGCTCAAAATCGATATTTTATGTACAAAATGTCGATTTGTGCATGCATCTTCTGTACCCGTTTATATCTCAAATTCAGGATCAAAACACCCGAAAATTCGATATTTTTGTGTCCCAGAAGCGATCTGTACATGCCTACTCCGTGTTAGAGTATTTTCAAAATATAGGCCCAAAACATGCTAAAAATCGATATTTTGTGTGCCCAAAGTCAATATGTGCTTGCATCTTCTGTACCCGTTTATATCTCAAATTCAGACTCAAAACACCCGAAAATTAGATATTTTTGTGTTCCAGAAGCGATCTCAACATGCCTACTCCTTCTTAGAATGTTTTGAAGATACAGACCCAAAACATGCTCAAAATCGATATTTTAGGTTGCCAAAGTCAATATGTGTATGCATCTTCTGTACCCGTTTATATCCCAAATTCAGGCTGAAAACACCCGAAAATTCGATATATTTGGGTCTCAAAAGCGATATGTACATGCCTACTCGTTGCTAGAATATTTTCAAAATATAGGCACAAAACATGCTGAAAATCGATAGTTTAGGTGCCCAAAGTCGATATATGCTTCCATCTTCTGTACCCGTTTATATCTCAAATTCAGACTCAAAACACCCGAAAATTAGATTTTTTTGGGTCCCAGAAGCGATCTGTACATGCCTACTCCTTGCTAGAATGTTTTCTAAATACAGACCCACAACATGCTCAAAATCGATATTTTAGGTTGCCAAAGTCAATATGTGTATGCATCTTCTGTACCCGTTTATATCCCAAATTCAGGCTGAAAACACCCGAAAATTCGATATTTTTGGGTCCCAGAAGCGATCTGTACATGCCTATTCATTGCTAGAAGATTTTCAAAATATAGGCCAAAAACATGCTAAAAATCGATATTTTGGGTGCCCAAAGTCGATATGTGCATGCATCTTCTGTACCCATTATATATTTTAAATTCAGGCTCAGAAAACCCGAAAGTTCAATATTTTATGTGTCCTAGAAGCGATCTGTTCATGCCTACTCCGTATTAGAGTATTTTCACAATACGGGCCAAAAACATGCTCAAAATCGATATTTTGGGTGCCCAAAGTCGATATGTGCATGCATCTTCTGTACCCGTTTATATCTCAAATTCAGGCTCAAAACACCCGAAAATTCGATATTTTTTTTTTCCAGAAGCAATCTGTACACGCCTACTTCGTGTTAGAGTATTCTTAAAATACATGCCCAAAACATGCTCAAAATCGATATTTTGGGTGCATTAAGTCGATATCTGCATGCATCTTAAATACCCGTTTAAATCTCAAATTCACGCTCAAAACAATGGAAAATTCAATATTTTTGGGTCCCAGAAGCGACCTGTATATGCCTACCCAGTGCTAGAATGTTTTCAAAATATAGGCTCAAAACATGCTAAAAATCGATAATTTAGGTGTCTAAAGTCGATATGTCTAAAGTCGATATATGGAAGACAGAGGGTTTAAGATTAGCAGGGCAAAGACAGAGTATATGGTTTTTAATGGAGAGGAAGAAATCGGAGATGTGATGCTGGGGGTTGAGAGGCTTAAGCGGGTCAACACTTTTAAGTATCTTGGCTCAAGTGTGGCATCGGATGGAACACTCGACTATGAAATAAATCATAGAATTAAATCAGGGTGGAGAAATTGGAAAAACACCTCGGGAGTATTGTGCGACAAAAAGATCAGCGCACGAGTGAAAGGAAAGGTATATAAAACTGTGGTGAGACCTGCATTTATGTACGGAGCAGAAACCTGGCCCATCAAAAAGGCTCAGGAGAAGAAATTGGAGGTGGCAGAGATGAGGATGCTAAGATGGATGTGCGGAGTGACGAGATGTGATAGAATTAGAAACAAAAGGATAAGAGGAACAACCAAAGTGATTGAAATATCAAAGAAAGTGCAAGAGCGAAGGTTACAATGGTATGGTCATGTGATGAGGAGGGAGGATAATAACATAGCTAAGAAGGTCATGAATATAGAAGTAGAAGGCAGAAGGAAAAGAGGAAGGCCAAGAAGAAGATGGAAGGATTGTGTGGATGAAGACCTTAAAGAGAAGAATCTGACTGGAGACGAATATGGCGACAGAGGACAGTGGAAGCAACTTACCAAAAACAGCGACCCCGTATAAAGACGGGAAAAGCTGGGGAAGAAGAAGAAGAAGAAGAAGAAAGTCGATATGTGGATGCATCTTCTGTACCCGTTTATATCTCAGATTCAGGCTTAAAACACGAGAAAATTCGATATTTTTGTGTCCCAGAAGCAATCTGTACATGCCTACTTCATGTTAGAGTATTCTTAAAATACAGGCCCAAAACATGCTCAAAATCGATATTTTGGATGCTAAAGTCGATATGTGAATGCATCTTCTGTACCCGTTTATATCTCAAATTCAGGCTCAAAACACCCGAAAACTCGATATTTTTGGATCCCAGAAGCGATCTGTACATGCCTACTCTTTGCAAGAATGTTTTCAAAATATAGACCCAAAACATGCTCAAAATCGATATTTTATGTACAAAATGTCGATTTGTGCATGCATCTTCTGTACCCGTTTATATCTCAAATTCAGGATCAAAACACCCGAAAATTCGATATTTTTGTGTCCCAGAAGCGATCTGTACATGCCTACTCCGTGTTAGAGTATTTTCAAAATATAGGCCCAAAACATGCTCAAAATCGATATTTTGTGTGCCCAAAGTCAATATGTGCTTGCATCTTCTGTACCCGTTTATATCTCAAATTCAGACTCAAAACACCCGAAAATTAGATATTTTTGTGTTCCAGAAGCGATCTCAACATGTCTACTCCTTCTTAGAATGTTTTGAAGATACAGACCCAAAACATGCTCAAAATCGATATTTTAGGTTGCCAAAGTCAATATGTGTATGCATCTTCTGTACCCGTTTATATCCCAAATTCAGGCTGAAAACACCCGAAAATTCGATATTTTTGGGTCTCAAAAGCGATCTGTACATGCCTACTCCTTCTTAGAATGTTTTCAAGATACAGACCCAAAACATGCTCAAAATCGATATTTTAGGTTGCCAAAGTCAATATGTGTATGCATCTTCTGTACCCGTTTATATCCCAAATTCAGGCTGAAAACACCCGAAAATTCGATATTTTTGTGTCCCAGAAGCGATCTGTACATGCATATTCATTGCTAGAAGATTTTCAAAATATAGGCCAAAAACATGCTAAAAATCGATATTTTGGGTGCCCAAAGTCGATATGTGCATGAATCTTCTGTACCCGTTTATATCTCAAATTCAGGCTCAAAACACCCGAAAATTCGATATTTTTGTGTCCCAGAAGCAATCTGTACACGCCTACTTCGTGTTAGAGTATTCTTAAAATACAGGCCCAAAACATGCTCAAAATCGATATTTTGGGTGCATTAAGTCGATATCTGCATCATCTTAAATACCCGTTTAAATCTCAAATTCACGCTCAAAACAATGGAAAATTCAATATTTTTGGGTCCCAGAAGCGACCTGTATATGCCTACCCAGTGCTAGAATGTTTTCAAAATATAGGCTCAAAACATGCTAAAAATCGATAATTTAGGTGTCTAAAGTCGATATGTCTAAAGTCGATATATGGAAGACAGAGGGTTTAAGATTAGCAGGGCAAAGACAGAGTATATGGTTTTTAATGGAGAGGAAGAAATCGGAGATGTGATGCTGGGGGTTGAGAGGCTTAAGCGGGTCAACACTTTTAAGTATCTTGGCTCAAGTGTGGCATCGGATGGAACACTCGACTATGAAATAAATCATAGAATTAAATCAGGGTGGAGAAATTGGAAAAACACCTCGGGAGTATTGTGCGACAAAAAGATCAGCGCACGAGTGAAAGGAAAGGTATATAAAACTGTGGTGAGACCTGCATTTATGTACGGAGCAGAAACCTGGCCCATCAAAAAGGCTCAGGAGAAGAAATTGGAGGTGGCAGAGATGAGGATGCTAAGATGGATGTGCGGAGTGACGAGATGTGATAGAATTAGAAACAAAAGGATAAGAGGAACAACCAAAGTGATTGAAATATCAAAGAAAGTGCAAGAGCGAAGGTTACAATGGTATGGTCATGTGATGAGGAGGGAGGATAATAATATAGCTAAGAAGGTCATGAATATAGAAGTAGAAGGCAGAAGGAAAAGAGGAAGGCCAAGAAGAAGATGGAAGGATTGTGTGGATGAAGACCTTAAAGAGAAGAACCTGACTGGAGACGAATATGGCGACAGAGGACAGTGGAAGCAACTTACCAAAAACAGCGACCCCGTATAAAGACGGGAAAAGCTGGGGAAGAAGAAGAAGAAGAAGAAGAAAGTAGATATGTGGATGCATCTTCTGTACCCGTTTAAATCTCAGATTCAGGCTTAAAACACGAGAAAATTCGATATTTTTGTGTCCCAGAAGCAATCTGTACATGCCTACTTCGTGTTAGAGTATTCTTAAAATACAGGCCCAAAACATGCTCAAAATCGATATTTTGGATGCTAAAGTCGATATGTGAATGCATCTTCTGTACCCGTTTATATCTCAAATTCAGGCTCAAAACACCCGAAAACTCGATATGTTTGGGTCCCAGAAGCAATCTGTACATGCCTACTCTTTGCAAGAATGTTTTCAAAATATTGACCCAAAACATGCTCAAAATCGATATTTTATGTACAAAATGTCGATTTGTGCATGCATCTTCTGTACCCGTTTATATCTCAAATTCAGGATCAAAACACCCGAAAATTCGATATTTTTGTGTCCCAAAAGCGATCTGTACATGCCTACTCCGTGTTAGAGTATTTTCAAAATATAGGCCCAAAACATGCTCAAAATCGATATTTTGGGTGCATTAAGTCGATATATGCATGCATCTTCAATACCCGTTTAAATCTCAAATTCACGCTCAAAACAATGGAAAATTCAATATTTTTGGGTCCCAGAAGCGACCTGTATATGCCTACACAGTGCTAGAATGTTTTAAAAATATAGGCTCAAAACATGCTAAAAATCGATAATTTAGGTGTCTAAAGTCGATATGTGGATGCATCTTCTGTACCCGTTTATATCTCAGATTCAGGCTTAAAACACGAGAAAATTCGATATTTTTGTGTCCCAGAAGCAATTTGTACATGCCTACTTCGTGTTAGAGTATTCTTAAAATACAGGCCCAAAACATGCTCAAAATCGATATATTGGATGCTAAAGTCGATATGTGAATGCATCTTCTGTACCCGTTTATATCTCAAATTCAGGCTCAAAACACCCGAAAACTCGATATTTTTGGGTCCCAGAAGCGATCTGTACATGCCTACTCTTTGCAAGAATGTTTTCAAAATATAGACCCAAAACATGCTCAAAATCGATATTTTATGTACAAAATGTCGATTTGTGCATGCATCTTCTGCACCCGTTTATATCTCAAATTCAGGATCAAAACACCCGAAAATTCGATATTTTTGTGTCCCAGAAGCGATCTGTACATGCCTACTCCGTGTTAGAGTATTTTCAAAATATAGGCCCAAAACATGCTAAAAATCGATATTTTGTGTGCCCAAAGTCAATATGTGCTTGCATCTTCTGTACCCGTTTATATCTCAAATTCAAACTCAAAACACCCGAAAATTAGATATTTTTGTGTTCCAGAAGCGATCTCAACATGCCTACTCCTTCTTAGAATGTTTTGAAGATACAGACCCAAAACATGCTCAAAATCGATATTTTAGGTTGCCAAAGTCAATATGTGTATGCATCTTCTGTACCCGTTTATATCCCAAATTCAGGCTGAAAACACCCGAAAATTCGATATATTTGGGTCTCAAAAGCGATCTGTACATGCCTACTCGTTGCTAGAATATTTTCAAAATATAGGCACAAAACATGCTGAAAATCGATAGTTTAGGTGCCCAAAGTCGATATATGCTTCCATCTTCTGTACCCGTTTATATCTCAAATTCAGACTCAAAACACCCGAAAATTAGATTTTTTGGGGTCCCAGAAGCGATCTGTACATGCCTACTCCTTGCTAGAATGTTTTCTAAATACAGACCCACAACATGCTCAAAATCGATATTTTAGGTTGCCAAAGTCAATATGTGTATGCATCTTCTGTACCCGTTTATATCCCAAATTCAGGCTGAAAACACCCGAAAATTCGATATTTTTGGGTCCCAGAAGCGATCTGTACATGCCTATTCATTGCTAGAAGATTTTCAAAATATAGGCCAAAAACATGCTAAAAATCGATATTTTGGGTGCCCAAAGTCGATATGTGCATGCATCTTCTGTACCCATTATATATTTTAAATTCAGGCTCAGAAAACCCGAAAATTCAATATTTTATGTGTCCTAGAAGCGATCTGTTCATGCCTACTCCGTATTAGAGTATTTTCACAATACGGGCCAAAAACATGCTCAAAATCGATATTTTGGGTGCCCAAAGTCGATATGTGCATGAATCTTCTGTACCCGTTTATATCTCAAATTCAGGCTCAAAACACCCGAAAATTCGATATTTTTTTTTCCCAGAAGCAATCTGTACACGCCTACTTCGTGTTAGAGTATTCTTAAAATACAGGCCCAAAACATGCTCAAAATCGATATTTTGGGTGCATTAAGTCGATATCTGCATCATCTTAAATACCCGTTTAAATCTCAAATTCACGCTCAAAACAATGGAAAATTCAATATTTTTGGGTCCCAGAAGCGACCTGTATATGCCTACCCAGTGCTAGAATGTTTTCAAAATATAGGCTCAAAACATGCTAAAAATCGATAATTTAGGTGTCTAAAGTCGATATGTCTAAAGTCGATATATGGAAGACAGAGGGTTTAAGATTAGCAGGGCAAAGACAGAGTATATGGTTTTTAATGGAGAGGAAGAAATCGGAGATGTGATGCTGGGGGTTGAGAGGCTTAAGCGGGTCAACACTTTTAAGTATCTTGGCTCAAGTGTGGCATCGGATGGAACACTCGACTATGAAATAAATCATAGAATTAAATCAGGGTGGAGAAATTGGAAAAACACCTCGGGAGTATTGTGCGACAAAAAGATCAGCGCACGAGTGAAAGGAAAGGTATATAAAACTGTGGTGAGACCTGCATTTATGTACGGAGCAGAAACCTGGCCCATCAAAAAGGCTCAGGAGAAGAAATTGGAGGTGGCAGAGATGAGGATGCTAAGATGGATGTGCGGAGTGACGAGATGTGATAGAATTAGAAACAAAAGGATAAGAGGAACAACCAAAGTGATTGAAATATCAAAGAAAGTGCAAGAGCGAAGGTTACAATGGTATGGTCATGTGATGAGGAGGGAGGATAATAATATAGCTAAGAAGGTCATGAATATAGAAGTAGAAGGCAGAAGGAAAAGAGGAAGGCCAAGAAGAAGATGGAAGGATTGTGTGGATGAAGACCTTAAAGAGAAGAACCTGACTGGAGACGAATATGGCGACAGAGGACAGTGGAAGCAACTTACCAAAAACAGCGACCCCGTATAAAGACGGGAAAAGCTGGGGAAGAAGAAGAAGAAGAAGAAGAAAGTAGATATGTGGATGCATCTTCTGTACCCGTTTAAATCTCAGATTCAGGCTTAAAACACGAGAAAATTCGATATTTTTGTGTCCCAGAAGCAATCTGTACATGCCTACTTCGTGTTAGAGTATTCTTAAAATACAGGCCCAAAACATGCTCAAAATCGATATTTTGGATGCTAAAGTCGATATGTGAATGCATCTTCTGTACCCGTTTATATCTCAAATTCAGGCTCAAAACACCCGAAAACTCGATATGTTTGGGTCCCAGAAGCAATCTGTACATGCCTACTCTTTGCAAGAATGTTTTCAAAATATTGACCCAAAACATGCTCAAAATCGATATTTTATGTACAAAATGTCGATTTGTGCATGCATCTTCTGTACCCGTTTATATCTCAAATTCAGGATCAAAACACCCGAAAATTCGATATTTTTGTGTCCCAAAAGCGATCTGTACATGCCTACTCCGTGTTAGAGTATTTTCAAAATATAGGCCCAAAACATGCTCAAAATCGATATTTTGGGTGCATTAAGTCGATATATGCATGCATCTTCAATACCCGTTTAAATCTCAAATTCACGCTCAAAACAATGGAAAATTCAATATTTTTGGGTCCCAGAAGCGACCTGTATATGCCTACACAGTGCTAGAATGTTTTAAAAATATAGGCTCAAAACATGCTAAAAATCGATAATTTAGGTGTCTAAAGTCGATATGTGGATGCATCTTCTGTACCCGTTTATATCTCAGATTCAGGCTTAAAACACGAGAAAATTCGATATTTTTGTGTCCCAGAAGCAATTTGTACATGCCTACTTCGTGTTAGAGTATTCTTAAAATACAGGCCCAAAACATGCTCAAAATCGATATATTGGATGCTAAAGTCGATATGTGAATGCATCTTCTGTACCCGTTTATATCTCAAATTCAGGCTCAAAACACCCGAAAACTCGATATTTTTGGGTCCCAGAAGCGATCTGTACATGCCTACTCTTTGCAAGAATGTTTTCAAAATATAGACCCAAAACATGCTCAAAATCGATATTTTATGTACAAAATGTCGATTTGTGCATGCATCTTCTGCACCCGTTTATATCTCAAATTCAGGATCAAAACACCCGAAAATTCGATATTTTTGTGTCCCAGAAGCGATCTGTACATGCCTACTCCGTGTTAGAGTATTTTCAAAATATAGGCCCAAAACATGCTAAAAATCGATATTTTGTGTGCCCAAAGTCAATATGTGCTTGCATCTTCTGTACCCGTTTATATCTCAAATTCAAACTCAAAACACCCGAAAATTAGATATTTTTGTGTTCCAGAAGCGATCTCAACATGCCTACTCCTTCTTAGAATGTTTTGAAGATACAGACCCAAAACATGCTCAAAATCGATATTTTAGGTTGCCAAAGTCAATATGTGTATGCATCTTCTGTACCCGTTTATATCCCAAATTCAGGCTGAAAACACCCGAAAATTCGATATATTTGGGTCTCAAAAGCGATCTGTACATGCCTACTCGTTGCTAGAATATTTTCAAAATATAGGCACAAAACATGCTGAAAATCGATAGTTTAGGTGCCCAAAGTCGATATATGCTTCCATCTTCTGTACCCGTTTATATCTCAAATTCAGACTCAAAACACCCGAAAATTAGATTTTTTGGGGTCCCAGAAGCGATCTGTACATGCCTACTCCTTGCTAGAATGTTTTCTAAATACAGACCCACAACATGCTCAAAATCGATATTTTAGGTTGCCAAAGTCAATATGTGTATGCATCTTCTGTACCCGTTTATATCCCAAATTCAGGCTGAAAACACCCGAAAATTCGATATTTTTGGGTCCCAGAAGCGATCTGTACATGCCTATTCATTGCTAGAAGATTTTCAAAATATAGGCCAAAAACATGCTAAAAATCGATATTTTGGGTGCCCAAAGTCGATATGTGCATGCATCTTCTGTACCCATTATATATTTTAAATTCAGGCTCAGAAAACCCGAAAATTCAATATTTTATGTGTCCTAGAAGCGATCTGTTCATGCCTACTCCGTATTAGAGTATTTTCACAATACGGGCCAAAAACATGCTCAAAATCGATATTTTGGGTGCCCAAAGTCGATATGTGCATGCATCTTCTGTACCCGTTTATATCTCAAATTCAGGCTCAAAACACCCGAAAATTCGATATTTTTTTTTCCCAGAAGCAATCTGTACACGCCTACTTCGTGTTAGAGTATTCTTAAAATACAGGCCCAAAACATGCTCAAAATCGATATTTTGGGTGCATTAAGTCGATATCTGCATGCATCTTAAATACCCGTTTAAATCTCAAATTCACGCTCAAAACAATGGAAAATTCAATATTTTTGGGTCCCAGAAGCGACCTGTATATGCCTACCCAGTGCTAGAATGTTTTCAAAATATAGGCTCAAAACATGCTAAAAATCGATAATTTAGGTGTCTAAAGTCGATATGTCTAAAGTCGATATATGGAAGACAGAGGGTTTAAGTTTAGCAGGGCAAAGACAGAGTATATGGTTTTTAATGGAGAGGAAGAAATCGGAGATGTGATGCTGGGGGTTGAGAGGCTTAAGCGGGTCAACACTTTTAAGTATCTTGGCTCAAGTGTGGCATCGGATGGAACACTCGACTATGAAATAAATCATAGAATTAAATCAGGGTGGAGAAATTGGAAAAACACCTCGGGAGTATTGTGCGACAAAAAGATCAGCGCACGAGTGAAAGGAAAGGTATATAAAACTGTGGTGAGACCTGCATTTATGTACGGAGCAGAAACCTGGCCCATCAAAAAGGCTCAGGAGAAGAAATTGGAGGTGGCAGAGATGAGGATGCTAAGATGGATGTGCGGAGTGACGAGATGTGATAGAATTAGAAACAAAAGGATAAGAGGAACAACCAAAGTGATTGAAATATCAAAGAAAGTGCAAGAGCGAAGGTTACAATGGTATGGTCATGTGATGAAGAGGGAGGATAATAACATAGCTAAGAAGGTCATGAATATAGAAGTAGAAGGCAGAAGGAAAAGAGGAAGGCCAAGAAGAAGATGGAAGGATTGTGTGGATGAAGACCTTAAAGAGAAGAATCTGACTGGAGACGAATATGGCGACAGAGGACAGTGGAAGCAACTTACCAAAAACAGCGACCCCGTATAAAGACGGGAAAAGCTGGGGAAGAAGAAGAAGAAGAAGAAGAAAGTCGATATGTGGATGCATCTTCTGTACCCGTTTATATCTCAGATTCAGGCTTAAAACACGAGAAAATTCGATATTTTTGTGTCCCAGAAGCAATCTGTATGTACAGTACTGTAGAGGAGGGTAACACCACAGCTGCCCCACTTGAAGCAAAATAAGCCAGAACACCTTCTGACATAACAAACACAAGAGGGCCAACCTCCTTACCTCCAATTTCTCACTGTCATCTCTAAACTCAAGAGAGAGAGGGAGAGAAAGTAGGAGAGAGAGAAAGGGAGAGAAAGTAGAAAGAGAGAGAGAGAGAAGAATTGGGTGGAGCTTAGACAAGAACTCCACCCCTTTCAAGAAGGTAATAATAATATCTGAATAGACTTGGCATCTTCCAATAGAGAATGTATATAAGCAGTGAAGTTGAACTAATATGTAGGATTTCCTAAACTGACTCCCAGGGCTATAACCTGTCTCCATAAGAGAGAGACACAGGCATATAAGACAAGGCATTAAATATAACTCCTGTATAGAGATAAGTATGTATAAATAAATTAAGCCTAAAGAAACTTGTGCAGTCACTTTACCTAAGAACACCACAACGCCAAGCTCGCTACCTAATACCACAACAACCACAACAACAACAACAACTACTATGACTACAACTCCGTACTACGGTACTGTATCAGATCCTGAACGAGTTAAAGCCTTAGAGGACTGGTACATTTTGATGGCAGCGGTGTTTTGCAACAAAGCAAGTTGCAAGGTAAAGACTTCACGGGAGTACAGTGACTAACATAGTTCAAGGACAAGTTGAAGGAATCTGCTTGTAAATTCTCTCAAGTAATTTCTTCAGTGGGTAATCTTACGACTTCTAACGAGGGAGATAAACCACAAATTCTTCACCTACAAGAAACACCTGCTTTAACATAATTGCAACTGACCTACAGAGAACCTCATCTACTTCACTACAAACAATCATCACTTCATCACTACGGCGATCCTGTTACGTAAATTCTTTCGTAAGGACAACGCCATCACTCCATCACCTCCACGCTGACGCCGCCTCCTTATACGTAAATTCTCTCGTATAAGACAAGTCAACGTTCATCATCTTCACTCCAATTACGACTGTTAGTGTGTTAGTGTGCGAGCTAACTAATCATCGCTTCGTCACTTCACGGTCGTCGCCCCTTCACCACATCGTCGCCTCGTCAGGCAACGCCCCAACTAAACTTCCACTCGTCGTCATCGTCGTTGCAACTACAGTCAACTAAAGTAGGTACACATTACATGTTACATTACATTATTTTTCACTTGTCCACGAACATGTTAGAAAATAGGTTCCTCACTAACAGCCCAGACAACAGAAAACAAGTGCCAAATTAAAACAAAAGTAAAGATATAATCCCCCATTAATCCAAAGGTATCATAACTAACTTCGAATATCCCTGATAATGATTCACTAGCCTCCAAGCTAGATTCCTCTACCTCCCTAAGTTTCGTTTGTGGTTCCAACACATTCGAGTACATTCCTTTGTTTCTCCAAACCTTACCCCCATTAAAGTCTCCATCTGGTATACTATATTAACCTGTATTTTCTCCAAAAATGGCTACTCCTCCACAATCTCCGACTGTCTCTGCTCTTCTAACAATTTCTTCTAACCCCACTAACTCTACTATGCAAGCAATGAGAATTTTACCCACCCACAATTATTCAAAGTACTATACGGGAGATAATCCACAGAATTTAACGTTATATGCTACATTCAGACAGTCACTTATTGATATTTTGGGGGATGGTAAACTACATCATTCATTATCATGGGTTCAGAGAATAATTAAAACTAAGGCGGACAACATAAATACAAGTGAACCAGCAAAAGCACTTGCACTATCAGGGTCTCTAGCTTTAAATTCGAAGGAAACTCGTATCATACATCGTGAATTACAGATTACTCAATCCAAGGGTACGAAGATTTTTAATTTTGATGCCACACCTACTCAAGGGGAATCACAGGGAAAACGTTGCAAACACTGTAACGAAAGTAATCATAAATACAGTCATTTACATGAGTCAAAGTCGCATTCCTTAGATGAATGCATGATCCATAACAGAATGAAACGGGACTGGCACAATCGAAACATGATGCATGAAACGAGACCGCCACAATATTAAAACGTACCGAAAATATAACTGTAGGCCCTGTCGTCGCATTTACCAATAATATACTATAATTCCCTGTCCTAGTATCACATAGTAACACCCCCTTAATGATAGACACAGGCGCCGCAGTTTCCTTGTTATCGGATAAATCCTTTAACAAATTGAGCAAATTAGGTCCCCAGCAGCATTTATAAACCAAGATTGAACAGGTGACATAGAATGGTCAACCATGACAGGCAATAAATTACAGGTCTTAGGGAAACTAACCCTTCCTGTACGGTTAGCCAAGGGAACTAACCATATCCATAATGAATTTTATATAATACGAAATTATAAACTAGGTTTATCATACCTTATTAAACAAACCATAATAATAAACCCTAAACATAAAATAATACATTTTAGGAATTAATGTATTCAAATACAGGATTGTCCAGGCCAAAATATATAAGTCCAGGTAATGTTAACCCTATACGTATTGAAAATGAGGGAAATAACCCCATTATCATAAAGGCCATTGCTGCATATAATAATATATTAACTCCAAATTTCGTCCATAAATTGAAGGTACATCTTCCATCTCATGTACAGCCACACACTACCGTTCTATCCTTAATAGAACTAGTAAAATAATATATAACCAGGGATTAATTTACTTAACTAATGTAAACAGTGAAAATGTCACTGATATTAATAAACCATTTACCAATATTCATGTAAAGAAAGGAACATATCTATGTGATCTGTACAGATGGAAGTTAGACCAATACCACAAGGAAATATTGTATCGGTTCTTACCGAAGGATAAATAGATA
Organism: Petrolisthes cinctipes; assembly: GCA_033782935.1. Classification (NCBI taxonomy): domain Eukaryota; kingdom Metazoa; phylum Arthropoda; class Malacostraca; order Decapoda; family Porcellanidae; genus Petrolisthes; species Petrolisthes cinctipes. Next base: position 1,653,359 of record JAWQEG010000038.1, read on the forward strand.
GTCGTAAGGGAGCAACTTAGAAATTTGGTCAGTGGACGCGATTTTCCACTTTATCGTGATAAGCTCATCACTATACTAGCCACATATTAAAATGCGATTGCCCTACCTGGTGAATTATTAGAAAAAAAAAATATACCATTACTCTAATATCTCCTTAACCCATTTACTCGAGCATATAGACTACCGTACCGCATAGTACACAGAAAGTTGTAAACGAAATATTAAATGAAATGATGGATGAAGGCATTATTAAGAATTCTAATTCCCATTTTAACAGCCCAATGTTTTTGGTTTCAAGAAACAAATAATGGTGATTTTAGGCCAGTCATTGATTGCAGAAAAAAATAAATAATGCTACACTTAAAGATAAATATTCCCTCCCTCCTTTAAGATGTTTTGTCTAACATTGGTGAAACAAAACCTATGATATTCTCCACATTAAACTTGGTCAGTGGAAACTGGCAAGTAACATTAGATGATAAAATTCAACCCATTACAACATTTAATACTTCCCATGGTTATTATGAATACATTCGTAGACCATTTGGTTTATGTAATGCTTCATCCACATTTCAGCATATGATCAATTTTTGTATTGGTTTTATTAATAACGTAGTCATCGCTAATCTCAACGATTTGATTATTTTCATAGTAAGTAACTATAACGAAGGTTATACAGAGATTACATTAGGTAGGCCTCAAACTTTAAATGTCTATGTCTCAGTTTCTTACCAGGAACTATCATTTTAGGTTATCTATTTAACCGCCCCTGTGCTCCATACACAATCTGTTAAAATACGAGCAATGAGAGTATTCACTAATCTAAATAAATGTTACTAACATAAAATCATTCTTGGTCTTATGTTCTTATATAAAATCTTTGTAAAGTATTTTCCCAAGTAACTAAACACCTAAATAATCCCCTCGAGAAAGATACAAATTTTGTATGGATGCCAGAAAAACAGCTAAGCTTTGAATCATTAAAGGTTAATTAATGTAAGCTTCAATTCTTACGTTCCCAAATATTCATTGTCTTTTATGGAGTGTACAGATGCTTCCTCAGTAGGCTAAGGCGCTGTACTTATGTAAGAGATAGCTATGGGTCTATGTCAGGTATGTACTTATGCTTAGAGAATATTAAGTACGCAGATTACTCGTTACTCTGTAACAAAACAGGAAACTTAAAGCAATATTATGGGCACTTCGTACTTTTAGAGAAATCACATTAGGCTATCCTTTACATGTTTTCGCAAATTATCAAACGATCCGTGGCTTACTATAACCTCAAACCCTAACGGGAAAATTAGCCAGATAATGTCTAACAATTCAGGAATTTCTCCCGCATATTGATATTAACTATCTTTTAGGACGATTAATAAAGTAGTAGATCCCTTAAACAGTCATCTTGTCCTTTTAGTTCCGAGGACACCCATGGACTTTGACCTTAATGCGGTTCGTAAACATTAGCAAACAATTCTATGATGAATGTAATAAAATATTCATTAAAAACTGAGGATGAAAATAATGGCCCAAAATTACCCAGTCACTTAAATATATTTTCCCTTCATGATGATATTATTTACAGAAAACTTAGGAAACGTGACGAAAAAACAATCAAATAGTGATACAACAAATAATGATTCCCTCAGTATTAATTACCCTTATATCATAATACAGCAGCAAGGCATCCTGGGAGAGATAGGTACCTGACCACTCTCCATACAATACCCCATTAGCATAAACTAAGGGTAGATGATGAAACACATATATCGCTCAGTGCGAAGCAGACAATGCAAATAAAGGCCATACATTTGGACCTGTTCCATGACGGGAATCCCTAATCCTGGACGAATCATGGAACGTAGTAGGAATAGATCTACTTTCCCTACCAATTCCGAATCAGGACGCAAATAAGTTATTACCAATGGTTAACCATTTTCTAAATATTTGGTGGCGGCAACACTATGATAAAAACCGCAAAGGTAAGTGCACATATATATAAAAACCAACTTTATATGACCATATACATGTCTCGATATTATAAAAGGTATCTGATGTCTACGACATTAAGCAAACGTTTATATTACCATATCTCCCAGCATTTAATGGGTTAACAAAACGGCAGCACCGTAACAATACTAGAAGTACTTCGTGGCACAGAAACAAGGAAAATCCCTCCACATGGGAAGACTGCATCGATATGACGGTCAATAAACACTACAAAATACGGAAATAAAAGGAAAAACTCCACATGAAATACTATATGGCGTATGGATACGTCTTTCATATGGTATAAAATTGCCACACAGAAGCCATGATACAACGTGGACAACTACACTGAACGACAGTGAGTTGCATTTCAACAATTTCATCAGGACATAACAAAACAAATTATGAGCTTGCATGAAAATAATGCATGATAGCCAATATAACAAAACAAATTATGAGCTTGCATGAAAATAATGCGTGATTGCCAACATAACAAAACAAATTATGAGCTTGCATGAAAATAATGCGTGATTGCCAACATAACAAAACAAATTATGAGCTTGCATGGAAATATTGCGTAATCGCCGACATAATAAAACAAATAACTCAATATGTTCACTCCAAGTGATAACGGGTACCCGATCGAATCTTCACACTTCTTTAGTAGGTAATAAACCTATAATAATGCATAATTTTACCAGGCGGTTGATATTGTTTATGTAAAGAGAATAAAGAAATTGGTAAAAGCGCGCAAAACCCAACATCCACAATGAAACCAATCAATATCTCTTGAACATTAACAATTCCTCTTCCTAGTAATTTTATCCCTACTATTGATAATAATAATATAAACAATTATAAACAAAAACTCCGATCGGTTTCCAATGATATATAATAATTTTTCTTACGAATGTGGCCCACATCAACCTATATAACGGTTTTCGTGTTTATACTCGCAGCGGCTATAAGCTCCGAAGAAGTGCATCAAGCGGATAAAGATGACGTCTACATTCTGAGAGCTCTCGTTTACAATTTTATCAAACAGTTGAAAAGAAAAAGGAAATAATAAAATATTGGGGAAGAACGATATTATCATTAATTTTTATAAGGTATCTGACTTATTACATAAATTTTCTGCCATTGAGCAGTGGGTACAGATAAGGTATTTAATGATACACTAGTTTTGTTTGACAGGTATCACACAAATGAAGTTCCCAATTTACATGTATTATATTCTAAGGTGTCCTTTCACCATTGGGCGCCCTAGGAATGAATTCAACGACTCAAATAATATTGCTCGCTTATTATACAAAAAAAAAATAATGGCTTAGAACCATCATCACAGCCCAGAGCGTGATTGGGATATTTTAAGCGGAATTTCATCAACACTATTTGGTAAGGCTTAGATAGTAATATACAAGCATTATCCCATAAATAAAAAGGTTGCGGGACAAGCCGTTGCAAATCAAGATAAGATAAAGTAACAGATATACTGTATTAGAGTGCAAATCATTGCACATAAATTAAATACGATTTATATAACTTTACATGATCAACGAATGAAAAGAACTACATATATGGAATAATCATATCATGTTTTAGGCTTCTATTTATTTCTGTGAATTAGCAGAAAATGAATTGCAGGTGAGGAACAGAGAGAAATGACAACCATTTATTTCTTAAGAGATATTTACTGCGATTAAGGTAAGATCAACTCACAATTATTACCACTCCAACAGCTACGAAATATAATGGTATAATCAATGATGAAATACCATCTTACTTATTATCTTCATCCACCTACTTGGTATATTATTATACATTCATGCATAGTATATTACTACAAGATCATAATCCCATTATTATTCAAAAAAAAAAAAAGATAAAATGTTTTTCCCAAGCTACGTACTTCACCAATTCCCTATGAAAATGGAAGTAATCCTTTAACATTCGATTTTCATCCAATAAGTATTATACTTAGTGATGATGTCATCAGTGACACACAACACTTCAAGTGCCATGTTGCATATCTTCATAGATGTTTGTCTTGCATATTTCTTTGCATTTAAGTTGCATATAAATCTCCTAAGGATGCAAAATCTCCACTTGCTTGGAATCAAAGTAATACTAATCAAGCCCTATATGCATGTACATTCATATCTATTACTAATCAGTATCTCTTTTCATCGTCAATTTTAATTTCCACTATCTATACTTACCTGCTGATACACAATTAACATTAATTTACCCTAATCACCCTACACATGGTATGGTTACAGGCTACTATAAAGAAACGGACTCATAGGAAATACGATCCAAGGGAATCGTTACCTTGCCTAATAAACATAAACGTGCTTGACAACATGACATAATCTTTTCCACCTTTAAACATATTTCATTTAAAGTCGACTTGTTTAACATCTCCTCATTATCAGTTGTTGCGGAAAAAGTGCAACTATTATGTTATTCGAGGAGAATAGGCTTCAATCATCCTTATTATATAATTTGATTCCTCCATATATTGATAAAAATAAAACTGAGTACCAATGTTTATTATCCACTGTCTTATCTTTCTGCCATGTACTATCATATTTATGTATTGTATAAGAACGAACTATTGAGGTATACTGAATTATGTTGTATTGAAAAGAATAGGACTGTTATTTCACAGCCTAGCAACACGCCCCCTTATTAATGTGTGAACCTTTAGCATAGGTTAGCTTATATACACACAATAACATGCACCTAGCTAAACACATTAATTTTAAGATGATTTTTATGTGACAATGTATTAATATTCATGTATTAATGATACTATCTATGTTCATTTATGTACAAGATGTGCCTATGTCTTAATGTCTATTTTAGGTTACTATACATGTCTTCATTGTTACTATCTTAATTATCATGTACCGTACCAACATTGTGAACTGGCCTTCTATTAAATAAAGCTTTAATGCCTGGGGGGCCAGGCGGGTAGCGTGATAGAGCAAATGTACAGTACTGTAGAGGAGGGTAACACCACAGCTGCCCCACTTGAAGCAAATTAAGCCAGAACACCTTCTGACATAACAAACACAAGAGGGCCAACCTCCTTACCTCCAATTTCTCACTGTCATCTCTAAACTCAAGAGAGAGAGGGAGAGAAAGGAGGAGAGAGAGAAAGGGAGAGAAAGTAGAAAGAGAGAGAGAGAAGAATTGGGTGGAGCTTAGACAAGAACTCCACCCCTTTCAAGAAGGTAATAATAATATCTGAATAGACTTGGCATCTTCCAATAGAGAATGTATATAAGCAGTGAAGTTGAACTAATATGTAGGATTTCCTAAACTGACTCCCAGGGCTATAACCTGTCTCCATAAGAGAGAGACACAGGCATATAAGACAAGGCATTAAATATAACTCCTGTATAGAGATAAGTATGTATAAATAAATTAAGCCTAAAGAAACTTGTGCAGTCACTTTACCTAAGAACACCACAACGCCAAGCTCGCTACCTAATACCACAACAACCACAACAACAACAACAACTACTACGACTACAAGTCCGTACTACGGTACTGTATCAGATCCTGAACGAGTTAAAGCCTTAGAGGACTGGTACATGTACATGCCTACTTCGTGTTAGAGTATTCTTAAAATACAGGCCCAAAACATGCTCAAAATCGATATTTTGGATGCTAAAGTCGATATGTGAATGCATCTTCTGTACCCGTTTATATCTCAAATTCAGGCTCAAAACACCCGAAAACTCGATATTTTTGGGTCCCAGAAGCGATCTGTACATGCCTACTCTTTGCAAGAATGTTTTCAAAATATAGACCCAAAACATGCTCAAAATCGATATTTTATGTACAAAATGTCGATTTGTGCATGCATCTTCTGTACCCGTTTATATCTCAAATTCAGGATCAAAACACCCGAAAATTCGATATTTTTGTGTCCCAGAAGCGATCTGTACATGCCTACTCCGTGTTAGAGTATTTTCAAAATATAGGCCCAAAACATGCTAAAAATCGATATTTTGTGTGCCCAAAGTCAATATGTGTTTGCATCATCAGTACCCGTTTATATCTCAAATTCAGACTCAAAACACCCGAAAATTAGATATTTTTGTGTTCCAGAAGCGATCTCAACATGCCTACTCCTTCTTAGAATGTTTTGAAGATACAGAAACAAAACATGCTCAAAATCGATATTTTAGGTTGCCAAAGTCAATATGTGTATGCATCTTCTGTACCCGTTTATATCCCAAATTCAGGCTGAAAACACCCGAAAATTCGATATATTTGGGTCTCAAAAGCGATCTGTACATGCCTACTCGTTGCTAGAATATTTTCAAAATATAGGCACAAAACATGCTGAAAATCGATAGTTTAGGTGCCCAAAGTCGATATATGCTTCCATCTTCTGTACCCGTTTATATCTCAAATTCAGACTCAAAACACCCGAAAATTAGATTTTTTTGGGTCCCAGAAGCGATCTGTACATGCCTACTCCATGCTAGAATGTTTTCTAAATACAGACCCACAACATGCTCAAAATCGATATTTTAGGTTGCCAAAGTCAATATGTGTATGCATCTTCTGTACCCGTTTATATCCCAAATTCAGGCTGAAAACACCCGAAAATTCGATATTTTTGGGTCCCAGAAGCGATCTGTACATGCCTATTCATTGCTAGAAAATTTTCAAAATATAGGCCAAAAACATGCTAAAAATCGATATTTTGGGTGCCCAAAGTCGATATGTGCATGCATCTTCTGTACCCATTATATATTTTAAATTCAGGCTCAGGAAACCCGAAAATTCAATATTTTATGTGTCCTAGAAGCGATCTGTTCATGCCTACTCCGTATTAGAGTATTTTCACAATACGGGCCAAAAACATGCTCAAAATCGATATTTTGGGTGCCCAAAGTCGATATGTGCATGCATCTTCTGTGCCCGTTTATATCTCAAATTCAGGCTCAAAACACCCGAAAATTCGATATTTTTTTTTCCCAGAAGCAATCTGTACACGCCTACTTCGTGTTAGAGTATTCTTAAAATACAGGCCCAAAACATGCTCAAAATCGATATTTTGGGTGCATTAAGTCGATATCTGCATGCATCTTAAATACCCGTTTAAATCTCAAATTCACGCTCAAAACAATGGAAAATTCAATATTTTTGGGTCCCAGAAGCGACCTGTATATGCCTACCCAGTGCTAGAATGTTTTCAAAATATAGGCTCAAAACATGCTAAAAATCGATAATTTAGGTGTCTAAAGTCGATATGTCTAAAGTCGATATATGGAAGACAGAGGGTTTAAGATTAGCAGGGCAAAGACAGAGTATATGGTTTTTAATGGAGAGGAAGAAATCGGAGATGTGATGCTGGGGGTTGAGAGGCTTAAGCGGGTCAACACTTTTAAGTATCTTGGCTCAAGTGTGGCATCGGATGGAACACTCGACTATGAAATAAATCATAGAATTAAATCAGGGTGGAGAAATTGGAAAAACACCTCGGGAGTATTGTGCGACAAAAAGATCAGCGCACGAGTGAAAGGAAAGGTATATAAAACTGTGGTGAGACCTGCATTTATGTACGGAGCAGAAACCTGGCCCATCAAAAAGGCTCAGGAGAAGAAATTGGAGGTGGCAGAGATGAGGATGCTAAGATGGATGTGCGGAGTGACGAGATGTGATAGAATTAGAAACAAAAGGATAAGAGGAACAACCAAAGTGATTGAAATATCAAAGAAAGTGCAAGAGCGAAGGTTACAATGGTATGGTCATGTGATGAGGAGGGAGGATAATAACATAGCTAAGAAGGTCATGAATATAGAAGTAGAAGGCAGAAGGAAAAGAGGAAGGCCAAGAAGAAGATGGAAGGATTGTGTGGATGAAGACCTTAAAGAGAAGAATCTGACTGGAGACGAATATGGCGACAGAGGACAGTGGAAGCAACTTACCAAAAACAGCGACCCCGTATAAAGACGGGAAAAGCTGGGGAAGAAGAAGAAGAAGAAGAAGAAAGTAGATATGTGGATGCATCTTCTGTACCCGTTTAAATCTCAGATTCAGGCTTAAAACACGAGAAAATTCGATATTTTTGTGTCCCAGAAGCAATCTGTACATGCCTACTCCGTGTAAGAGTATTTTTAAAATGCAGGGCCAAAACATGCTGAAAATCGATATTTTTGGTTCCCAAAGTCAATATGTGTATGCATCTTCTGTACCTGCTTATATCCCAAATTCAGGCTGAAAACACCCGAAAATTCAATATTTTTGGGTCCCAGAAGCGATCTGTACATAACTACACATTGCTAGAATATTTTCAAAATATAGGCCGAAAACATACTAAAAATCGATATTTTGGAAGCCCATAGTCGATATGTACATGCATCTTCTGTTCCCATTATATATCTCAAATTCAGGCTCAGAACACCCGAAAATTCAATATTTTATGTGTCCCAGAAGCGATCTGTACATGCCTACTCAGTGCTAGAATGTTTTCAAAATATAGGCTAAACACATGCTAAAAATCGATATTTTAAGTGTCCCAAGTCGATATGTGCATGCATGTTCTGTACCCGTTTATATATCAAATTCAGGCTCAAAACACCCCAAAATTCGATATTTTTGGGTCCCATAAGCAATCTGTACATGCCTACTCCATGTTAGAGTATTTTCAAAATACATGCCCAAAACATGCTAAATCGATATTTTAGGTGCAAAAAGTCGATATGTGCATGCATCTTCAGTACCCGTTTATATCTCAAATGCAGGCTCAAAACACCCAAAAATTCAATATTTTTGGGTCCCAGAAGCGATCTGTACAAGTCTACTTAGTGCTAGAACGTTTTCAAAATATAGGCTTAAAACATGCTAAAAATCGATATTTTAGTTGTCCAAAGTTGATATGTCCATACATCTTGTGTACCCGTTTATATCCCTAATTCAGGCTCAGAACACCCGAAAATTCAATATTTTTGGGTCCCAGAAGCGATCTGTACATGACTACTCCGTGTTAGAGTATTTTCAAAATATAGGCCCAAAACCTGCTAAAAATCGATATTTTGTGTGCCCAAAGTCGATATGTGCTTGCATCTTCTGTACCCGTTTATATCTCAAATTCAGACTCAAAACACCCGAAAATTAGATATTTTTTTGTCCCAGAAGCGATCTGTACATGCCTACTCCTTCTTAGAATGTTTTCAAGATACAGACCCAAAACATGCTCAAAATCGATATTTTAGGTTGCCAAAGTCAATATGTGTATGCATCTTCTGTACACGTTTATATCCCAAATTCAGGCTGAAAACACCCGAAAATTCGATATTTTTGGGTCCCAGAAGCGATCTGTACATGCCTATTCATTGCTAGAATATTTTCAAAATATAGGCCAAAAACATGCTAAAAATCGATATTTTGGGTTCCCAAAGTCGATATGTGCATGCATCTTCTGTACCCATTATATATTTTAAATTCAGGCTTAGAAAACCCGAAAATTCAATATTTTATGTGTCCTAGAAGCGATCTGTTCATGCCTACTCCGTATTAGAGTATTTTCACAATACGGGCCAAAAACATGCTCAAAATCGATATTTTGGGTGCCCAAAGTCGATATGTGCATGCATCTTCTGTACCCGTTTATATCTCAAATTCAGGCTCAAAACACCCGAAAATTCGATATTTTTGTGTCCCAGAAGCAATCTGTACACGCCTACTTCGTGTTAGAGTATTCTTAAAATACAGGCCCAAAACATGCTCAAAATCGATATTTTGGGTGCATTAAGTCGAAACTGCATGCATCTTTAATACCCGTTTAAATCTCAAATTCACGCTCAAAACAATGGAAAATTCAATATTTTTGGGTCCCAGAAGCGACCTGTATATGCCTACCCAGTGCTAGAATGTTTTCAAAATATAGGCTCAAAACATGCTAAAAATCGATAATTTAGGTGTCTAAAGTCGATATGTGGATGCATCTTCTGTACCAGTTTATATCTCAGATTCAGGCTTAAAACACGAGAAAATTCGATATTTTTGTGTCCCAGAAGCAATCTGTACATGTCTACTTCGTGTTAGAGTATTCTTAAAATACAGGCCCAAAACATGCTCAAAATCGATATTTTGGATGCTAAAGTCGATATGTGGATGCATCTTCTGTACCCGTTTATATCTAAAATTCACGCTCAAAACACCCGAAAACTCGATATTTTTTTGGTCCCAGAAGCGATCTGTACATGCCTACTCTATGCAAGAATGTTTTCAAAATATAGACCCAAAACATGCTCAAAATCGATATTTTATGTACAAAATGTCGATTTGTGCATGCATCTTCCGTACCCGTTTATATCTCAGATTCAGGCTTAAAACATGAGAAAATTCGATATTTTTGTGTCCCAGAAGCAATCTGTACATGCCTACTTCGTGTTAGAGTATTCTTAAAATACAGGCCCAAAACATGCTCAAAATCGATATTTTGGGTGCCCAAAGTCGATATGTGCATGCATCTTCTGTACCCGTTTATATCCCAAATTCAGGCTCAAAACCCCCGAAAATTCGATATTTTTGGGTTCCAAAGGCGATCTGTACATGCCTTCTCCTTGCACGAATGTTTTCAAGATGCAGACCCATAACATGCTCAAAATCGATATTTTAGGTGCAAAATGTCGATATGTGCATGCATCTTCAGTACCCGTTTATATCTCAAATGCAGGCTCAAAACACCCAAAAATTCAATATTTTTGGGTCCTCGAAGCGATCTGTACATGTCTACTCAGTGCTAGAATGTTTTCAAAATAAAGGCTTAAAACATGCTAAAAATCGATATTTTAGGTGTCCAAAGTCGATATGTGGATACATCTTTTGTATCCGTTTATATCCCAAATTCAGGCTCAAAACACCCAAAAATTCGATATTTTTCGGTCCCAGAAGCGATCTGTAATTGCCTACTCAGTGCTAGAAAATTTTCAAAATATAGGCACAAAACATGCTAAAATCGATATTTTATGTGCCCAATGTCGATATGTGCATGCAACTTCTGTACCCATTATAGATCTCAAATTCAGATTCAAAACAACCGAAAATTCGATATTTTTTGGTCCCAGATGCGATCTGTACATGCCTACTCCGTGTTAGAGCATTTTTAAAATGCAGGGCCAAAACATGCTGAAAATCGATATTTTAGGTTCCCAAAGTCAATATGTGTATGCATCTTCTGTACCTGTTTATATCCCAAATTCACGCTGAAAACACCCGAAAATTCGATATTTTTGGGTCCCAGAAGCGATCTTTACATACCTACACATTGCGAGAATATTTTCAAAATATAGGCACAAAACATACTAAAAATCGATATTTTGGAAGCCCATAGTCGATATGTGAATGCATCTTCTGTTCCCATTATATATCTTAAATTCAGGCTCAGAACACCCGAAAATTCTATATTTTATGTGTCCAAGAAGCAATCTGTACATACCTACTCAGTACTAGAATGTTTTCAAAATATAGGCTAAAAGCATGCTAAAAATCGATATTTTAAGTGTCCCAAGTCGATATGTGCATGCATGTTCTGTACCCGTTTATATCTCAAATTCAGGCTCAAAAAACCCCAAAATTCGATATTTATGGGTCCCATAAGCAATCTGTACATGCCTACTCCATGTTAGAGTATATTCAAAATACATGCCCAAAACATGCTGTAAATCGATATTTTAGGTGCAAAAAGTCGATATGTGCATGCATCTTCAGTACCCGTTTATATCTCAAATGCAGGCTCAAAACACCCAAAAATTCAATATTTTTGGGTCCCAGAAGCGATCTGTACAAGTCTACTCAGTGCTAGAATGTTTTCAAAATATAGGCTTAAAACATGCTAAAAATCGATATTTTAGTTGTCCAAAGTTGATATGTCCATACATCTTGTGTACCCGTTTATATCCCTAATTCAGGCTCAGAACACCCGAAAATTCAATATTTTTGGGTCCCAGAAGTATTTTCAAAATATAATCCCAAAACATGCTAAAAATCGATATTTTGTGTGCCCAAAGTCGATATGTGCTTGAATCTTCTGTACCCGTTTATATCTCAAATTTAGACTCAAAACACCCGAAAATTAGATATTTTTGTGTCCCAGAAGCTATCTCTACATGCCTACTCCTTCTTAGAATGTTTTCAAGATACAGACCCAAAACATGCTCAAAATCGATATTTTAGGTTGCCAAAGTCAATATGTGTATGCATCTTCTGTACCTGTTTATATCCCAAATTCAGGCTGAAAACACCCGAAAATTCGATATTTTTGGGTCCCAGAAGCGATCTGTACATGCCTACTCTTTGCAAGAATTTTTTCAAAATATAGACCCAAAACATGCTAAAAATCGATATTTTGTGTTCCCAAAGTCGATATGTGCTTGCACCTTCTGTACCCGTTTATATCTCAAATTCAGGCTCAAAACACCCGAAAATTCGATATTTTTTGGTCCCATAAGCGATCTGTACATGCCTACTCCGTGTTAGAGTATTTTCAAAATACATACCCAAAACATGCTGAAAATCGATATTTTAGGTGCCCATAGTCGATATGTGCATGCATCTTCTGTACCCGTTTATATCTCAAATTCAGGCTCAAAACACCCAAAAATTCAGTATATTTGGGTCCTAGAAGCGATCTGTACATGCCTATTCCTTGCTAAAATGTTTTCAAGATACAGACCCAACAATATGCTCAAAATTGATATTTTACGTGCATTAAGTCGATATCTGCATGCATCTTCAATACCCGTTTAAATCTCAAATTCATGCTCAAAACAATGGAAAATTCAATATTTTTGAGTCCCAGAAGTGATCTCTACATGCCTACCCAGTGCTAGAATGTTTTCAAAATATAGGCTCAAAACATGCTAAAAATCGATAATTTAGGTGTCCAAAGTCGATATGTGGATGCATCTTCTGTACCCGTTTATATCTCAGATTCAGGCTTAAAACACGAGAAAATTCGATATTTTTGTGTCCCAGAAGCAATCTGTACATGCCTACTTCGTGTTAGAGTATTCTTAAAATACAGGCCCAAAACATGCTCAAAATCGATATTTTGGGTGCCCAAAGTCGATATGTGCATGCATCTTCTGTATCCGTTTATATCCCAAATTCAGGCTCAAAACACCCAAAAATTCGATATTTTTCGGTCCCAGAAGCGATCTGTACAAGTCTACTCAGTGCTAGAATGTTTTCAAAATATAGGCTTAAAACATGCTAAAAATCGATATTTTAGTTGTCCAAAGTTGATATGTCCATACATCTTGTGTACCCGTTTATATCCCTAATTCAGGCTCAGAACACCCGAAAATTCAATATTTTTGGGTTCCAGAAGCGATCTGTACATGCCTACTCCGTGTTAGAGTATTTTCAAAATATAATCCCAAAACATGCTAAAAATCGATATTTTGTGTGCCCAAAGTCGATATGTGCTTGAATCTTCTGTACCCGTTTATATCTCAAATTTAGACTCAAAACATACGAAAATTAGATATTTTTGTGTCCCAGAAGCTATCTCTACATGCCTACTCCTTCTTAGAATGTTTTCAAGATACAGACCGAAAACATGCTCAAAATCGATATTTTAGGTTGCCAAAGTCAATATGTGTATGCATCTTCTGTACTAGTTTATATCCCAAATTCAGGCTGAAAACTCCCGAAAATTCGATATTTTTGGGTCCCAGAAGCGATCTGTACATGCCTACTCATTGCTAGAAGATTTTCAAAATATGGGCCAAAAACATGGTAAAAATCGATATTTTTGGTGCCCAAAGTCGATATGTGCATGCATCTTCTGTACCCATTATATATCTCAAATTCAGGCTCAGAAAACCCGAAAATTCAATATTTTATGTGTCCTAGAAGCGATCTGTACATGCCTACTCCATATTAGAGTATTTTCAAAATACAGGCCCAAAACATGCTCAAAATCGATATTTTGGGTGCCCAAAGTCGATATGTGCATGCATTTTCTGTACCCGTTTATATCTCAAATTCAGGCTCAAAACGCACGAAAATTCGATTATTTTTTTCCAAGAAGCAATCTGTACATGCCTACTCCGTGTTAGAGTATTTTCACAATACGGACCAAAAACATGCTCAAAATCGATATTTTGGGTGCCCAAAGTCGATATGTGCATGCTTCTTCTGTACCCGTTTATATCTCAAATTCAGGCTCAAAACACCCGAAAATTCGATATTTTTGTGTCCCAGAAGCAATCTGTACATACCTACTTCGTGTTAGAGTATTCTTAAAATACAGGCCCAAAACATGCTCAAAATCGATTTTTTGGGTGCATTAAGTCGATATCTGCATGCATCTTCAATACCCGTTTAAATCTCAAATTCACGCTCAAAACAATGGAAAATTCAATATTTTTGGGTCCCAAAAGCGATCTGTACATGCCTACCCAGTGCTAGAATGTTTTCAAAATATAGACCCAAAACATGCTAAAAATCGATATTTTGTGTGCCCAAAGTCGATATGTGCTTGCATCTTCTGTACCCGTTTATATCTCAAATTCAGACTCAAAACACATGAAAATTAGATATTTTTGTGTTCCAGAAGCGATCTCAACATGCTTACTCCTTCTTAGAATGTTTTGAAGATACAGACCCAAAACATGCTCAAAATCGATATTTTAGGTTGCCAAAGTCAATATGTGTATGCATCTTATGTACCCGTTTATATCCCAAATTCAAGCTGAAAACACCCGAAAATTCGATATTTTTGGGTCCTAAAAGCGATCTGTACATACCTACTCATTGCTAGAATATTTTCAAAATATAGGCACCAAACATGCTTAAAATCAATAGTTTAGGTGCCCAAAGTCGATATATGCTTGCATCTTCTGTACCCGTTTATATCTCAAATTCAGACTCAAAACACCCGAAAATTAGATATTTTTGGGTCCAATAAGCAATCTGCACATGCCTACTCCATGTTAGAGTATTTTCAAAATACATGCCCAAAACATGCTGAAAATCGATATTTTAGGTGCAAAAAATCGATATGTGCATGCATCTTCAGTACCCGTTTATATCTCAAATGCAGGCTCAAAACACCCAAAAATTCAATATTTTTGGGTCCCCGAAGAGATCTGTACAAGTCTACTCAGTGCTAGAATGTTTTCAAAACATAGGCTTAAAACATGCTAAAAATCGATATTTTAGTTGTCCAAAGTTGATATGTCCATACATCTTGTGTACCCGTTTATATCCCTAATTCAGGCTCAGAACACCCGAAAATTCAATATTTTTGGGTCCCAGAAGCGATCTGTACATGCCTACTCCGTGTTAGAGTATTTTCAAAATATAATCCCAAAAAATGCAAAAAATCGATATTTTGTGTGCCCAAAGTCGGTATGTGCTTGAATCTTCTGTACCCGTTTATATCTCAAATTCAGACTCAAAACACCCGAAAATTAGATATTTTTGAGTCCCAGAAGTTATCTCTACGTGCCTACTCCTTCTTAGAATGTTTTCAAGATACAGACCCAAAACATGCTCAAAATCGATATTTTAAGTTGCCAAAGTCAATATGTGTATGCATCTTCTGTACCCGTTTATATCCCAAATTCAGGCTGAAAACACCCGAAAATTCGATATTTTTGGGTCCCAGAAGCGATCTGTACATGCCTACTCATTGCTAGAAGATTTTCAAAATATAGGCCAAAAACATGGTAAAAATCGATATTTTGGGTGCCCAAAGTCGATATGTGCATGCATCTTCTGTACCCATTATATATCTCAAATTCAGGCTCAGAAAACCCGAAAATTCAATATTTTATGTGTCCTAGAAGCGATCTGTACAAGCCTACTCCGTATTAGAGTATTTTCAAAATACAGGCACAAAACATGCTAAAAATCGATATTTTGGGTCCCCAAAGTCGATATGTGCATGCATCTTCTGTACCCGTTTATATCTCAAATTCAGGCTCAAAACGCCCGAAAATTCGATTTTTTTTTTCCCAGAAGCAATCTGTACATGCCTACTCCGTGTTAGAGTATTTTCACAATATGGACCAAAAACATGCTCAAAATCGATATTTTGAGTGCCCAAACTCGATATGTGCATGAATCTTCTGTACCCGTTTATATCTCAAATTGAGGCTCAAAACACCCGAAAATTCGATATTTTTGTGTCCCAGAAGCAATCTGTACATGCCTACTTCGTGTTAGAGTATTCTTAAAATACAGGCCCAAAACATGCTCAAAATCGATATTTTGAGTGCATTAAGTCGATATCTGCATGCATCTTCAATACCCGTTTAAATCTCAAATTCACGCTCAAAACAATGGAAAATTCAATATTTTTGAGTCCCAAAAGCGATCTGTACATGCCTACCCAGTGCTAGAATGTTTTCAAAATATAGGCTCAAAACATGCTAAAAATCGATAATTTAGGTGTCAAAAGTCGATATGTGGATGCATCTTCTGTACCCGTTTATATCTCAGATTCAGGCTTAAAACACGAGAAAATTCGATATTTTTGTGTCCCAGAAGCAATCTGTACATGCCTACTTCGTGTTAGAGTATTCTTAAAATACAGGCCCAAAACATGCTCAAAATCGATATTTTTGGTGCTAAAGTCGCTATGTGAATGCATCTTCTGTACCCGTTTATATCTCAAATTGAGGCTCAAAACACCCGAAAACTCGATATTTTTGGGTCCCAGAAGCGATCTGTACATGCCTACTCTTTGCAAGAATGTTTTCAAAATATAGACCCAAAACATGCTAAAAATCGATATTTTATGTGCCTAAAGTCGATATGTGCTTGCATCTTCTGTATCCGTTTATATCTCAAATGCAGACTCAAAACACCCGAAAATTAGATATTTTTGTGTTCCAGAAGCGATCTCAACATGCTTACTCCTTCTTAGAATGTTTTGAAGATACAGACCCAAAACATGCTCAAAATCGATATTTTAGGTTGCCAAAGTCAATATGTGTATGCATCTTCTATACCCGTTTATATCCCAAATTCAAGCTGAAAACACCCGAAAATTCAATATTTTTGGGTCCCAGAAGCGATCTGTAAATGCCTACTCATTGCTAGAATATTTTCAAAATATAGGCACCAAACATGCTTAAAATCGATAGTTTAGGTGCCCAAAGTCGATATATGCTTGCATCTTCTGTACCCGTTTATATCTCAAATTCAGACTCAAAACACCCGAAAATTACATATTTTTGGGTCCCAGAAGCGATCTGTACATGCCTACTCCTTGCTAGAATGTTTTCAAGATACAGACCCACAACATGCTCAAAATCGATATTTTGGGTGCCCAAAGTCGATATGTGCATGCATCTTCTGTACCCATTATATATCTCAAATTCAGGCTCAAAAAACCCGAAAATTTAATATTTTATGTGTCCTAGAAGCGATCTGTACATGCCTACTCCATATAAGAGTATTTTCAAAATACAGGCCCAAAACATGCTAAAAATCGATATTTTGGGTGCCCAAAGTCGATATGTGCATGCATCTTCTGTACCCGTTTATATCTCAAATTCAGGCTCAAAACGCCCGAAAATTCTATTTTTTTTTTCCCCAGAAGCAATCTGTACCTGCCTACTCTGTGTTAGAGTATTTTCAAAATACATGCCCAAAACATGCTGAAAATCGATATTTTAGGTGCAAAAAGTCGATATGTGCATGCATCTTCAGTACCCGTTTATATCTCAAATGCAGGCTCAAAACACCCAAAAATTCAATATTTTTGGGTCCCCGAAGCGATCTGTACTAATATAGTCAGTGCTAGAATGTTTTCAAAATATAGGCTTAAAACATGCTAAAAATCGATATTTTAGTTTTCCATAGTTGATATGTCAATACATCTTGTGTACCCGTTTATATCCCTAATTCAGGCTCAGAACACCCGAAAATTCAATATTTTTGTGTCCCAGAAGCGATCTGTACATGCCTACTCCGTGTTAGAGTATTTTCAAAATATAATCCCAAAACATGCTAAAAATCGATATTTTGTGTGCCCAAAGTCGATATGTGCTTGAATCTTCTGTACCCGTTTATATCTCAAATTCAGACTCAAAACACCCGAAAATTAGATATTTTTGTGTCCCAGAAGCTATCTCTACGTGCCTACTCCTTCTTAGAATATTTTCAAGATACAGACCCAAAACATGCTCAAAATTGATATTTTAGGTTGCCAAAGTCAATATGTGTATGCATCTTCTGTACCCGTTTATATCCCAAATTCAGGCTGAAAACACCCGAACATTCAATATTTTTGGGTCCCAGAAGCGATCTGTACATGCCTACTCATTGCTAGAATATTTTCAAAATATAGGCCCAAAACATGCTAAAAATCGATATTTTGGGTGCCCAAAGTCGATATGTGCATGCATCTTCTGTACCCATTATATATCTCAAATTCAGGCTCAGAAAACCCGAAAACTCAATATTGTATGTGTCCTAGAAGCGATCTATACATGCCTTCCCCGTGTTAGAGTATTTTCAAAATATAGGCCCAAAACATGCTAAAAATCGATATTTTGGGTGCCCAAAGTCGATATGTGCATGCATCTTCTGTACCCGTTTATATCTCAAATTCAGATTCAAAACACCCAAAAATTCGATATTTTTGTGTCCCATAAGCAATCTGTATATGCCTACTCCATGTTAGAGTATTCTTAAAATACAGGCCCAAAACATGCTCAAAATCGATATTTTGGTTGCATTAAGTCGATATCTGCATTCATCTTCAATACCTGTTTAAATCTCAAATTCACGCTCAAAACAATGGAAAATTCAATATTTTTGGGTCCCAAAAGCGATCTGTACATGCCTACCCAGTGCTAGAATGTTTTCAAAATATAGGCTCAAAACATGCTAAAAATCGATAATTTAGGTGTCCAAAGTCGATATGTGGATGCATCTTCTATACCCGTTTATATCTCAAATTCAGGCTCAAAAAACCCGAAAACTCGATATTTTTGGGTCCCAGAAGCAATCTGTACATGCCTACTCTTTGCAAGAATGTTTTCAAAATATAGACCCAAAACATGCTAAAAATCGATATTTTGTGTGCCCAAAGTCGATATGTGCTTGCATCTTCTGTACCCGTTTATATCTCAAATTCAGACTCAAAACACCCGAAAATTAGATATTTTTGGGTCCCAGAAGCGATCTGTACATGCCTACTCTTTGCTATTTTGTTTTCAAAATACAGACCCACAACATGCTCAAAATCGATATTTTAGGTTGCCAAAGTTAATATGTGTATGCATCTTCTGTACCCGTTTATATCCCAAATTCAGGCTGAAAACACCCGAAAATTCGATTTTTTTGGGTCCCAGAAGCGATCTGTACATGCCTACTCATTGCTAGAAGATTTTCAAAATATAGGCCCAAAACATGCTAAAAATCGATATTTTGGGTGCCCAAAGTCGATATGTGCATGCATCTTCTGTACCCATTATATATCTCAAATTCAGTCTCAGAAAACCCGAAAATTCAATATTTTATGTGTCCTAGAAGCGATCTGTACATGCCTACTCCGTATTAGAGTATTTTCAAAATACAGGCCCAAAACATGCTAAAAATCGATATTTTGGGTGCCCAAAGTCGATATGTGCATGCATCTTCTGTATCCGTTTATATCTCAAATTCAGGCTCAAAACGCCCAAAAATTCTATTTTTTTTTTCCCAGAAGCAATCTGTACATGCCTACTCTGTGTTAGAGTATTTTCACAATACTGGTCAAAAATATGCTCAAAATCGATATTTTGTGTGCCCAAAGTCGATATGTGCATGCATCTTCTGTACCCATTATATATCTCAAATTCAGTCTCAGAAAACCCGAAAATTCAATATTTTATGTGTCCTAGAAGCGATCTGTACATGCCTACTCCGTATTAGAGTATTTTCAAAATACAGGCCCAAAACATGCTAAAAATCGATATTTTGGGTGCCCAAAGTCGATATGTGCATGCATCTTCTGTACCCGTTTATATCTCAAATTCAGGCTCAAAACGCCCAAAAATTCTATTTTTTTTTTCCCAGAAGCAATCTGTACATGCCTACTCTGTGTTAGAGTATTTTCACAATACTGGTCAAAAATATGCTCAAAATCGATATTTTGGGTGCCCAAAGTCGATATGTGCATGCATCTCCTGTACCCGTTTATATCTAAAAATCTGGCTCAAAACACCCGAAAATTCGATATTTTTGTGTCCCAGAAGCAATCTGTACATGCCTACTTCGTGTTAGAATATTCTTAAAATACAGGCCCAAAACATGCTCAAAATCGATATTTTGGGTGCATTAAGTCGATATCTGCATGCATCTTCAATACCCGTTTAAATCTCAAATTCACGCTCAAAACAATGGAAAATTCAATATTTTTGGGTCCCAGAAGCGATCTGTACATGCCTACCCAGTTTTAGAATATTTTCAAAATATTGGCTCAAAACATGCTAAAAATCGATAATTTAGGAGTCCAAAGTCGATATGTGCATGCATCTTCTGTACCCGTTTATATCTCAGATTCAGGCTTAAAACACGAGAAAATTCGATATTTTTGTGTCCCAGAAGCAATCTGTACATGCCTACTTCGTGTTAGAGTATTCTTAAAATACAGGCCCAAAACATGCTCAAAATTGATATTTTGGGTGCTAAAGTCGATATGTGAATGCATCTTCTGTACCCGTTTATATCTCAAATTCAGGCTCAAAACACCCGAAAACTCGATATTTTTGGGTCCCAGAAGCGATCTGTACATGCCTACTCTTTGCAAGAATGTTTTCAAAATATAGACCCAAAACATGCTAAAAATCGATATTTTGTGTGCCCAAAGTCAATATGTGCTTGCATCTTCTGTACCCGTTTATATCTCAAATTCACACTCAAAACACCCGAAAATTAGATATTTTTGTGTTCCAGAAGCGATCTCAACATGCCTACTCCTTCTTAGAATGTTTTGAAGATACATACCCAAAACATGCTCAAAATCGATATTTTAGGTTGCCAAAGTCAATATGTGTATGCATCTTCTGTTACCGTTTATATCCCAAATTCAGGCTGAAAACACCCGAAAATTAAATATTTTTGGGTCCCTGAAGCGATCTGTACATGCCTACTCATTGCTAGAATATTTTCAAAATATAGGCCCAAAACATGCTAAAAATCGATATTTTGGGTGCCCAAAGTCGATATGTGCATGCATCTTCTGTACCCATTATATATCTCAAATTAAGGCTCAGAAAACCCGAAAATTCAATATTGTATGTGTACTAGAAGCGATCTATACATGCCTACCCCGTGTTAGAGTATTTTCAAAATATAGGCCCAAAACATGCTAAAAATCGATATTTTGGGTGCCCAAAGTCGATATGTGCATGCATCTTCTGTACCCGTTTATATCTCAAATTCAGATTCAAAACACCCAAAAATTCGATATTTTTGTGTCCCAGAAGCAATCTGTACATGCCTACTCCATGTTAGAGTTTTTTCACAATACGGGCCAAAAACATGCTCAAAATCGATATTTTGTGTGCCCAAAGTCGATATGTGCATGCATCTTCTGTACCCGTTTATATCTCAAATTCAGGCTCAAAACACCCGAAAATTCGATATTTTTGGGTCCCATAAGCGATCTGTTCATGCCTACACATTGCTAGAATATTTTCAAAATATAGGCCGAAAACATACTAAAAATCGATATTTTGGGTGCCCAAAGTCGATATGTGCATGCATCTTCTGTACCCATTATATATCTCAAATTCAGGCTCAGAAAACCCGAAAATTCAATATTTTATGTGTCCTAGAAGCGATCTGTACATGCCTACTCCGTATTAGAGTATTTTCAAAATACAGGCCCAAAACATGCTAAAAATCGATATTTTGGGTGCAAAAAGTCGATATGTGCATGTATCTTCTGTACCCTTTTATATCTCAAATTCAGGCTCAAAACACCCGAAAATTCGATATTTTTGTGTCCCAAAAGCAATCTGTACATGCCTACTCCGTGTTAGAGTATTCTTAAAATACAGGCCCAAAACATGCTCAAAATCGATATTTTGGGTGCATTAAGTCGATATCTGCATGCATCTTCAATACCCGTTTAAATCTCAAATTCACGCTCAAAACAATGGAAAATTCAATATTTTTGGGTCCCAGAAGCGATCTGTACATGCCTACCCAGTGTTAGAATGTTTTCAAAATATAGGCTCAAAACATGCTAAAAATCGATAATTTAGGTGTCCAAAGTCGATATGTGCATGCATCTTCTGTACCCGTTTATATCTCAGATTCAGGCTTAAAACACGAGAAAATTCGATATTTTTGTGTCCCAGAAGCAATCTGTACATGCCTACTTCGTGTTAGAGTATTCTTAAAATACAGGCCCAAAACATGCTCAAAATCGATATTTTGGGTGCTAAAGTCGATATGTGAATGCATCTTCTGTTCCCGTTTATATCTCAAATTCAGGCTCAAAAAACCCGAAAACTCGATATTTTTGGGTCCCAGAAGCGATCTGTACATGCCTACTCTTTGCAAGAATGTTTTCAAAATATAGACCCAAAACATGCTAAAAATCGATATTTTGTGTGCCCAAAGTCGATATGTGCTTGCATCTTCTGTACCCGTTTATATCTCAAATTAACACTCAAAACACCCGAAAATTAGATATTTTTGTGTTCCAGAAGCGATCTCAACATGCCTACTCCTTCTTAGAATGTTTTGAAGATACATACCCAAAACATGCTCAAAATCGATATTTTAGGTTGCCAAAGTCAATATGTGTATGCATCTTCTGTTCCCGTTTATATCCCAAATTCAGGCTGAAAACACCCTAAAATTAAATATATTTGGGTCCCTGAAGCTATCTGTACATGCCTACTCATTGCTAGAATATTTTCAAAATATAGGCCCAAAAACATGCTAAAAATCGATATTTTGGGTGCCCAAAGTCGATATGTGCATGCATCTTCTGTACCCATTATATATCTCAAATTAAGGCTCAGAAAACCCGAAAATTCAATATTGTATGTGTCCTAGAAGCGATCTATACATGCCTACCCCGTGTTAGAGTTTTTTCAAAATATAGGCCCAAAACATGCTAAAAATCGATATTTTGGGTGCCCAAAGTCGATATGTGCATGCATCTTCTGTACCCAGTTTATATCTCAAATTCAGATTCAAAACACCCAAAAATTCGATATTTTTGTGTCCCAGAAGCAATCTGTACATGCCTACTCCATGTTAGAGTTTTTTCACAATACGGGCCGAAAACATGCTCAAAATCGATATTTTGTGTGCCCAAAGTCGATATGTGCATGCATCTTCTGTACCCGTTTATATCTCAAATGCAGGCTCAAAACACCCGAAAATTCGATATTTTTGGGTCCCATAAGCGATCTGTTCATGCCTACACATTGCTAGAATATTTTTAAAATATAGGCCGAAAACATACTAAAAATCGATATTTTGGATGCCTATAGTCGATATGTGCATGCATCTTCTGTACCCATTATATATCTCAAATTCAGGCTCAGAACACCCGAAAATTAAATATTTTATGTTTCCCAGAAGCGATCTGTACATACCTACTCAGTGCTAGAATGTTTTCAAAATATAGGCCCAAAACATGCTAAAAATCGATATTTTAAGTGTCCCAAGTCGATATGTGAATGCATATTCTGTACCCGTTTATATCTCAAATTCAGGCTCAAAACACCCCAAAATTCGATATTTTTGGGTCCCATAAGCAATCTGTACATGACTACTCCGTGTTAGAGTATTTTCAAAATACATGACCAAAACCTGCTGAAAATCGATATTTTAGGTGCAAAAAGTCGATATGTGCATGCATCTTCAGTACCCGTTTATATCTCAAATGCAGGCTCAAAACACCCAAAAATTCAATATTTTTGGGTCCCCGAAGCGATCTGTACAAGTCTACTCAGTGCTAGAATGTTTTCAAAATATAGGCTTAAAACATGCTAAAAATCGATATTTTAGTTGTCCAAAGTTGATATGTCCATACATCTTGTGTACCCGTTTATATCCCAAATTCAGGTTTAGAACACCCGAAAATTCAATATTTTTGGGTCTTAGAAGCGATCTGTACATGCCTACTCCGTGTTAGAGTATTTTCAAAATATAGGCCCAAAACATGCTCAAAATCGATATTTTGTGTGCCCAAAGTCGATATGTGCTTGCATCTTCTGTACCCGTTTATATCTCAAATTCAGGCTCAAAACACCCGAAAATTAGATATTTTTGTGTCCCAGAAGCGATATCTACATGCCTACTCCTTCTTAGAATGTTTTCAAGATACAGACCCAAAACATGCTCAAAATCGATATATTTTAGGTTGCCAAAGTCAATATGTGTATGCATCTTCTGTACCCGTTTATATCCCAAATTCAGGCTGAAAACACACGAAAATTCAATATTTTATGTGTCCTAGAAGCGATCTGTATATGCCTACTCCATGTTAGAGTATTCTTAAAATACAGGCCCAAAACATGCTCAAAATCGATATTTTGGTTGCATTAAGTCAATATCTGCATTCATCTTCAATACCTGTTTAAATCTCAAATTCACGCTCAAAACAATGGAAAATTCAATATTTTTGGGTCCCAAAAGCGATCTGTACATGCCTACCCAGTGCTAGAATGTTTTCAAAATATAGGCTCAAAACATGCTAAAAATCGATAATTTAGGTGTCCAAAGTCGATATGTGGATGCATCTTCTATACCCGTTTATATCTCAAATTCAGGCTCAAAAAACCCGAAAACTCGATATTTTTGGGTCCCAGAAGCAATCTGTACATGCCTACTCTTTGCAAGAATGTTTTCAAAATATAGACCCAAAACATGCTAAAAATCGATATTTTGTGTGCCCAAAGTCGATATGTGCTTGCATCTTCTGTACCCGTTTATATCTCAAATTCAGACTCAAAACACCCGAAAATTAGATATTTTTGGGTCCCAGAAGCGATCTGTACATGCCTACTCCTTGCTATTTTGTTTTCAAAATACAGACCCACAACATGCTCAAAATCGATATTTTAGGTTGCCAAAGTCAATATGTGTATGCATCTTCTGTACCCGTTTATATCCCAAATTCAGGCTGAAAACACCCGAAAATTCGATTTTTTTGGGTCCCAGAAGCGATCTGTACATGCCTACTCATTGCTAGAAGATTTTCAAAATATAGGCCCAAAACATGCTAAAAATCGATATTTTAGGTGCCCAAAGTCGATATGTGCATGCATCTTCTGTACCCATTATATATCTCAAATTCAGTCTCAGAAAACCCGAAAATTCAATATTTTATGTGTCCTAGAAGCGATCTGTACATGCCTACTCCGTATTAGAGTATTTTCAAAATACAGGCCCAAAACATGCTAAAAATCGATATTTTGGGTGCCCAAAGTCGATATGTGCATGCATCTTCTGTACCCGTTTATATCTCAAATTCAGGCTCAAAACGCCCAAAAATTCTATTTTTTTTTTCCCAGAAGCAATCTGTACATGCCTACTCTGTGTTAGAGTATTTTCACAATACTGGTCAAAAATATGCTCAAAATCGATATTTTGGGTGCCCAAAGTCGATATGTGCATGCATCTTCTGTACCCATTATATATCTCAAATTCAGTCTCAGAAAACCCGAAAATTCAATATTTTATGTGTCCTAGAAGCGATCTGTACATGCCTACTCCGTATTAGAGTATTTTCAAAATACAGGCCCAAAACATGCTAAAAATCGATATTTTGGGTGCCCAAAGTCGATATGTGCATGCATCTTCTGTACCCGTTTATATCTCAAATTCAGGCTCAAAACGCCCAAAATTCTATTTTTTTTTTCCCAGAAGCAATCTGTACATGCTTACTCTGTGTTAGAGTATTTTCACAATACTGGTCAAAAATATGCTCAAAATCGATATTTTGGGTGCCCAAAGTCGATATGTGCATGCATCTCCTGTACCCGTTTATATCTAAAAATCTGGCTCAAAACACCCGAAAATTCGATATTTTTGTGTCCCAGAAGCAATCTGTACATGCCTACTTCGTGTTAGAATATTCTTAAAATACAGGCCCAAAACATGCTCAAAATCGATATTTTGGGTGCATTAAGTCGATATCTGCATGCATCTTCAATACCCGTTTAAATCTCAAATTCACGCTCAAAACAATGGAAAATTCAATATTTTTGGGTCCCAGAAGCGATCTGTACATGCCTACCCAGTTTTAGAATATTTTCAAAATATTGGCTCAAAACATGCTAAAAATCGATAATTTAGGAGTCCAAAGTCGATATGTGCATGCATCTTCTGTACCCGTTTATATCTCAGATTCAGGCTTAAAACACGAGAAAATTCGATATTTTTGTGTCCCAGAAGCAATCTGTACATGCCTACTTCGTGTTAGAGTATTCTTAAAATACAGGCCCAAAACATGCTCAAAATCGATATTTTGGGTGCTAAAGTCGATATGTGAATGCATCTTCTGTACCCGTTTATATCTCAAATTCAGGCTCAAAACACCCGAAAACTCGATATTTTTGGGTCCCAGAAGCGATCTGTACATGCCTACTCTTTGCAAGAATGTTTTCAAAATATAGACCCAAAACATACTAAAAATCGATATTTTGTGTGCCCAAAGTCAATATGTGCTTGCATCTTCTGTACCCGTTTATATCTCAAATTCACACTCAAAACACCCGAAAATTAGATATTTTTGTGTTCCAGAAGCGATCTCAACATGCCTACTCCTTCTTAGAATGTTTTGAAGATACATACCCAAAACATGCTCAAAATCGATATTTTAGGTTGCCAAAGTCAATATGTGTATGCATCTTCTGTTCCCGTTTATATCCCAAATTCAGGCTGAAAACACCCGAAAATTAAATATTTTTGGGTCCCTGAAGCGATCTGTACATGCCTACTCATTGCTAGAATATTTTCAAAATATAGGCCCAAAACATGCTAAAAATCGATATTTTGGGTGCCCAAAGTCGATATGTGCATGCATCTTCTGTACCCATTATATATCTCAAATTAAGGCTCAGAAAACCCGAAAATTCAATATTGTATGTGTCCTAGAAGCGATCTATACATGCCTACCCCGTGTTAGAATTTTTTCAAAATATAGGCCCAAAACATGCTAAAAATCGATATTTTGGGTGCCCAAAGTCGATATGTGCATGCATCTTCTGTACCCGTTTATATCTCAAATTCAGATTCAGAACACCCAAAAATTCGATATTTTTGTGTCCCAGAAGCAATCTGTACATGCCTACTCCATGTTAGAGTTTTTTCACAATACGGGCCAAAAACATGCTCAAAATCGATATTTTGTGTGCCCAAAGTCGATATGTGCATGCATCTTCTGTACCCGTTTATATCTCAAATTCAGGCTCAAAACACCCGAAAATTCGATATTTTTGGGTCCCATAAGCGATCTGTTCATGCCTACACATTGCTAGAATATTTTCAAAATATAGGCCGAAAACATACTAAAAATCGATATTTTGGGTGCCCAAAGTCGATATGTGCATGCATCTTCTGTACCCATTATATATCTCAAATTCAGGCTCAGAAAACCCGAAAACTCAATATTTTATGTGTCCTAGAAGCGATCTGTACATGCCTACTCCGTATTAGAGTATTTTCAAAATACAGGCCCAAAACATGCTAAAAATCGATATTTTGGGTGCAAAAAGTCGATATGTGCATGTATCTTCTGTACCCGTTTATATCTCAAATTCAGGCTCAAAACACCCGAAAATTCGATATTTTTGTGTCCCTGAAGCAATCTGTACATGACTACTTCGTGTTATAGTATTCTTAAAATACAGGCCCAAAACATGCTCAAAATCGATATTTTGGGTGCATTAAGTCGATATCTGCATGCATCTTCAATACCCGTTTAAATCTTAAATTCACGCTCAAAACAATGGAAAATTCAATATTTTTGGGTCCCAGAAGCGATCTGTACATGCCTACCCAGTGTTAGAATGTTTTCAAAATATAGGCTCAAAACATGCTAAAAATCGATAATTTAGGTGTCCAAAGTCGATATGTGCATGCATCTTCTGTACCCGTTTATATCTCAGATTCAGGCTTAAAACACGAGAAAATTCGATATTTTTGTGTCCCAGAAGCAATCTGTACATGCCTACTTCGTGTTAGAGTATTCTTAAAATACAGGCCCAAAACATGCTCAAAATCGATATTTTGGGTGCTAAAGTCGATATGTGAATGCATCTTCTGTACCCGTTTATATCTCAAATTCAGGCTCAAAAAACCCGAAAACTCGATATTTTTGTGTCCCAGAAGCGATCTGTACATGCCTACTCTTTGCAAGAATGTTTTCAAAATATAGACCCAAAACATGCTAAAAATCGATATTTTGTGTGCCCAAAGTCGATATGTGCTTGCATCTTCTGTACCCGTTTATATCTCAAATTCACACTCAAAACACCCGAAAATTTGATATTTTTGTGTTCCAGAAGCGATCTCAACATGCCTACTCCTTCTTAGAATGTTTTGAAGATACATACCCAAAACATGCTCAAAATCGATATTTTAGGTTGCCAAAGTCAATATGTGTATGCATCTTCTGTTCCCGTTTATATCCCAAATTCAGGCTGAAAACACCCGAAAATTAAATATATTTGGGTCCCTGAAGCGATCTGTACATGCCTATTCATTGCTAGAATATTTTCAAAATATAGGCTCAAAAACATGCTAAAAAGCGATATTTTGGGTGCCCAAAGTCGATATGTGCATGCATCTTCTGTACCCATTATATATCTCAAATTAAGGCTCAGAAAACCCGAAAATTCAATATTGTATGTGTCCTAGAAGCGATCTATACATGCCTACCCCGTGTTAGAGTTTTTTCAAAATATAGGCCCAAAACATGCTAAAAATCGATATTTTGGGTGCCCAAAGTCGATATGTGCATGCATCTTCTGTACCCAGTTTATATCTCAAATTCAGATTCAAAACACCCAAAAATTCGATATTTTTGTGTCCCAGAAGCAATCTGTACATGCCTACTCCATGTTAGAGTTTTTTCACAATACGGGCCAAAAATATGCTCAAAATCGATATTTTGTGTGCCCAAAGTCGATATGTGCATGCATCTTCTGTACCCGTTTATATCTCAAATTCAGGCTCAAAACACCCGAAAATTCGATATTTTTGGGTCCCATAAGCGATCTGTTCATGCCTACACATTGCTAGAATATTTTCAAAATATAGGCCGAAAACATACTAAAAATCGATATTTTGGATGCCTATAGTCGATATGTGCATGCATCTTCTGTACCCATTATATATCTCAAATTCAGGCTCAGAACACCCGAAAATTAAATATTTTATGTTTCCCAGAAGCGATCTGTACATACCTACTCAGTGCTAGAATGTTTTCAAAATATAGGGCCAAAACATGCTAAAAATCGATATTTTAAGTGTCCCAAGTCGATATGTGAATGCATATTCTGTACCCGTTTATATCTCAAATTCAGGCTCAAAACACCCCAAAATTCGATATTTTTGGGTCCCATAAGCAATCTGTACATGACTACTCCGTGTTAGAGTATTTTCAAAATACATGACCAAAACCTGCTGAAAATCGATATTTTAGGTGCAAAAAGTCGATATGTGCATGCATCTTCAGTACCCGTTTATAT
Source organism: Petrolisthes cinctipes (assembly GCA_033782935.1). Lineage (NCBI taxonomy): Eukaryota > Metazoa > Arthropoda > Malacostraca > Decapoda > Porcellanidae > Petrolisthes > Petrolisthes cinctipes. The sequence goes on from JAWQEG010000038.1 coordinate 1,683,052, forward strand.
CTCAAATGCAGGCTCAAAACACCCAAAAATTCAATATTTTTGGGTCCCCGAAGCGATCTGTACAAGTCTACTCAGTGCTAGAATGTTTTCAAAATATAGGCTTAAAACATGCTAAAAATCGATATTTTAGTTGTCCAAAGTTGATATGTCCATACATCTTGTGTACCCGTTTATATCCCAAATTCAGGTTTAGAACACCCGAAAATTCAATATTTTTGGGTCTTAGAAGCGATCTGTACATGCCTACTCCGTGTTAGAGTATTTTCAAAATATAGGCCCAAAACATGCTAAAAATCGATATTTTGTGAGCCCAAAGTCGATATGTGCTTGCATCTTCTGTACCCGTTTATATCTCAAATTCAGACTCAAAACACCCGAAAATTAGATATTTTTGTGTCCCAGAAGCGATATCTACATGCCTACTCCTTCTTAGAATGTTTTCAAGATACAGACCCAAAACATGCTCAAAATCGATATATTTTAGGTTGCCAAAGTCAATATGTGTATGCATCTTCTCTACCCGTTTATATCCCAAATTCAGGCTGAAAACACACGAAAATTCAATATTTTATGTGTCCTAGAAGCGATCTGTACATGCCTACTCATTGCTAGAGTATTTTCAAAATACAGGCCCAAAACATGCTCAAAATCGATATTTTGGGTGCTAAAGTCGATATGTGAATGCATCTTCTGTACCCGTTTATATCTCAAATTCACGCTCAAAACACCCGAAAACTCGATATTTTTGGCTCCCAGAAACGATCTGTACATGCCTACTCTTTGCAAGAATGTTTTAAAGATACAGACCCAAAACATGCTCAAAATCGATATTTTAGGTTGCCAAAGTCAATATGTGTATGCATCTTCTGTACCCGTTTATATCCCAAATTCATACTGAAAACACCCGAAAATTCAATATTTTTGGGTCCCATAAGCGATCTGTACATGCCTACTCATTGCTAGAATATTTTCAAAATATAGGCACAAAACATGCTAAAAATCGATATTTTGTGTGCCCAAAGTCGATATGTGCTTGCATCTTCTGTACACGTTTATATCTCAAATTCAGACTCAAAACACCCGAAAATTAGATATTTTTGTGTCCCAGAAGCCATCTCTACATGCCTACTCCTTCTTAGAATGTTTTGAAGATACAGACCCAAAACATGCGCAAAATCGATATTTTAGGTTGCCAAAGTCAATATGTGTATGCATCTTCTGTACCCGTTTATATCTCAAATTCAGGCTGAAAACACCCGAAAATTCGATTTTTCTGGGTCCCAGAAGCGATCTGTACATGCCTACTCATTGCTAGAATATTTTCAAAATACAGGTCCAAAAACATGTTAAAAATCGATATTTTGGGTGCCCAAAGTCGATATGTGTATGCATCTTCTGTACCCATTATATATCTCAAATTAAGGCTCAGAAAACCCGAAAATTCAATATTTTATGTGTCCTAGAAGCGATCTGTACATGCCCACTCCGTATTAGAATATTTTCAAAATACAGGCCCAAAACATGCTAAAAATCGATATTTTGGGTGCCCAAAGTCGATATGTGCATGCATCTTATGTACCCGTTTATATCTCAAATTCAGGCTCAAAACACCCGAAAATTCTTTATTTTTGGGTCCCAGAGGCGATCTGTACATGCCTACTCCTTGCTAGAATGTTTTCAAGATACAGACCCATAACATGCTCAAAATCGATATTTTAGGTGCCCAATGTCGATTTATGCATGCATCTTCAGTACTTGTTTATATCATAAATTCATTCTCAAAACTCCCAAAATTTCAATATTTTTGGGTTCCAGAAGCGATCTGTACATGCCTATTCCTTGCTAAAAAAATTTCAAGATACAGACCCAAAATATGCTCAAAAATGACATTTTACGTGCATTAAGTCGATATCTGCATGCATCTTTAGTACCCGTTTAAATCTCAAATTCACGCTCAAATAAATGAAAAATTAAATATTTTTGGGTCCCAGAAGCGATCTCTACATGCCTACTCAGTGCTAGAATGTTTTCAAAATATAGGCTCAAAACATGCTAAAAATCGATAATTTAGGTGTCCAAAGTCGATATGTGGATGCATCTTCTGTACCCGTTTATATCTCAGATTAAGGCTCAAAACACGAGAAAATTCGACATTTTTGTGTCCCAGAAGCAATCTGTACATGTCTACTTCGTGTTAGAGTATTTTTAAAATACAGGCCAAAAACATGCTCAAAATCGATATTTTGGGTGCTAAAGTCCATATGTGAATGCATCTTCTGTACCCGTTTATATCTCAAATTCAGGCTCAAAACACCCGAAAACTCGATATTTTTGGGTCCCAGAAGCGATCTGTACATGCCTACTCTTTGCAAGAATGTTTTCAAAATATAGACCCAAAACATGCTAAAAATCGATATTTTGTGTGCCCAAAGTCAATATGTGCTTGCATCTTCTGTACACGTTTATATCTCAAATTCAGACTCAAAACACCCGAAAATTAGATATTTTTGGGTCCCAGAAGCCATCTGTACATGCCTACTCTTTGCAAGAATGTTTTGAAGATACAGACCCAAAACATGCTCAAAATCGATATTTTAGGTTGCCAAAGTCAATATGTGTATGCATCTTCTGTACCCATTTATATCCCAAATTCAGGCTGAAAACACCCGAAAATTCGATATTTATGTGTCCCAGAAGCGATCTGTACATGCCTACTCATTGCTAGAAGATTTTCAAAATATAGGCCAAAAACATGCTACAAATCGATATTTTGGGTGCCCAAAGTCGATATGTGCATGCATCTTCTGTACCCATTATATATCTCAAATTCAGGCTTAGAAAACCCGAAAATTCAATATTTTATGTGTCCTAGAAGCGATCTGTACATTCCTACTCCGTATTAGAGTATTTTCAAAATACAGGCCCAAAAACATGCTAAAAATCGATATTTTGGGTGCCCAAAGTCGATATGTGCATGCATCTTCTGTACCCGTTTATATCTCAAATTCAGGCTCAAAACGCCCGAAAATTCGATATTTTTTTGTTCCAGAAGCAATCTGTACATGCCTACTCCGTGTTAGAGTATTTTCACAAAACGGGCCAAAAACATGCTCAAAATCGATATTTTGGGTGCCCAAAGTCGATATGTGCATGCATCTTCTGTACCCGTTTATATCTCAAATTCAGGTTAAAAACGCCGGAAAATTCGATATTTTTGGGTCCCAGAGTCGATCTGTACATGCCTACACCTTGCTAGAATGATTTCAAGATACAGACACATAACATGCTCAAAATCGATATTTTAGGTGCAAAAAGTCGATATATGCATGCATCTTCAGTACTTGTTTATATCATAAATTCATTCTAAAAACTCCCGAAATTTCAATATTTTTTGGTTCCAGAAGCGATCTGTACATGCCTACTCAGTGCTAGAAAGTTTCCAAAATATAGGCTCAAAACATGCTAAAAATCGATATTTTAGGTGTCCCAAGTCGATATGTGCATGCATGTTCTGAACCCGTTTATATCTCAAATTGAGGCTCAAAACACCCGAAAATTCGATATTTTTGGGACCAATAAGCGATCAGTACATGCCTACTCCGTGTAAGAATATTTTCAAAATACATACCCAAAACATGCTGAAAATCGATATTTTAGGTGCCCATAGTCGATATGTGCATGCATCTTCTGTACCCGTTTATATCTCAAATTCAGGCTCAAAACACCCAAAAATTCGGTATATTTGGGTCCCAGAAGCAATCTGTACATGCCTATTCCTTGCTAAAATGTTTTCAAGATACAGACCCAAAATATGCTCAGAAATGATATTTTACGTGCATTAAGTCGATATCTTCATGCATCTTCAGTACCCGTTTAAATCTCAAATTCACGCTCAAAACAATGGAAAATTAAATATTTTTGGGTCCCAGAAGCGATCTCTACATGCCTACTCAGTGCTAGAATGTTCTCAAAATATAGGCTCAAAACATGCTGAAAATCGATAATTTAGGTGTTCAAAGTCGATATGTGGATGCATTTCTGTACCCGTTTTTATCTCAGATTCAGGCTTAAAAAACGAGAAAATTCGATATTTTTATGTCCCAGAAGCAATCTGTACATGCCTACTTTGTGTTAGAGTATTTTTAAAATACAGGCCCAAAACATGCTCAAAATCGATATTTTGGGTGCTAAAGTCGATATGTGAATGCATCTTCTGTACCCGTTTATATCTCAAATTCAGGCTCAAAACACTCGAAAACTCGATATTTTTGGGTCCCAGAAGCGATCTGTACATGCCTACTCTTTGCAAGAATGTTTTCAAGATACAGACCCAAAACATGCTCAAAATCGATATTTTAGGTTGCCAAAGTCAATATGTGTATGCATCTTCTGTACCCGTTTATATTCCAAATTCATACTAAAAACACCCGAAAATTCAATATTTTTGGGTCCCAGAGGCGATCTGTACATGCCTACTCATTGTTAGAATATTTTCAAAATATAGGCACAAAACATGCTCAAAATCGATATTTTAGGTAGCCAAAGTCAATATGTGCATGCATCTTCTGTACCCATTATATATCTCAAATTAAGGCTCAGAAAATCCGAAAATTCAATATTGTATGTGTCCTAGAAGCGATTTCTACATGCCTACCCCGTGTTAGAGTATTTTCAAAATACAGTCCCAAAACATGCTAAAAATTGATATTTTGGGTGCCCAAAGTCGATATGTGCATGCATCTTCTGTAGCCGTTTATATCTCAAATTCAGGCTCAAAACACCCAAAAATTCGATATTTTTGTGTCCCAGAAGCAATCTGTACATGCTTACTCCGTGTTAGAGTATTTTCACAATACGGGCCAAAAACATGCTCAAAATCGATTTTTTGTGTGCCCAAAGTTAATATGTGCATGCATTTTCTGTACCCGTTTATATCTCAAATTCAGGCTCAAAACGCCCGAAAATTCGATATTTTTTTGTCCCAAAAGCGATCTGTTAATGTCTACTCCTTGCTATTTTGTTTTCAAGATACAGACCCATAACATGCTCAAAATCGATATTTTAGGTGCAAAATGTCGATATGTGGATGCATCTTCAGTACCCGTTTATATCTCAAATGCAGGCTCAAAACACCCAAAAATTCAATATTTTTGGGTCCCCGAAGCGATCTGTACATGTCTACTCAGTGCTAGAATTTTTTTCAAAATATAGGCTTAAAACATGCTAAAAATCGATATTTTAGGTGTCCAAAGTCAATATGTGCATACATCTTTTGTTTCCGTTTATATCCCAAATTCAGGCTCAAAACACCCAAAAATTCGATATTTTTCGGTCCCAGAAGCGATCTGTAATTGCCTACTCAGTGCTAGAAAATATACAAAATATAGGCACAAAACATGCTAAAATCGATATTTTATGTGCCCAATGTCGATATGTGCATGCATCTTCTGTACCCGTTTAAATCTCAAATTCAGGCTCAAAACACCCAAAAATTTGATATTATGGGGTCCCAGAAGCGATCTGTACATGTCTACTCCGTGTTAGAGTATTTTCAAAATACAGGGCCAAAACATGCTCAAAATCGATATTTTAGGTTGCCAAAGTCAATATGTGTATGCATCTTCTGTACCCGTTTATATCCGAAATTCAGGTTGAAAATACCCGAAAATTCGATATTTTTGGGTCCCAGAAGCGATCTGTACATGCCTACTCATTGCTAGAATATTTTCAAAATATAGGCCCAAAACATGCTAAAAATCGATATTTTGGGTGCCCAAAGTCAATATGTGCATGCATCTTCTGTACCCATTATATATCTCAAATTCAGGCTCAGAACACCCGAAAATTCAATATTTTATGTGTCCTAAAAGCGATCTGTACATGCCTACTCCGTATTAGAGTATTTTTAAGATACAGGCCCAAAAAATTCAAAACAATCGGTATTTTGGGTGCCCAAAGTCTATATGTGCATGCATCTTCTGTACCCGTTTATATCTCAAATTCTGGCTCAAAACACCCGAAAATTCGATATTCTTGTGTCCCAGAAGCAATCTGTACATGCCTACTCCGTGTTAGAGTATTTTCACAATACGGGCCAAAAACATGCTCAAAATCGATATTTTGTGTGCTCAAAATCGATATGTGCATGCTTCTTTTGTACCCGTTTATATCTCAAATTCAGGCTTAAAACACCCAAAAATTCGATATTTTTGGGTCCCAGAAGCGATCTGTACATGCCTACTCCTTGCTAGAATGTTTTCAAGATACAGACCCATAACATGCTCAAAATTGATACTTTAGGTGCCCAATGTCGATATGTGCGTGCATCTTCTGTACCCGTTATATATCTCAAATTCAGGCTCAAAACAACCGAAAATTCGATATTTTTGGGTCCCAGAGACGATCTGTACATGCCTACTCCTTGCTAGAATGTTTTCAAGATACAGACCCTTAACATGCTCAAAATCGATATTTTAGGTGCAAAATGTCGATATGTGCATGCATCTTCAGTACCCGTTATATATCTCAAATGCAGGCTCAAAACACCCAAAAGTTCAATATTTTGGGTCCCCGAAGCGATCTGTACATGTCTACTCAGTGCTAGAATGTTTTCAAAATATAGGCTTAAAACATGCTAAAAATCGATATTTTAGGTGTCAAAAGTCAATATGTGCATACATCTTTTGTATCCGTTTATATCCCAAATTCAGGCTCAAAACACCCAAAAATTCGATATTTTTCGGTCCCAGAAGCGATCTGTAATTGCGTACTCAGTGCTAGAAAATTTACAAAATATAGGCACAAAACATGCTAAAATCGATATTTTATGTGCCCAATGTCGATATGTGTATGCATCTTCTGTACCCGTTTAAATCTCAAATTCAGGCTCAAAACACCCAAAAATTTGATATTATGGGGTCCCAGAAGCGATCTGTACATGCCTACTCCGTGTTAGAGTATTTTCAAAATACAGCGCCAAAACATGCTCAAAATCGATATTTTAGGTTGCCAAAGGCAATATGTGTATGCATCTTCTGTACCCGTTTATATCCCAAATTCAGGTTGAAAATACCCAAAAATTTGATATTTTTGGGTCCCAGAAGCGATCTGTACATGCCTACTCATTGCTAGAATATTTTCAAAATATAGGCCCAAAACATGCTAAAAATCTATATTTTGGGTGCCCAAAGTCGATATGTGCATGCATCTTCTGTACCCATTATATATCTCAAATTCAGGCTCAGAACACCCGAAAATTCAATATTTTATGTGTCCTAAAAGCGATCTGTACATGCCTACTCCGTATTAGAGTATTTTTAAGATACAGGCCCAAAACATGCAAAAAAATCGGTATTTTGGGTGCCCAAAGTCGATATGTGCATTCATCTTCTGTACGCGTTTATATCTCAAATTCTGGCTCAAAACACCCGAAAATTCGATATTCTTGTGTCCCAGAAGTAATCTGTACATGCCTACTCCGTGTTAGAGTATTTTCACAATACGGGCCAAAAACATGCTCAAAATCGATATTTTGTGTGCCCAAAATCGATATGTGCATGCTTCTTCTGTACCGGTTTATATCTCAAATTCAGGCTTAAAACTCCCAAAGTTCGATATTTTGGGGTACCAGAAGCGATCTGTACATGCCTACTCATTGCTAGAATGTTTTCAAGATACAGACCCATAACATGCTCAAAATCGATACTTTAGGTGCCCAATGTCGATATGTGCATGCATCTTTTGTACCCGTTATATATCTCAAATTCAGGCTCAAAACAACAGAAAATTCGATATTTTTGGGACCCAGAGGCGATCTGTACATGCCTACTCCTTGCTAGAATGTTTTAAAGATACAGACCCTTAACATGCTCAAAATCGATATTTTAGGAGCAAAATGTCGATATGTTCATGCATCTTCAGTACCCGTTTATATCTCAAATGCAGGCTCAAAACACCCAAAAGATCATTATTTTTGGGTCCCCGAAGCGATCTGTACATGTGTACTCAGTGCTAGAATGTTTTCAAAATATAGGCTTAAAACATGCTAAAAATCGATATTTTAGGTGTCTAAAGTCAATATGTGCATACATCTTTTGTATCCGTTTATATCCCAAATTCAGGCTCAAAACACCCGAAATTTCAATATTTTTGGGTCCCAGAAGCGATCTGTAATTGCGTACTCAGTGCTAGAAAATTTACAAAATATAGGCACAAAACATGCTAAAATCGATATTTTATGTGCCCAATGTCGATATGTGTATGCATCTTCTGTACCCGTTTAAATCTCAAATTCAGGCTCAAAACACCCAAAAATTTGATATTATGGGGTCCCAGAAGCGATCTGTACATGCCTACTCCGTGTTAGAGTATTTTCAAAATACAGCGCCAAAACATGCTCAAAATCGATATTTTAGGTTGCCAAAGGCAATATGTGTATGCATCTTCTGTACCCGTTTATATCCCAAATTCAGGTTGAAAATACCCAAAAATTTGATATTTTTGGGTCCCAGAAGCGATCTGTACATGCCTACTCATTGCTAGAATATTTTCAAAATATAGGCCCAAAACATGCTGAAAATCTATATTTTGGGTGCCCAAAGTCGATATGTGCATGCATCTTCTGTACCCATTATATATCTCAAATTCAGGCTCAGAACACCCGAAAATTCAATATTTTATGTGTCCTAAAAGCGATCTGTACATGCCTACTCCGTATTAGAGTATTTTTAAGATACAGGCCCAAAACATGCAAAAAAATCGGTATTTTGGGTGCCCAAAGTCGATATGTGCATTCATCTTCTGTACGCGTTTATATCTCAAATTCTGGCTCAAAACACCCGAAAATTCGATAAACTTGTGTCCCAGAAGTAATCTGTACATGCCTACTCCGTGTTAGAGTATTTCCACAATACGGGCCAAAAACATGCTCAAAATCGATATTTTGTGTGCCCAAAATCGATATGTGCATGCTTCTTCTGTACCGGTTTATATCTCAAATTCAGGCTTAAAACTCCCAAAGTTCGATATTTTGGGGTACCAGAAGCGATCTGTACATGCCTACTCATTGCTAGAATGTTTTCAAGATACAGACCCATAACATGCTCAAAATCGATACTTTAGGTGCCCAATGTCGATATGTGCATGCATCTTTTGTACCCGTTATATATCTCAAATTCAGGCTCAAAACAACAGAAAATTCGATATTTTTGGGACCCAGAGGCGATCTGTACATGCCTACTCCTTGCTAGAATGTTTTAAAGATACAGACCCTTAATATGCTCAAAATCGATATTTTAGGAGCAAAATGTCGATATGTTCATGCATCTTCAGTACCCGTTTATATCTCAAATGCAGGCTCAAAACACCCAAAAGTTCATTATTTTTGGGTCCCCGAAGCGATCTGTACATGTGTACTCAGTGCTAGAATGTTTTCAAAATATAGGCTTAAAACATGCTAAAAATCGATATTTTAGGTGTCTAAAGTCAATATGTGCATATATCTTTTGTACCCGTTTATATCCCAAATTCAGGCTTAGAACACCCGAAATTTCAATATTTTTGGGTCCCAGAAGCGATCTGTACATGTCTACTCCGTGTTAGAGTATTTTCAAAATATAGGCCCAAAACATGCTAAAAATCGATATTTTGTGTGCCCAAAGTCGATATGTGCTTGCATCTTTTGTACCCGTTTATATCTCAAATTCAGACTCGAAACACCCGAAAATTAGATATTTTTGTGTCCCAGAAGCGATCTCTACATGCCTACTCCTTCTTAGAATGTTTTCAAGATACAGACCCAAAACATGCTCAAAATCGATATTTTAGGTTGCCAAAGTCAATATGTGTATGTATCTTCTGTACCCATTTATATCCCAAATTCAGGCTGAAAATACCCGAAAATTCGATATTTTTGGGTCCCAGAAGCGATCTGTACATGCCTACTCATTGCTAGAATATTTTCAAAATATAGGCCAAAAACATGCTAAAAATCGATATTTTGGGTGCCCAAAGTCGATAAGTGCATGCATCTTCTGTACCCATTATATATCTCAAATTCAGGCTCAGAAAACCCGAAAATTCAATATTTTATGTGTCCTAGAAGCGATCTGTACATGCCTAGTCCGTATTAGAGTATTTTCATAATACAGGCCCAAAACATGCTAAAAATCGATATTTTGGGTGCCCAAAGTCGATATGTGCATGCATCTTCTGTACCCGTTTATATCTCAAATTGAGGCTCAAAACCCCCTGAAAATTCGATATTTTTGTGTCCCAGAAGCAATCTGTACATGCCTACTCCGTGTTAGAGTATTTTCACAATACGGGCCAAAAACATGCTCAAAATCGATATTTTGGGTGCCCAAAGTCGATATGTGCATGCATCTTCTGTACCCGTTTATATCTCAAATTCAGGCTCAAAACACCCTAAAATTCGATATTTTTGGGTCCCACAGGCGATCTGTACATGCCTACTCCTTGCTAAAATGTTTTCAAGATACAGACCCAAAACATGCTCAAAATCGATATTTTAGGTGCAAAAAGTCGATATATGCATGCATCTTCAGTACTTATTTATATCATAAATTCATTCTCAAAACTCCCGAAATTTCAATATTTTTGGGTTCCAGAAGCGATCTGTACATGCCTACTCAGTGCTAGAATGTTTCCAAAATATAGGCTCAAAACAAGCTAAAAATCGATATTTTAGGTGTCCCAAGTCGATATGTGCATGCATGTTCTGTACCCGTTTATATCCCAAATTCAGGCTCAAAACACCCAAAAATTCGATATTATGGGGTCCCAGAAGCGATCTGTACATGCCTACTCCGTGTTAGAGTATTTTCTAAATACATACCCAAAACATGCTGAAAATCGATATTTTAGGTGACCATAGTCGATATGTGCATGCATTTTCTTTACTTGTTTATATCTCAAATTCAGGCTCAAAACACCCAAAAATTCGGTATATTTGGGTCCCAGATGCGATCTGTACATGCCTATTCCTTGCTAAAATGTTTTGAAGATACAGACCCAAAATATGCTCAAAAATGATATTTTACGTGCATTAAGTCGATATCTGCATGCATCTTCAGTACCCGTTTAAATCTCGAATTCAAAATCAAAACAATGCAAAATTCAATATTTTTGGGTCCCAGAAGCAATCTCTACATGCCTAATATAGGCTCCAAACATGCTAAAAATCGATAATTTAGGTGTCCAAAGTCTATATGTGGATGCATCTTCTGTACCCGTTTATATCTCAGATTCAGGCTTAAAACACGAGAAAATTCGATATTTTTGTGTCCCAGAAGCAATCTGTACATGCCTACTTCGTGTTAGAGTATTTTTAAAATACAGACCAAAAACATGCTCAAAATCGATATTTTGGGTGCTAAAGTCGATATGTGAATGCATCTTCTGTACCCGTTTATATCTCAAATTCAGGCTCAAAACACCCGAAAACTCGATATTTTTGGGTCCCAGAAGCGATCTGTACATGCCTACTCTTTGCAAGAATGTTTTCAAGATACAGACTCAAAACATGCTCAAAATCGATATTTTAGGTTGCCAAAGTCAATATGTGTATGCATCTTCAGTACCCGTTTATATCCCAAATTCATACTGAAAACACAAGAAAATTCAATATTTTTGGGTCCCAGAAGCGACCTGTACATGCCTACTCATTGCTAAAATATTTTTAAAATATAGGCAAAAAACATGCTGAAAATCGATACTTTAGGTGCCCAAAGTCGATATATGCTTGCATCTTCTGTACCCGTTTATATCTCAAATTCAGACTCAAAACACCCGAAAATTAGATATTTTTGTGTCCCAGAAGCGATCTATACATGCCTACTCCTTGCTAGAATGTTTTCAAGATACAGACCCAAAACATGCTCAAAATTGATATTTTACGTGCATTAAGTCGATATCTGCATGCATCTTCAGTACCCGTTTATATCTCAAATGCAGGCTCAAAACACCCTAAAATTAGATATTTTTGTGTCCCAGAAGCTTTCTCTACATGCCTACTCCTTATTAGAATGTTTTCAAGATACAGACACAAAACATACTCAAAATCTATATTTTAGGTTGCCAAAGTCAATATGTGCATGCATCTTCTGTACCCATTATATATCTCAAATTAAGGCTCAGAAAACCAGAAAATTCAATATTGTATGTGTCCCAGAAGCAATCTGTACATGCCTACTCCGTGTTAGAGTATTTTCAAAATACGGGCTAAAAACATGCTTAAAATCGAAATTTTGTGTGCCCAAAGTCGATATGTGCATGCATCTTCTGTACCCGTTTATATCTCAAATTCAGGCTCAAAACACCCGAAAATTCGATATTTTTGTGTTCCAGAAGCGATCTGTACATGCCTACTCCTTCTTAGAATGTTGTGAAGATACAGTCCCAAAACATGCTCAAAGTCGATATTTTAAGTTGCCAAAGTCAATATGTGTATGCATCTTCTGTACCCGTTTATATCCCAAATTCAGGCTGAAAACACCCGAAAATTCGATATTTTGGGGTCCCAGAAACGATCTGTACATGCCTACTCCTTGCTAGAATGTTTTCAAGATACAGACCCACAACATGCTTAAAATCGATAGTTTAGGTGCCCAAAGTCAATATGTGCATGCATCTTCTGTACCCGTTTATATCTCAAATTCAGATTCAAAACACCCGAAAATTAGATGTTTTTGGGTTCCAAAGGCGATCTGTACATGCCTTCTCCTTGCAAGAATGTTTTCAAGATACAGACCCATAACATGCCCAAAATCGATATTTTAGGTGCAAAATGTCGATATGTGCATGCATCTTCAGTACCCGTTTATATCTCAAATGCAGGCTCAAAACACCAAAAAATTCAATATTTTTGGGTCCCCGAAGCGATCTGTACATGTCTACTCAGTGCTAGAATGTTTTCAAAATATAGGATTAAAACATGCTTAAAATCGATATTTTAGGTGTCCAAAGTCGATATGTGCATACATCTTTTGTATCCGTATATATCCCAAATTCAGGCTCAAAACACCCGAAAATTAGATATTTTTCGGTCCCTGAAGCAATCTGTAATTGCCTACTCAGTGCTAGTAAATTTTCAAAATATAGGCACAAAACATGCTAAAAACGATATTTTATGTGCCCAATTTCGATATGTGCATGCATCTTCTGTACCCGTTTATATCTTAAATTCAGGCTCAAAACACCCCAAATTTCGATATTTTCGGGTCCCATAAGCGATCTGTACATGCCTTCTCCTTGCAAGAATGTTTTCAAGATACAGACCCATAACATGCCCAAAATCGATATTTTAGGTGCAAATTATCGATATGTGCATGCATCTTCAGTACCCGTTTATATCTCAAATGCAGGCTCAAAACACCCAAAAATTCAATATTTTTGGGTCCCCGAAGCGATCTGTACATGTCTACTCAGTGCTAGAATGTTTTCAAAATATAGGCTTAAAACATGCTAAAAATCGATATTTTAGGTGTCCAAAGTCGATATGTGCATACATCTTTTGTATCCGTATATATCCCAAATTCAGGCTCAAAACACCCAAAAATTAGTTTTTTTTCGGTCCCAGAAGCAATCTGTAATTGCCTACTCAGTGCTAGAACATTTTCAAAATATAGGCACATAACATGCTAAAATCGATATTTTATGTGCCCAATGTCGATATGTGCATGCATCTTCTGTACCCATTATATATCTCAAATTCAGATTCAAAACAACCGAAAATTCGATATTTTTGGTTCTCAGATGCGATCTGTACATGCCTACTCCGTGTTAGAGTATTTTCAAAATACATGACCAAAACATGATGAAAATCGAAATTTTTGGTGCCCATTGTCGATATGTGCATGCATCTTCTGTACCCGTTTATATCTCAAATTCAGGCTCAAAACACCCGAAAAATCGATATTTATGGGTCCCAGAAGCGATCTGTACATGCTTACTCCTTGCTAGAATGTTTTCAAAATATAGGCTTAAAATATGCTAAAAATCGATATTTTAGGTGACCAATGTCGATATGTGCATACATCTTTTGCACCCGTTTATATCCCAAATTCAGGCTCAAAACACCCGAAAATTCGGTGTTTTTCGGTCCCAGAAGCGATCTGTACATGCCTACTCAGTGCTAGAATATTTTCAAAATATAGGCTCAAAACATGCTAAAAATCGATATTTTAGGTGACCAATGTCGATATGTGCATGCATCTTCTGTACCCGTTTAAATCTCAAATTCAGGCTCAAAACACCCAAAAATTCGATATGTTTGGGTCCCAGAAGCGACTTGTACATGCCTACTCCGTGTTAGAGTATTTTCAAAATACAGGGCCAAAACATGCTAAAAATCGATATTTTGGGTGCCCAAAGTCGATATGTGCATGCATCTTCTGTACCCGTTTATATCTCAAATTCTGGCTCAAAACACCGGAAAATTCGATATTTTTGGGTCCCAGAAGCGATCTGTACATGCCTACTCCGTGTTAGAGTATTTTTAAAATACAGGCCCAAAACATGCTGAAAATCGATATTTTAGGTGCTCATAGTCGATATGTGCATACATCTTCTGTACACGTTTATATCTCCAATTCAGGCTCAAAACACCCTAAAATTCGATATTTTTGGGTCCAATAAGTGATCTGTATATGCCTACTCCGTGTTAGAGTATTTTTTTAAATATAGGCTTAAAATATGCTAAAAATCGATATTATAGGTGTCCAAAGTCGGTATGTACATACATCTTTTGTACACGTTTATTTCCCAAATTCAGGCTCAGAACACCCGAAAATTCGATATTTTTGGGTCCCAGAAGCGATCTGTACATGCCTACTCCGTGTTAGAGTATTTTCAAAATATAGGCACAAAACATGCTAAAAATCGATATTTTGGATGCCCAAAATCGATATGTGCTTGCATCTTCTGTACCCGTTTATATCTCAAATTCAGGCTGAAAACACCCGAAAATTCTATATTTTTGGGTCCCAGAAGCGATCTGTACATGCCTACTCCTTGCTATTTTGTTTTCAAGATATAGACCCATAACATGCTCAAAATCGATATTGTAGTTGCAAAAAGTCGATATATGCATGCATTTTTAGTACTTGTTTATATCATAAATTCAGGCTCAAAACTCCCGAAATTTCAATATTTTTGGGTCCCCGAAGCGATCTGTACATGTCTACGTATTGCTAGAATGTTTTCAAAATATAGGCTTAAAACATGCTAAAAATCGATATTTTAGTTGTCCAAAGTCGATATGTCCATACATCTTTTGTACCCGTTTATATCCCAAATTCAGGCTCAGAACACCCGAAAATTCAATATTTTTGGGTCCCAGAAGCGATCTGTACATGCCTACTCCGAGTTAGAATATTTTCAAAATATAGGCCCAAAACATGCAAAAATCGATATTTTGTGTGACCAAAGTCGATATGTGCTTGCATCTTCTGTACCCGTTTATATCTCAAATTCAGGCTCAAAACACCCGAAAATTCGATATGTTTGGGTCCCAGAAGCGATCTGTACATGCCTACTCCGTGTTAGAGTATTTTCAAAATACAGGGCCAAAACATGCTCAAAATCTATATGTTAGGTTCCCAAAGTCAATATGTGTATGCATCTTCTGTACCCGTTTATATCCCAAATTCAGGCTGAAAACACCAGAAAATTCGATATTTTTGGGTCCCAGAAGAGATCTTTACATGCATACACATTGCTAGAATATTTTCAAAATATAGGCCCAAAACATGCCAAAAATCGATATTTTGGATGTCCATAGTCGATATGTGCATGCATCTTCTGTACCCATTATATATCTCAAATTCAGGCTCAGAACACCCGAAAATTCGATATTTTTGTGTCCTAGAAGCGACCTGTACATGCCTACTCAGTGCTAGAGTATTTTCAAAATACAAGCCCAAAATATGCTAAAAATCGATATTTTGGGTGCCCAATGTCGATATGTGCATGCATCTTCTGTACCCGTTTATATCTCAAATTCAGGCTCAAAACACCCCAAAATTTCGATATTTTTGTATCCCAGAAGCAATCTGTACATGCCTACTCCGTGTTAGAGTATTTTCAAAATACATGACCAAAACATGCTGAAAATTGATATTTTAGGTGCACATAGTCGATATGTGCATGCATCTTCTGAACCCGTTTATATCTTAAATTCAGGCTCAAAACACCCGAAAATTTGATATTTATGGGTCCCAAAAGCGATCTGTACATGCTTCCTACTTGCTAGAATGTTCTCAAAATATAGGCTTAAAACATGCTAAAAATCAATATTTCAGGTGTCCAAAGTCGATATGTGCATACATCTTTTGCGCCCGTTTATATCTCAAATTCAGGCTCAAAACACCCGAAAATTCGATGTTTTTCGGTCCCAGAAGCGATCTGTACATGCCTACTCAGTGCTAGAATATTTTCAAAATATAGGCCCAAAACATGCTAAAAATCGATATTTAAGGTGCCCAATGTCGATATGTGCATGCATCTTCTGTACCCGTTTATATCTCAAATTCAGGCTCAAAACACTAGAAAATTCAATATGTTTGGGTCCCAGAAGCGATCTGTACATGCCTACTCAGTGCTATAATGTTTTCAAAAAATACAGTAGGCTCAAAACATGCTAAAAATCGATAGTTTAGGTGTCCCAAGTCGATATGTGCATGCATCTTCTGTACCTATTTATATCTCAAATTCAGTCTCAAAACACTCGAAAATTCGATATTTTTGGGTTCCATAAGCGATCTGTACATGCCTACTCCGTGTTAGAGTATTTTCAAAATACATGCCCAAAACATGCTGAAAATCGATATTTTAGGTGCCCATAGTCGATATGTGCATGCATCTTCTGTACACGTTTATATCTCAAATTCAGGCTCAAAACACCCAAAAATTCGATATTTTTGGTTCCAATAAGTGATCTGTACATGCCTATTCCGTGTTAGAGTATTTTTAAAATTATAGGCTTAAAATATGCTAAAAATTGATATTTTAGGTGTCCAAAGTCGGTATGTGCATACATCTTTTGTACACGTTTATATCTCAAATTCAGGCTCAGAACACCCGAAAATTCGATATTTTTGTGTCCCAGAAGCGATCTGTACATCCCTACTCCGTGTTAGAGTATTTTCAAAATATAGGCACAAAACATGCTTAAAAATCGATATTTTGGATGACCAAAATCAATATGTGCTTGTATCTTCTGTACCCGTTTATATCTCAAATTCAGGCTGAAAACACCCGAAAATTCTATATTTTTGGGTTCCAGAAGCGATCTGTACATGCCTACTCCTTGCTATTTTGTTTTCAAGATACAGACCCATAACATGCTCAAAATCGATATTGTAGATGCAAAAAGTCGATATATGCATGCATTTTTAGTACTTGTTTATATCATAAATTCAGGCTCAAAACTCCCGAAATTTCAATATTTTGGGTCCCCGAAGCGATCTGTACATGTCTACGTAGTGCTAGAATGTTTTCAAAATATAAGCTTAAAACATGCTAAAAATCGATATTTTAGTTGTCCAAAGTCGATATGTCCATACATCTTTTGTATCCGTTTATATCTCAAATTCAGGCTCAGAACACCCGAAAATTCAATATTTTTGGGTCCCAGAAGCGATCTGTACATGCCTACTCCGTGTTAGAGTATTTTCAAAATATAGGCCCAAAACATGCAAAAATCGATATTTTGTGTGCCCAAAGTCGATATGTGCTTACATCTTCTGTACCCGTTTATATCTCAAATTCAGACTCAGAACACCCGAAAATTAGATATTTTTGTGTCCCAGAAGCGATCTCTACATGCCTACTCCTTGCTAGAATGTTTTCAAGATATAGACCCAAAACATGCTCAAAATTGATATTTTACGTTCATTAAGTCGATATCTGAATGCATCTTAAGTACCCGTTTAAATCTCAAATTCACGCTCAAAACAACGGAAAATTCAATATTTTTGGGTCCTAGAAGTGATTTGTAAATGGCTACTCAGTGCTAGAATGTTTTCAAAATACAGGCTCAAAACATGCTAAAAATCGATAATTTAGGTGTCCAAAGTCGATATGTGCATGCATCTTCTGTACCCGTTTATATCTCAAATTCAGCCTCAAAACACCCGAAAATTCGATATTTTTGTGTCCCAGAAGCGATCTGTACATGCCTACTTCGTGTTAGAGTATTTTCAAAATACAGGCCCAAAACATGCTCAAAATCGATATTTTGGGTGCTAAAGTCAATATGTGAATGCATCTTCTGTACCCGTTTATATCTCAAATTCAGGCTCAAATCACCGGAAAATTCGTTATTTTTGGGTCCCAGAAGCGATCTGTTCATGCCTACTCTTTGCTAGAATGTTTTCAAAATATAGACCCAAAACATGCTTAAAAATCGATATTTTAGGTGCAAAAAGTCGATATGTGCATGCATCTTCTGTACCCGTTTATATCTCAAATTCAGGCTCAAAACAC
Source organism: Petrolisthes cinctipes (assembly GCA_033782935.1). Taxonomy (NCBI): domain Eukaryota; kingdom Metazoa; phylum Arthropoda; class Malacostraca; order Decapoda; family Porcellanidae; genus Petrolisthes; species Petrolisthes cinctipes. Next base: position 1,701,556 of record JAWQEG010000038.1, read on the forward strand.
CCGAAAATTCGATATTTTTGTGTCCCAGAAGCGATCTGTACATGCCTACTCCGTGTTAGAGTATTTTCAAAATATAGGCCCAAAACATGCTAAAAATCGATATTTTGGGTGCTCAAAGTCGATATGTGCTTGCATCTTCTGTAGCCGTTTATATCTCAAATTCAGACTCAAAACACCCGAAAATTAGATATTTTTGTGTCCCAGAAGCGATCTGTACATGCCTACTCCTTCTTAGAATGTTTTCAAGATACAGACCCAAAACATGCTCAAAATCGATATTTTAGGTGCAAAAAGTCGATATGTGCATGCATCTTCAGTACCCGTTTATATCTCAAATGCAGGCTCAAAACACCCAAAAATACATTATTTTTGGGTCCCCGAAGCGATCTGTACATGTCTACGTAGTGCTAGAATGTTTTCAAAATATAGACTTAAAACATGCTAAAAATCGATATTTTAGTTGTCCTAAGTCGATATGTCCATACATCTTTTGTACCCGTTTATATCTCAAATTCTGGCTCAGAACACCCGAAAATTCAATATTTTTTGGTCCCAGAAGCGATCTATACATGCCTACTCCGTGTTAGAGTATTTTCAAAATATAGGGCCAAAACATGCAAAAATCGATATTTTGTGTGCCCAAAGGCGATATGTGCTTGCATCTTCTGTACCCGTTTATATCTCAAATTCAGACTCAGAACACCCGAAAATTAGATATTTTTGTGTCCCAGAAGCGATCTCTACATGCCTACTCCTTGCTAGAATGTTTTCAAGATATAGACCCAAAACATGCTCAAAATTGATATTTTACGTTCATTAAGTCGATATCTGAATGCATCTTAAGTACCCGTTTAAATCTCAAATTCACGCTCAAAACAAAGGAAAATTCAATATTTTTGGGTCCCAGATGTGATTTGTAAATGGCTACTCAGTGCTAGAATGTTTTCAAAATACAGGCTCAAAACATGCTAAAAATCGATAATTTAGGTGTCCAAAGTCGATATGTGCATGCATCTTCTGTACCCGTTTATATCTCAAATTCAGCCTCAAAACACCCGAAAATTCGATATTTTTGTGTCCCAGAAGCGATCTGTACATGCCTACTTCGTGTTAGAGTATTTTCAAAATACAGGCCCAAAACATGCTCAAAATCGATATTTTGGGTGCTAAAGTCAATATGTGAATGCATCTTCTGTACCCGTTTATATCTCAAATTCAGGCTCAAATCACCGGAAAATTCGTTATTTTTGGGTCCCAGAAGCGATCTGTTCATGCCTACTCTTTGCTAGAATGTTTTCAAAATATAGACCCAAAACATGCTTAAAAATCGATATTTTAGGTGCAAAAAGTCGATATGTGCATGCATCTTCTGTACCCGTTTATATCTCAAATTCAGGCTCAAAACACCCGAAAATTCGATATTTTTGTGTCCCAGAAGCGATCTGTACATGCCTACTCCGTGTTAGAGTATTTTCAAAATATAGGCCCAAAACATGCTAAAAATCGATATTTTGGGTGCTCAAAGTCGATATGTGCTTGCATCTTCTGTAGCCGTTTATATCTCAAATTCAGACTCAAAACACCCGAAAATTAGATATTTTTGTGTCCCAGAAGCGATCTGTACATGCCTACTCCTTCTTAGAATGTTTTCAAGATACAGACCCAAAACATGCTAAAAATCGATATTTTAGGTGCAAAAAGTCGATATGTGCTTGCATCTTCAGTACCCGTTTATATCTCAAATGCAGGCTCAAAACACCCAAAAATACATTATTTTTGGGTCCCCGAAGCGATCTGTACATGTCTACGTAGTGCTAGAATGTTTTCAAAATATAGACTTAAAACATGCTAAAAATCGATATTTTAGTTGTCCTAAGTCGATATGTCCATACATCTTTTGTACCCGTTTATATCTCAAATTCTGGCTCAGAACACCCGAAAATTCAATATTTTTTGGTCCCAGAAGCGATCTATACATGCCTACTCCGTGTTAGAGTATTTTCAAAATATAGGGCCAAAACATGCAAAAATCGATATTTTGTGTGCCCAAAGTCGATATGTGCTTGCATCTTCTGTACCCGTTTATATCTCAAATTCAGACTCAGAACACCCGAAAATTAGATATTTTTGTGTCCCAGAAGCAAGCTCTACATGTCTACTCCTTGCTAGAATGTTTTCAAGATACAGACCCAAAACATGTTAAAAATTGATATTTTACGTTCATTAAGTCGATATCTGAATGCATCTTCTGTACCCGTTTATATCCCAAATTCAGGCTCAAAACACCCGAAAATTCGATATTTTTGGGTCCCAGAAGCGATCTGTACATGCCTACTCCTTGCTAAAATGTTTTCAAGATACAGACCCAAAACATGCTCAAAATTGATATTTTACGTGCATTAAGTCGATATCTGCATGCATCTTCAGTACCCGTTTAAATCTCAAATTCACGCTCATAACAACGGAAAATTCAATATTTTTGGGTCCCAGAAGCGATCTGTACATGCCTACTCAGTGCGAGAATGTTTTCAAAATATAGGCTCAAAACATGCAAAAAATCGATAATTTAGGTGTCCAAAGTCGATATGTGCATGCATCTTCTGTACACGTTTATATCCCAAATTCAGACTCAAAACACCAGAAAATTAGATATTTTTGTGTCCCAGAAGCGATCTGTACATGCCTACTCCTTCTTAGAATGTTTTCAAGATACAGACCCAAAACATGCTAAAATCGATATTTTAGGTGCAAAAAGTCAATATGTGCATGCATCTTGTGTACCCGGTTATATCACAAATTCACGCTCAAAACACCAAAAAAATTCAATATTTTTGGGTCCCAGAAGCGATCTGTACATGTCTACTCAGTGCTTGAATGTTTTCAAAATATAGGCTCAAAACATGCTAAAAATCGATAATTTAGGTGTCCAAAGTCAATATGTGTATGCATCTTCTGTACCCGTTTATATCCCAAATTCATTCTGAAAACACCCGAAAATTCGATATTTTTGTGTCCCAGAAGCGATCTGTACATGCCTACTCATTGCTAGAATATTTTCAAAATATAGGCCTAAAACAAGCTGAAAATCGATAGTTTAGGTGCCCAAAGTCGATATGTGCTTGCATCTTCTGTAGCCGTTTATATCTCAAATTCAGACTCAAAACACCCGAAAATCAGATATTTTTGTGTCCCAGAAGCGATCTGTACATGCCTACTCCGTCTTAGAATGTTTTCAAGATACAGACCAAAAACATGCTCAAAATCGATATTTTGTGTGCCCAAAGTCGATATGTGCATGCATCTTCAGTACCCGTTTATATCTCAAATGCAGGCTCAAAACACCCAAAAATACAATATTTTTGGGTCCCCAAAGCGATCTGTACATGTCTACTCAGTGCTAGAATGTTTTCAAAATATAGGCTTAAAACATGATAAAAATCGATATTTTAGTTGTCCAAAGTCGATATGTCCATACATCTTTTGTACCCGTTTATATCCCAAATTCAGACTCAGAACACCCGAAAATTCGATATTTTGGGGTCCCAGAAGCGATCTGTACATGCCTACTCCGTGTTAGAGTATTTTCAAAATATAGGCCCAAAACATGCAAAAATCGATATTTTGTGTGCCCAAAGTCGATATGTGCTTGCATCTTCTGTACCCGTTTATATCTCAAATTCAGACTCAGAACACATGAAAATTAGATATTTTTGTGTCCCATAAGCGATCTCTACATGCCTACTCCTTCTTAGAATATTTTGAAGATACAGACCAAAAACATGCTCAAAATCGATATTTTAGGTTGCCAAAGTCAATATGTGTATGCATCTTCTGTACACGTTTATATTCCAAATTCAGGCTCAAAACACCTGAAAATTAAATATTTTTGGGTCCCTGAAGCGATCTGTACATGCCTACTCCTTGCTAAAATGTTTTCAAGATACAGACCCAAAACATGCTCAAAATTGATATTTTACGTGCATTAAGTCGATATCTGCATGCATCTTCAGTACCCGTTTAAATCTCAAATTCACGCTCAAAACAACGGAAAATTCAATATTTTTGGGTCCCAGAAGCGATCTGTACATGCCTACTCAGTGCAAGAATGTTTTCAAAATATAGGCTCAAAACATGCTAAAAATCGATAATTTAGGTGTCCAAAGTCGATATGTGCATGCATCTTCTGTACACGTTTATATCCCAAATTCAGACTCAAAACACCCGAAAATTAGATATTTTTGTGTCCCAGAAGCGATCTGTACATGCCTAATCCTTCTTAGAATGTTTTCAAGATACAGACCCAAAACATGCTCAAAATCGATATTTTAGGTGCAAAAAGTCAATAAGTGCATGCATCTTGTGTACCCGGTTATATCACAAATTCAGGCTCAAAACACCAAAAAAATTCAGAATTTTTGGGTCCCAGAAGCGATCTCTACATGTCTACTCAGTGCTTGAATGTTTTCAAAATATAGGCTCAAAACATGCTAAAAATCGATAATTTAGGTGTCCAAAGTCGATATGTGCATGCATCTTCTGTACACGTTTATATCCCAAATTCAGACTCAAAACACCCGAAAATCAGATATTTTTGTGTCCCAGAAGCGATCTGTACATGCCTACTCCGTCTTAGAATGTTTTCAAGATACAGACCAAAAACATGCTCAAAATCGATATTTTGTGTGCCCAAAGTCAATATGTGTATGCATCTTCTGTACCCGTTTATATCCCAAATTCAGGCTCAAAACACCCGAAAATTCGATATTTTTGGGTCCCAGAAGCGATCTGTACATGCCTACTCATTGCTAGAATATTTTCAAAATATAGGCCTAAAACAAGCTGAAAATCGATAGTTTAGGTGCCCAAAGTCGATATCTGCATGCATCTTCAGTACCCGTTTAAATCTCAAATTCACGCTCAAAAGAACGGAAAATTCAATATTTTTGGGTTCCAGAAGCGATCTGTACGTGCCTACTCATTGCTAGAATGTTTTCAAAATACAGGCTCAAAACATGCTAAAAATCGATAATTTAGGTTTCCAAAGTCGATAGGTGCATGCATCTTCTGTACCCGTTTATATATCAAATTCACCCTCAAAACACCGGAAAATTCAATATTTTTGGGTCCCAGAAGCGATCTGTTCATGCCTACTCTTTGCTAGAATGTTTTCAAAATATAAACCCAAAACATGCTTAAAAATCTATATTTATGGTGCAAAAAGTCGATATGTGCATGCATCTTCTGTACCCGTTTATATCTCAAATTCAGGCTCAAAACACCCGAAAATTCGATATTTTTGTGTCCCAGAAGCGATCTGTACATGCCTACTCCGTGTTAGAGTATTTTCAAAATATAGGCCCAAAACATGCTAAAAATCGATATTTTGGGTGCTCAAAGTCGATATGTGCTTGCATCTTCTTTACCCGTTTATATCTCAAATTCAGACTCAAAACACCCGAAAATTAGATATTTTTGTTTCCCAGAAGCGATCTGTACATGCCTACTCCTTCTTAGAATGTTTTCAAGATACAGACCCAAAACATGCTCAAAATCGATATTTTAGGTGCAAAAAGTCGATATGTGCATGCATCTTCAGTACCCGTTTATATCTCAAATGTAGGCACAAAACACCCAAAAATACAATATTTTTGGGTCCCCAAAGCGATCTGTACATGTCTACTCATTGCTAGAATGTTTTCAAAATATAGGCTTAAAACATGCTAAAAATCGATATTTTAGTTGTCCAAAGTCGATATGTCCATACACCTTTTGTACCCGTTTATATCCCAAATTCAGGCTCAGAACACCCGAAAATTTAATATTTTGGGGTCCCAGAAGCGATCTGTACATGCCTACTCCGTGTTATAGTATTTTCAAAATATAGGCCCAAAACATGCAAAAATCGATATTTTGTGTGCCCAAAGTCGATATGTGCTTGCATCTTCTGTACCCGTTTATATCTCAAATTCAGACTCAGAACACATGAAAATTAGATATTTTTGTGTCCCATAAGCGATCTCTACATGCCTACTCCTCCTTAGAATATTTTGAAGATACAGACCTAAAACATGCTCAAAATCGATATTTTAGGTTGCCAAAGTCAATATGTGCATGCATATTCTATACACGTTTATATCCCAAATTCAGACTCAAAACACCCGAAAATTAGATATTTTTGTGTCCCAGAAGCGATCTGTACATGCCTACTCCTTCTTAGAATGTTTTCAAGATACAGATCCAAAACATGCTCAAAATCAATATTTTAGGTGCAAAAAGTCAATATGTGCATGCATCTTGTGTACCCGGTTATATCACTAATTCAGGCTCAAAACACCAAAAAAATTCAATATTTTTGGGTCCCAGAAGCGATCTGTACATGTCTACTCAGTGCTTGAATGTTTTCAAAATATAGGCTCAAAACATGCTAAAAATCGATAATTTAGGTGTCCAAAGTCAATATGTGTATGCATCTTCTGTACCCGTTTATATCCCAAATTCAGGCTGAAAACACCCGAAAATTCGATATTTTTGTGTCCCAGAAGCGATCTGTACATGCCTACTCATTGCTAGAATATTTTCAAAATATAGGCCTAAAACAAGCTGAAAATCGATAGTTTAGGTGCCCAAAGTCGATATATGCATGCATCTACTGTACCCGTTTATATCTCAAATTCAGGCTCAAAACACTCGAAAATTCAGAATTTTTGGGTCCCACAAGCAATCTGTACATGCCTACTCCTTGCTAGAATGTTTTCAAGATACAGACCCAAAACATGCTCAAAATTGATATTTTACGTGCATTAAGTCGATATCTGCATGCATCTTCAGTACCCGTTTAAATCTCAAATTCACGCTCAAAACAACGGAAAATTCAATATTTTTGGGTTCCAGAAGCGATCTGTACATGCCTACTCAGTGCTAGAATGTTTTCAAAATACAGGTTAAAAACATGCTAAAAATCGATAATTTAGGTTTCCAAAGTCGATATGTGCATGCATCTTCTGTACCCGTTTATATATCAAATTCAGCCTCAAAACACCCAAAAATTCGATATTTGTGTGTCCCAGAAGGGAGCTGTACATGCCTACATCGTGTTAGAGTATTTTCAAAATACAGGCCCAAAACATGCTCAAAATCGATATTTTGGGTGCTAAAGTCGATATGTGAATGCATCTTGTGTACCGGTTTATATCTCAAATTCAAGCTCAAAACACCGTAAAATTCGATATTTTTGGGTCCCAGAAGCGATCTGTTCATGCCTAGTCTTTGCTAGAATGTTTTCAAAATATAAACCCAAAACATGCTTAAAAATCGATATTTATGGTGCAAAAAGTCGATATGTGCATGCATCTTCTGTACCCGTTTATATCTCAAATTCAGGCTCAAAACACCCGAAAATTCGATATTTTTGTGTCCCATAAGCGATCTGTACATGTCTACTCCGTGTTAGAGTATTTTCAAAATATAGGCCCAAAACATGCTAAAAATCGATATTTTGGGTGCTCAAAGTCGATATGTGCTTGCATCTTCTTTACCCGTTTATATCTCAAATTCAGACTCAAAACACCCGAAAATTAGATATTTTTGTTTCCCAGAAGCGATCTGTACATGCCTACTCCTTCTTAGAATGTTTTCAAGATACAGACCCAAAACATGCTCAAAATCGATATTTTGTGTGCCCAAGGTCGATATGTGCTTGCATCTTCTGTACCCGTTTATATTTCAAATTCAGACTCAGAACACATTAAAATTAGATATTTTTGTGTCCCAGAAGCGATCTCTACATGCCTACTCCTTCTTAGAATATTTTGAAGATACAGACCTAAAACATGCTCAAAATCGATATTTTAGGTTGCCAAAGTCAATATGTGTATGCATCTTCTGTACCCGTTTATATCCCAAATTCAAGCTGAAAACACCCGAAAATTCGATATTTTTTGGTCCCAGAAGCGATCTGTACATGCCTACTCCTTGCTAAAATGTTCTCGAGATACAGACCCAAAACATGATCAAAATTGATATTTTACGTGCATTAAGTCGAAATCTGCATGCATCTTCAGTGCCCGTTTAAATCCCAAATTCTCGCTCAAAACAACGGAAAATTCAATATTTTTGGGTCCAAGAAGCGATCTGTACATGCCTACTCAGTGCTAGAATGTTTTCGAAATATAGGCTCAAAACATGCTAAAAATCGATAATTTAGGTGTCCAAAGTCGATATGTGCATGCATCTTCTGTACACGTTTATATCTCAAATTCAGACTCAAAACACCCGAAAATTAGATATTTTTGTTTCCCAGAAGCTATCTGTACATGCCTACTCCTTCTTAGAATGTTTTCAAGATACAGACCCAAAACATGCTCAAAATCGATATTTTAGGTGCAAAAAGTCGATATGTGCATGCATCTTCAGTACCCGTTTATATCTCAAATGCAGGCACAAAAGACCCAAAAATACAATATTTTTGGGTCCCCAAAGCGATCTGTACATGTCTACTCATTGCTAGAATGTTTTCAAAATATAGGCTTAAAACATGCTAAAAATCGATATTTTAGTTGTCCAAAGTCGATATGTCCATACATCTTTTGTACCCGTTTATATCCCAAATTCAGGCTCAGAACTCCCGAAAATTCAATATTTTGGGGTCCCAGAAGAGATCTGTACATGCCTACTCCGTGTTAGAGTATTTTCAAAATATAGGCCCAAAACATGCATAAATCGATATTTTGTGTGCCCAAAGTCGATATGTGCTTGCATCTTCTGTACCCGTTTATATTTCAAATTCAAACTCAAAACACCCGAAAATTAGATATTTTTGTTTCCCAGAAGCGATCTGTACATGCCTACTCCTTCTTAGAATGTTTTCAAGATACAGACCCAAAACATGCTCAAAATCGATATTTTAGGTGCAAAAAGTCGATATGTGCATGCATCTTCAGTACCCGTTTATATCTCAAATGCAGGCACAAATCACCCAAAAATACAATATTTTTGGGTCCCCAAAGCGATGTGTACATGTCTACTCATTGCTAGAATGTTTTCAAAATATAGGTTTAAAACATGCTAAAAATCGATATTTTAGTTGTCCAAAGTCGATATGTCCATACATCTTTTGTACCCGTTTATATCCCAAATTCAGGCTCAGAACTCCCGAAAATTCAATATTTTGGGGTCCCAGAAGAGATCTGTACATGCCTACTCCGTGTTAGAGTATTTTCAAAATATAGGCCCAAAACATGCCTAAATCGATATTTTGTGTGCCCAAAGTCGATATGTGCTTGCATCTTCTGTACCCGTTTATATTTCAAATTCAGACTCAGAACACATGAAAATTAGATATTTTTGTGTCCCAGAAGCGATCTCTACATGCCTACTCCTTCTTAGAATATTTTGAAGAAACTGACCTAAAACATGCTCAAAATCGATATTTTAGGTTGCCAAAGTCAATATGTGTATGCATCTTCTGTATCCGTTTATATCCCAAATTCAAGCTGAAAACACCCGAAAATTCGATATTTTTGGGTCCCAGAAGCGATCTGTACATGCCTACTCCTTGCTAAAATGTTCTCGAGATACAGACCCAAAACATGATCAAAATTGATATTTTACGTGCATTAAATCGAAATCTGCATGCATCTTCAGTACCCGTTTAAATCTCAAATTCTCGCTCAAAACAACGGAAAATTCAATATTTTTGGGTCCAAGAAGCGATCTGTACATGCCTACTCAGTCCTAGAATGTTATCGAAATATAGGCTCAAAACATGCTAAAAATAGATAATTTAGGTGTCCAAAGTCGATATGTGCATGCATCTTCTGTACACGTTTATATCTCAAATTCAGACTCAAAACACCCGAAAATTAGATATTTTTGTGTCCCAGAAGCGATCTGTACATGCCTACTCCTTCTTAGAATGTTTTCAAGATACAGACCCAAAACATGCTCAAAATCGATATTTTAGGTACAAAAAGTCGATATGTGCAAGCATCTTGTGTACCCGGTTATATCACAAATTCAGGCTCAAAACACTAAAAAAATTCAATATTTTTGGGTCCCAGAAGCGATCTGTACATGTCTACTCAGTGCTTGAATGTTTTCAAAATATAGGCTTAAATCATGCTAAAAACCGATATTTCAGGTGTCCTAAGTCGATATGTGCATACTACAACTTTTGTATCCGTTTATATCCCAAATTCAGGCTCAAAACACCCGAAAATTCGTTATTTTTCGGTCCCTGAAGCGATCTGTAATTGCCTACTCAGTGCTAGAACATTTTCAAAATATAGGCCCAAAACATGCTAAAAATCGATATTTTAGGTGCCCAATGTCGATATGTGCATGCATCTTCTGTACCCGTTTAAATCTCAAATTCAGGCTAAAAAAAAAAAAAAAAAATCGATATTTTGTGGTCCCCGAAGCGATCTGTACATGCCTACTCCTTGTTAGAGTATTTTCAAAATACAGGGCCAAAACATGCTCAAAATCGATATTTTAGTTTGCCATAGTCAATATGTGTATGCATTTTCTGTACCCCTTTATATCCCAAATTCAGGCTGAAAACACCCGAAAATTAGATATTTTTGGGTCCCAGAAGCGATCTGTACATGCCTACTCCTTCTTAGAATGTTTTCAAGATACAGACCCAAAACATGCTCAAATTCGATATTTTAGGTGCAAAAAGCCGATATGTGCATGCATCTTCAGTACCCGTTTATATCTCAAATGCAGGCTCAAAACACCCAAAAATTCAATATTTTTGGGTCCCCGAAGCGATCTGTACATGTCTACTCAGTGCTAGAATGTTTTCAAATAATAGGCTTAAAACATGCTAAAAATCGATATTTTATGTGCCCAATGTCGATATGTGCATGCATCTTCTGTACCCGTTTAAATCTCAAATTCAGGCTCAAAACACCCGAAAATTCGATATTTTGGGGTCCCAGAAGCGATCTGAATATGGTTACTCCTAGCTAGAGTGTTTTAAAAATATAGGCCTAAAACATGCTAAAAATCGATATTTCAGGTGTCCAAAGTCGATATGTGCATACATCTTTTGAACCAGTTTATATCCCAAATTCAGGCTCAAAACTACTGAAAATGCGATATTTTTTGGTCCCAGAATCGATCTGTACATGCCTACTCAGACCTAGAATATTTTCAAAATATAGGCCCAAAACATGCTAAAAATCGATATTTTAGATTCCCAATGTCGATATGTGCATGCATCTTCTGTACCCGTTTATATCTCAAAATCAGACTGAAAACACCCGAAAATTCGATATTTTTCGGTCCCAGAAGCGATCTGTACATGCCTACTCCGTGTTAGAGTATTTTCAAAATACATGCCCAAAACATGCTGAAAATCGATATTTTAGGTGCCCATAGTCGATATGTGCATGCATCTTCTGTACCCGTTTATATATCATATTCAGGCTCAAAACACCCAAAAATTCTTTATTTTTGTGTCCCAGAAGCGATCTGTACATGCCTACTCCTTGCTAGAATGTTTTCAAAATATAGGCTTAAAACATGCTAAAAATCAATATTTCAGGTGTCAAAAGTCGATATGTGCATACATCTTTTGTACCCGTTTATATCTCAAATTCAGGCTCAAAACACCTGAAAATTCGATATTTTTCGGTCCCAGAAGCGATCTGTACATGCCTATTCAGTGCTAGAATATTTTCAAAATATAGGCCCATAACATGTTAAAAATCGATATTTTAGGTTCCCAATGTCGATATGTGCATGCATCTTCTGTACCCGTTTATATCTCAAATTCAGGCTCAAAACACCCGAAAATTCGATATTTTCCGGTCCCAGAAGCGACCTGTGCATGCCTACTTCATGTTAGAGTATTTTCAAAATACAGGGCAAAAACATGCTCAAAATCGATATTTAAGGTTCCCAAAGTCAATATGTGTATGCATCTTCTGTACCCGTTTATATCCCAAATTCAGGCTCAAAACACCCGAAAATTCGATATTTTTGGGTCCCCGAAGCGATCTGTACATGCCTACACATTGCTAGAATATTTTCAAATTATAGACCCAAAACATGCAAAAATCGATATTTTGGATGCCCAAAGTCGATATGTGCATGCATCTTCTGTACCCATTATATATCTCAAATTCAGTCTCAGAACACCCGAAAATTCAATACTTTATGTGTCCCAGAAGCAAACTATATATGCCTACTCAGTGCTAGAGTATTTTCAATATACAGGCCCAAAATATGCTAAAAATCGATATTTGGGGTGCCTAAAGTCTACATGTGCATGCATCTTCTGAACCCGTTTATATCTCAAATTCTGGTTCAAAACACCCGAAAATTCAATATTCTTGGGTCCCTGAAGCGATCTGTAATTGCCTACTCAGTGCTAGAATATTTCACAAATATTGGCCCAAAACATACTCAAAATTGATGTTTTGGGTGCCCAAAGTCGATACGTGTATGCATCTTCTGTACCCGTTTATATCTCAAATTCAGGTTCAAAACACCCGAAAATTCGATATATTTGTGTCCCAGAAGCGATCTGTACATGCCTACTCCGTGTTAGAGTATTTTCAAAATACATGTCTAAAACATGCTGAAAATCGATATTTTAGGTGCACATAGTCGATATGTGCTTGCATCTTCTGTACACGTTTATATCTCAAATTCAGACTCAAAACACCCTAAAATTAGATATTTTTGTTTCCCAGAAGCGATCTGTACATGCCTACTCAGTGCTAGAATTTTTCGAAATATAGGCTCAAAACATGCTAAAAATCGATAATTTAGGTGTCCAAAGTCGATATGTGCATGCATCTTCAGTACACGTTTATATCTCAAATTCAGACTCAAAACACCCGAAAATTAGATATTTTTGTTTCCCAGAAGCGATCTGTACATGCCTACTCCTTCTTAGAATGTTTTCAAAATACAGACCCAAAACATGCTCAAAATCGATATTTTAGGTGCAAAAAGTCGATATGTGCATGCATCTTCAGTACCCGTTTATATCTCAAATGCAGGCACAAAACACCCAAAAATACAATATTTTTGGGTCCCCAAAGCGATCTGTACATGTCTACTCATTGCTAGAATGTTTTCAAAATATAGGCTTAAAACATGCTAAAAATCGAAATTTTAGTTGTCCAAAGTCGATATGTCCATACATCTTTTGTACCCGTTTATATCCCAAATTCAGGCTCAGAACTCCCGAAAATTCAATATTTTGGGGTCCCAGAAGAGATCTGTACATGCCTACTCCGTGTTAGAGTATTTTCAAAATATAGGCCCAAAACATGCATAAATCGATATTTTGTGTGCCCAAAGTCGATATGTGCTTGCATCTTCTGTACCCGTTTATATTTCAAATTCAGACTCAGAACACATGAAAATTAGATATTTTTGTGTCCCAGAAGCGATTTCTAAATGCCTACTCCTTCTTAGAATATTTTGAAGATACAGACCCAAAACATGCTCAAAATCGATATTTTAGGTTGCCAAAGTCAATATGTGTATGCATCTTCTGTACCCGTTTATATCCCAAATTCAAGCTGAAAACACCCGAAAATTCGATATTTTTGGGTCCCAGAAGCGATCTGTACATGCCTACTCCTTGCTAAAATGTTCTCGAGATACAGACCCAAAACATGATCAAAATTGATATTTTACGTGCATTAAGTCGAAATCTGCATGCATCTTCAGTACCCGTTTAAATCTCAAATTCTCGCTCAAAACAACGGAAAATTCAATATTTTTGGGTCCAAGAAGCGATCTGTACATGCCTACTCAGTGCTAGAATGTTTTCGAAATATAGGCCCAAAACATGCTAAAAATCGATAATTTAGGTGTCCAAAGTCGATATGTGCATGCATCTTCTGTACACGTTTATATCTCAAATTCAGACTCAAAACACCCGAAAGTTAGATATTTTTGTGTCCCAGAAGCGATCTGTACATGCCTACTCCTTCTTAGAATGTTTTCAAGATACAGACCCAAAACATGCTCAAAATCGATATTTTAGGTGCAAAAAGTCGATATGTGCATGCATCTTGTGTACCCGGTTATATCACAAATTCAGGCTCAAAACACCAAAAAAATTCAATATTTTTGGGTCCCAGAAGCGATCTGTACATGTCTACTCAGTGCTTGAATGTTTTCAAAATATAGGCTTAAATCATGCTAAAAACCGATATTTCAGGTGTCCTAAGTCGATATGTGCATACTACAACTTTTGTATCCGTTTATATCCCAAATTCAGGCTCAAAACACCCGAAAATTCGTTATTTTTCGGTCCCTGAAGCGATCTGTAATTGCCTACTCAGTGCTAGAACATTTTCAAAATATAGGCACAAAACATGCTAAAAATCGATATTTTAGGTGCCCAATGTCGATATGTGCATGCATCTTCTGTACCCGTTTAAATCTCAAATTCAGGCTAAAAAAAAAAAAAAAATCGATATTTTGTGGTCCCCGAAGCGATCTGTACATGCCTACTCCTTGTTAGAGTATTTTCAAAATACAGGGCCAAAACATGCTCAAAATCGATATTTTAGTTTGCCATAGTCATATGTGTATGCATTTTCTGTACCCCTTTATATCCCAAATTCAGGCTGAAAACACCCGAAAATTAGATATATTTGGGTCCCAGAAGCGATCTGTACATGCCTACTCCTTCTTAGAATGTTTTCAAGATACAGACCCAAAACATGCTCAAATTCGATATTTTAGGTGCAAAAAGCCGATATGTGCATGCATCTTCAGTACCCGTTTATATCTCAAATGCAGGCTCAAAACACCCAAAAATTCAATATTTTTGGGTCCCCGAAGCGATCTGTACATGTCTACTCAGTGCTAGAATGTTTTCAAATAATAGGCTTAAAACATGCTAAAAATCGATATTTTATGTGCCCAATGTCGATATGTGCATGCATCTTCTGTACCCGTTTAAATCTCAAATTCAGGCTCAAAACACCCGAAAATTCGATATTTTGGGGTCCCAGAAGCGATCTGAATATGCTTACTCCTTGCTAGAGTGTTTTAAAAATATAGGCCTAAAAAATGCTAAAAATCGATATTTCAGGTGTCCAAAGTCGATATGTGCATACATCTTTTGAACCAGTTTATATCCCAAATTCAGGCTCAAAACTACTGAAAATGCGATATTTTTTGGTCCCAGAATCGATCTGTACATGCCTACTCAGACCTAGAATATTTTCAAAATATAGGCCCAAAACATGCTAAAAATCGATATTTTAGGTTCCCAATGTCGATATGTGCATGCATCTTCTGTACCCGTTTATATCTCAAAATCAGGCTGAAAACACCCGAAAATTCGATATTTTTCGGTCCCAGAAGCGATCTGTACATGCCTACTCCGTGTTAGAGTATTTTCAAAATACATGCCCAAAACATGCTGAAAATCGATATTTTAGGTGCCCATAGTCGATATGTGCATGCATCTTCTGTACCCGTTTATATATCATATTCAGGCTCAAAACACCCACAAATTCAATATTTTTGTGTCCCAGAAGCGATCTGTACATGCCTACTCCTTGCTAGAATGTTTTCAAAATATAGGCTTAAAACATGCTAAAAATCAATATTTCAGGTGTCAAAAGTCAATATGTGTATGAATCTTCTGTACCCGTTTATATCCCAAATTCAGGCTCAAAACACCCGTAAATTCGATATTTTTGGGTCCCCGAAGCGATCTGTACATGCCTACACATTGCTAGAATATTTTCCAATTATAGACCCAAAACATGCTAAAAATCGATATTTTGGATGCCCAAAGTCGATATGTGCATGCATCTTCTGTGCCCATTATATATCTCAAATTCAGGCTCAGAACACCCGAAAATTCAATACTTTATGTGTCCCAGAAGCAAACTTTATATGCCTACTCAGTGCTAGAGTATTTTCAAAATACAGGCCCAAAATATGCTAAAAATCGATATTTGGGGTGCCTAAAGTCTACATGTGCATGCATCTTCTGAACCCGTTTATATCTCAAATTCTGGCTCAAAACACCCGAAAATTCAATATTCTTGGGTCCCTGATGCGATCTGTAATTGCCTACTCAGTGCTAGAATATTTCAAAAATATTGGCCCAAAACATACTCAAAATTGATGTTTTGGGTGCCCAAAGTCGATACGTGCATGCATCTTCTGTACCCGTTTACATCTCAAATTCAGGCTCAAAACACCCGAAAATTCGATATATTTGTGTCCCATAAGCGATCTGTACATGCCTACTCCGTGTTAGAGTATTTTCAAAATACATGTCTAAAACATGCTGAAAATCGATATTTTATGTGCACATAGTCGATATGTGCATGCATCTTCTGTACCCGTTTATATCTCAAATTCAGGCTTAAAACACCCGAAAAATCCATATTTTTGGGTCCCAGAAGCGATCTGAATATGCTTACTCCTTGCTAGAGTGTTTTAAAAATATAGGCCTAAAACATGCTAAAAATCGATATTTCAGGTGTCCAAAGTCGATATGTGCATACATCTTTTGAACCAGTTTATATCCCAAATTCAGGCTCAAAACTACTGAAAATGCGATATTTTTTGGTCCCAGAAGCGATCTGTACATGCCTACTCAGTGCTAGAATATTTTCAAAATATAGGCCCAAAACATGCTAAAAATCGATATTTTAGGTTCCCAATGTCGATATGTGCATGCATCTTCTGTACCCGTTTATATCTCAATTTCAAGCTCAAAACACCCGAAAATTCGATATTTTTCGGTCCCAGAAGCGATCTGTACATGCCTACTCCGTGTTAGAGTATTTTCAAAATACATGCGCAAAACATGCTGAAAATCGATATTTTAGGTGCCCATAGTCGATATGTGCATGCATCTTCTGTACCCGTTTATATCTCATATTCAGGCTCAAAACACCCAAAAATTCAATATTTTTGTGTCCCAAAAGCGATCTGTACATGCCTACTCCTTGCTAGAATGTTTTCAAAATATAGGCTTAAAACATGCTAAAAATCAATATTTCAGGTGTCAAAAGTCGATATGTGCATACATCTTTTGTACCCGTTTATATTTCAAATTCAGGCTCAAAACACCTGAAAATTCAATATTTTTCGGTCCCAGAAGCGATCTGTACATGCCTACTCAGTGCTAGAATATTTTCAAAATATAGGCCCAAAACACGCTAAAAATCGATATTTTGGATGCCCAAAGTCGATATGTGCATGCATCTTCTGTACCCATTATATATCTCAAATTCAGGCTCAGAACACCCGAAAATTCAATACTTTATGTGTCCCAGAAGCAAACTGTATATGCCTACTCAGTGCTAGAGTATTTTCAAAATACAGGCCCAAAATATGCTAAAAATCGATATTTGGGGTGCCTAAAGTCTACATGTGCATGCATCTTCTGAACCCGTTTATATCTCAAATTCTGGCTCAAAACACCCGAAAATTCAATATTCATGGGTCCCTGAAGCGATTTGTAATTGCCTACTCAGTGCTAGAATATTTCAAAAATATTGGCCCAAAACATACTCAAAATTGATATTTTGGGTGCCCAAAGTCGATATGTGCATGCATCTTCTGTACCCGTTTATATCTCAAATTCAGGTTCAAAACACCCGAAAATTCGATATATTTGTGTCCCAGAAGCAATCTGTACATGCCTACTCCGTGTTAGAGTATTTTCAAAATATAGGCCCAAAACATGCTAAAAATCGATATTTTGGTTGCCCAAAGTCGATATGTGCTTGCATCTTCTATACCCGTTTATATCTCAAATTCAGGCTCAAAACACCCGAAAATTCGATATTTTTCGGTCCCAGAAGCGATCTGTACATGCCTACTCCGTGTTAGAGTATTTTCAAAATACATGCCCAAAACATGCTGAAAATCGATATTTTAGGTGCCCATAGTCGATATGTGCATGCATCTTCTGTACCCGTTTATATATCATATTCAGGCTCAAAACACCCAAAAATTCAATATTTTTGTGTCCCAGAAGCGATCTGTACATGCCTACTCCTTGCTAGAATGTTTTCAAAATATAGGCTTAAAACATGCTAAAAATCAATATTTCAGATGTCAAAAGTCGATATGTGCATACATCTTTTGTACCCGTTGATATCTCAAATTCAGGCTCAAAACACCTGAAAATTCGATATTTTTCGGTCCCAGAAGCGATCTGTACATGCCTACTCAGTGCTAGAATATTTCCAAAATATAGGCCCAAAACATGCTAAAAATTGATATTTTAGGTTCCCAATGTCGATATGTGCATGCATCTTCTGTACCCGTTTATATCTCAAATTCAGGCTCAAAACACCCGAAAATTCGATATTTTTCGGTCCCAGAAGCGATCTGTACATGCCTACTCCGTGTTAGAGTATTTTCAAAATACAGGGCAAAAACATGCTAAAAATCGATATTTAAGGTTCCCAAAGTCAATATGTGTATGAATCTTCTGTACCCGTTTATATCCCTAATTCAGGCTCAAAACACCCGAAAATTCGATATTTTTGGGTCCCCGAAGCGATCTGTACATGCCTACACATTGCTAGAATATTTTCAAATTATAGACCCAAAACATGCTAAAAATCGATATTTTGGATGCCCAAAGTCGATATGGGCATGCATCTTCTGTACCCATTATATATCTCAAATTCAAGCTCAGAACACCCGAAAATTCAATACTTTATGTGTCCCAGAAGCAAACTGTATATGCCTACTCAGTGCTAGAGTATTTTCAAAATACAGGCCCAAAATATGCTAAAAATCGATATTTGGTGTGCCTAAAGTCTACATGTGCATTCATCTTCTGATCCCGTTTATATCTCAAATTCTGGCTCAAAACACCCGAAAATTCAATATTCTTGGGTCCCTGAAGCGATCTGTAATTGCCTACTCAGTGCTAGAATATTTCAAAAATATTGGCCCAAAACATACTCAAAATTGATGTTTTGGGTGCCCAAAGTCGATATGTGCATGCATCTTCTGTTCCCGTTTATATCTCAAATTCAGGCTCAAAACACCCGAAAATTCGATATATTTGTGTACCAGAAGCGATCTGTACATGCCTACTCCGTGTTAGAGTATTTTCAAAATATAGGCCCAAAACATGCTCAAAATCGATATTTTGGGTGCCCAAAATCGATATGTGCTTGCATCTTCTGTACCCATTTATATCTCAAATTCAGGCTCAAAACACCCGAAAATTCGATGTTTTTCGGTCCCAGAAGCGATCTGTACATGACTACTCCGTGTTAGAGTATTTTTAAAATACATGCCCAAAACATGCTGAAAATCGATATTTTAGGTGCCCATAGTCGATATGTGCATGCATCTTCAGTACTCGTTTATATCTCAAATTCAGGCTCAAAACACCCGAAAAATCGATATTTTTGGGTCCCAGAAGCGATCTGAATATGCTTACTCCTTGCTAGAGTGTTTTAAATATATAGACCTAAAACATGCTAAAAATCGATATTTCAGGTGTCCAAAGTCGATATGTGCATACATCTTTTGAACCAGTTTATATCCCAAATTCAGGCTCAAAACTACTGAAAATGCGATATTTTTTGGTCCCAGAAGCGATCTGTACATGCCTACTCAGTGCTAGAATATTTTCAAAATATAGGCCCAAAACATGCTAAAAATAGATATTTTAGGTTCCCAATGTCGATATGTGTATGCATCTTCTGTACCCGTTTATATCTCAAATTCAAGCTCAAAACACCCGAAAATTCGATATTTTTCGGTCCCAGAAGCGATCTGTACATGCCTACTCCGTGTTAGAGTATTTTCAAAAAACATGCCCAAAACATGCTGAAAATCGATATTTTAGGTGCCCATAGTCGATATGTGCATGCATCTTCTGTACCAGTTTATATCCCAAATTCAGGCTCAAAACTACTGAAAATGCGATATTTTTTGGTCCCAGAAGCGATCTGTACATGCCTACTCAGTGCTAGAATATTTTCAAAATATAGGCCCAAAACATGCTAAAAATAGATATTTTAGGTTCCCAATGTCGATATGTGTATGCATCTTCTGTACCCGTTTATATCTCAAATTCAGGCTCAAAACACCTGAAAATTCGATATTTTTCGGTCCCAGAAGCGATCTGTACATGCCTATTCCGTGCTAGAATATTTTCAAAATATAGGCCCAAAACATGCTAAAAATCGATATTTTAGGTTCCCAATGTCGATATGTGCATGCATCTTCTGTACCCGTTTATATCTCAAATTCAGGCTCAAAACACCCGAAAATTCGATATTTTTCGGTTCCAGAAGCGATCTGTACATGCCTACTCCGTGTTAGAGTATTTTCAAAATACAGGGCAAAAACATGCTCAAAATCGATATTTTAGGTTCCCAAAGTCAATATGTGTATGCATCTTCTGTACCCGTTTATATCCCAAATTCAGGCTGAAGCCCGAAAATTCGACATTTTTGGGTCCTAGATGCGATCTGTACATGCCTACACATTGCTAGAACATTTTCAAAATATAGGCCCAAAACATGCTAAAAATCGATATTTTGGATGCCCAAAGTCGATATGTGCATGCATCTTCTGTACCCATTATATATCTCAAATTCACGCTCAGAACACCCGAAAATTCAATACTTTATGTGTCCCAGAAGCAAACTGTATATGCCTACTCAGTGCTAGAGTATTTTCAAAATACAGGCCCAAAATATGCTAAAAATCGATATTTGGGGTGCCTAAAGTCAACATGTGCATGCATCTTCTGAACCCGTTTATATCTCAAATTCTGGCTCAAAACACCCGAAAATTCAATATTCTTGGGTCCCTGAAGCGATCTGTAATTGCCTACTCAGTGCTAGAATATTTTAAAAATATTAGCCCAAAACATACTCAAAATTGATGTTTTGGGTGCCCAAAGTCGATATGTGCATGCATCTTCTGTACCCGTTTATATCTCAAATGCAGGTTCAAAACACCCGAAAATTCGATTTATTTGTGTCCCAGAAGCGATCTGTACATGCCTACTCCGTGTTAGAGTATTTTCAAAATATAGGCCCAAAACATGCTAAAAATCGATATTTTGGGTGCCCAAAGTCGATATGTGCTTGCATCTTCTGTACCCGTTTATATATCATATTCAGGCTCAAAACACCCAAAAATTCAATATTTTTGTGTCCCAGAAGCGATCTGTACATGCCTACTCCTTGCTAGAATGTTTTCAAAATATAGGCTTAAAACATGCTACAAATCAATATTTCAGGTGTCAAAAGTCGATATGTGCATACATATTTTGTACCCGTTTATATCTCAAATTCAGGCTCAAAACACCTGAAAATTCGATATTTTTCGGTCCTAGAAGCGATCTGTACATGCCTACTCAGTGCTAGAATATTTTCAAAATATAGGCCCAAAACATGCTAAAAATCGATATTTTAGGTTCCCAATGTCGAAATGTGCATGCATCTTCTGTACCCGTTTATATCTCAAATTCAGGCTCAAAACACCCGAAAATTCGATATTTTTCGGTCCCAGAAGCAATCTGTACATGCCTACTCCGTGTTAGAGTATTTTCAAAATACAGGGCAAAAACATGCTCAAAATCGATATTTAAGGTTCCCAAAGTCAATATGTGTATGAATCTTCTGTACCCGTTTATATCCCAAATTCAGGCTCAAAACACCCGAAAATTCGATATTTTTGGGTCCCCGAAGCGATCTATACATGCCTACACATTGCTAGAATATTTTCAAATTATAGACCCAAAACATGCTAAAAATCGATATTTTCGATGCCCAAAGTCGATATGGGCATGCATCTTCTGTACCCATTATATATCTCAAATTCAGGCTCAGAACACCCGAAAATTCAATACTTTATGTGTCCCAGAAGTAAACTGTATATGCCTACTCAGTGCTAGAGTATTTTCAAAATACAGGCCCAAAATATGCTAAAAATCGATATTTGGTGTTCCTAAAGTCTACATGTGCATGCATCTTCTGATCCCGTTTATATCTCAAATTCTGGCTCAAAACACCCGAAAATTCAATATTCTTGGGTCCCAGAAGCGATCTGTAATTGCCTACTCAGTGCTAGAGTATTTTCAAAATACAGGCCCAAAATATGCTAAAAATCGATATTTGGGGTGCCTAAGGTCGATATGTGCATGCATCTTCTGTACCCGTTTATATCTCAAATTCTGGCTCAAAACACCCGAAAAATCGATATTTTTGTGTCTCAGAAGCAATCTGTACATGCCTACTCCCTGTACAGTATTTTCACAATATGGGCCCAAAACATGCTCAAAATCGATATTTTGTATGCCCAAAGTCGATATGTGCATGCATCTTCTGTACCTGTTTATATCTCAAATTCTGGCTCAAAACACCCGAAAATTCGATATATTTGTGTCCCAGAAGTGATCTGTACATGCCTACTCCGTGTTAGAGTATTTTCAAAATATAGGCCCAAAACATGCTAAAAATCGATATTTTGGGTGCCCAAAGTCGATATGTGCTTGCATCTTCTGTACCCGTTTATATCTCAAATTCAGGCTCAAAACACCCGAAAATTCGATATTTTTGGGTCCCAGATTCGATCTGAATATGCTTACTCCTTGCTAGAGTGTTTTAAAAATATAGGCCTAAAACATGCTAAAAATCGATATTTCAGGTGTCCAAAGTCGATATGTGCATACATCTTTTGTACCAGTTTATATCCCAAATTCAGGCTCAAAACACCTGAAAATGCGATATTTTTCGGTCCCAGAAGCGATCTGTACATGCCTACTCAGTGCTAGAATATTTTCAAAATATAGGCCCAAAACATGCTAAAAATCGATATTTTAGGTGACCAATGTCGATATGTGCATGCATCTTCTGTACCCGTTTATATCTCAAATTCAGGCTTAAAACACCCGAAAATTCGATGTTTTTTGGTCCCAGAAGCGATCTGTACATGACTACTCCGTGTTAGAGTATTTTTAAAATACATGCCCAAAACATGCTGAAAATCGATATTTTAGGTGCCCATAGTCGATATGTGCATGCATCTTCTGTACCCGTTTATATCTCAAATTCAGGCTCAAAACACCCGAAAATTCGATATTTTTGGGTCCCAGAAGCGATCTGTACATGTCTACTCAGTGGTAGAATGTTTTAAAGATACAGACCTATAACTTGCTTAAAATCGATATTTTAGGTGCCCAATGTCGATATATGCATGCATCTTCTGTACCCGTTTAAATCTCAAACTCAAGCTTAAAACACCTGAAAATTTGATATTTTTGGGTCCCAGAAGCGATCTGTACATGCCTACTCCGTGTTAGATTATTTTCAAAATACATGCCCAAAACATGCTGAAAATCGATATTTTAGGTGCCCATAGTCGATATGTGCATGCATCTTCTGTACCCGTTTATATCTCAAATTCTGGCTCAAAACACCCAAAAATTCAATATTTTTGGGTCCCAGAAGCGATCTGTACATGCCTACTCCTTGCTAGAATGTTTTCAATATATAGTCTTAAAACATGCTAAAAATCAATATTTCAGGTGTCAAAAGTCGATATGTGCATACATCTTTTGTACCCGTTTATATCTCAAATTCAGGCTCAAAATACCTGAAAATTCGATATTTTTGGGTCCCATAAGCGATCTGAATATGCCTACTCAGTGCTAGAATATTTTCAAAATATAGGCCCAAAACATGCTAAAAATCGATATTTTAGGTTCCCAATGTCGATATGTGCATGCATCTTCTGTACACGTTTATATCTCAAATTCTGGCTCAAAACACCCGAAAATTCAATACTTTATGTGTCACAGAAGCAAACTGTATATGCCTACTCAGTGCTAGAGTATTTTCAAAATTCAGGCCCAAATTATGCTAAAAATCGATATTTGGGGTGCCTAAAGTCTATATGTGCATGCATCTTCTGTACCCGTTTATATCTCAAATTCTGGCTCAAAACACCCGAAAATTCGATATTTTTGTGTCCCAGAAGCAATCTGTACATGCCTACTCCCTGTTAGAGTATTTTCACAACATGGGCCCAAAACATGCTCAAAATCGATATTTTGTATGCCCAAAGTCGATATGTAAAAGCATCTTCTTTACCCGTTTATATCTCAAATTCAGGCTCAGAACACCGGAAAATTCGATATTTTTGGGTTCCAGAAGCGATCTGTACATGCCTTCTCCTTGCTAGAATGTTTTCAAGATACAGACCCATAACATGCTAAAAATTGATATTTTAGGTGCAAAAAGTCGATATATGCATGCATCTTCTTGTTTATATCATAAATTCAGGCTCAAAACTCTCGAAATTTCAATATTTTTTAGGGTTCCAGAAGCGATCTGTACATGCCTACTCAGTGCTAGAATGTTTTCAAAATATAGGCTTAAAACATGCTAAAAATCGATATTTTAAGTGTCCCAAGTCGATATGTGCATGCATGTTCTGTACCCGTTTATATCTCAAATTCAGGCTCAAAACACCCGAAAATTCGATATTTTTGGGTCCCATAAGCGATCTGTACATGCCTACTCCTTGTTAGAGTATTTTCAAAATACATGCACAAAACATGCTGAAAATCGATATTTTAGGTGCCCATAGTCGATATGTGCATGCATCTTCTGTACCCGTTTATATCTCAAATTCAGGCTCAAAACACCCGAAAATTCGATATTTTTGGGTACCAGAAGCGATCTGTACATGTCTACTCAGTGCTAGAATGTTTTCAAGATACAGACCTATAACATGCTTAAAATCAATATTTCAGGTGTCAAAAGTCGATATGTGCATACATCTTTTGTACCCGTTTATATCTCAAATTCAGGCTCAAAATACCTGAAAATTCGATATTTTTCGGTCCCAGAAGCGATCTGTACATTCCTACTCAGTGCTAGAATATTTTCAAAATATAGGCCCAAAACATGCTAAAATTCGATATTTTAGGTTCTCAATGTCGATATGTGCATGCATCTTCTGTACCCGTTTATATCTCAAATTCAGGCTCAAAACACTCGAAAAATCGATATTTTTGTGTCCCAAAACCAATCTGTACATGCCTACTCCCTGTAGAGTACTTTCACAATATGGGCCCAAAACATGCTCAAAATCGAAAATTTTGTATGCCCAAAGTCGATATGTGCATGCATCTTCTGTACCCGTTTATATCTCAAATTCAGGCTCAAAACACCGGAAAATTCGATATTTTTGGGTCCCATAAGCGATCTGTACATGCCTTCTCCTTGCTAGAATGTTTTCAAGATACAGATCCATAACATGCTAAAAATCGATATTTTAGGTGCAAAAAGTCGACATATGCATGCATCTTCAGTACTTGTTTATATCATAAAATCTGGCTCAAAACTCCCGAAATTTCAATATTTTTGGGTTCCAGAAGCGATCTGTACATGCCTACTCTGTGCTAGAATGTTTTCAAAATATAGGCTTAAAACATGCTAAAAATCGATATTTTAAGTGTCCCAAGTCGATATGTGCATGCATGTTCTGTACCCGTTTATATATCAAATTCAGGCTCAAAACACCCGAAAATTCTATATTTTTGGGTCCCATAAGCGATCTGTACATGCCTACTCCTTGTTAGAGAATTTTCAAAATACATGCCCAAAACATGCTCAAAATCGATATTTTAGGTGCCCATAGTCGATATGTGCATGCATCTTCTGTACCCGTTTATATCTCAAATTCAGGCTCAAAACACCCGTAAATTCAATATTCTTGGGTCCCAGAAGCGATCTGTAATTGCCTACTCAGTGCTAGAATATTTCAATAATATTGGCCCAAAACATACTCAAAATTGATATTTTGGGTGCCCAAAGTCGATATGTGCATGCATCTTCTGTACCCGTTTATATCTCAAATTCAGGCTCAAAACACTCGAAAAATCGATATTTTTGTGTCCCAAAACCAATCTGTACATGCCTACTCCCTGTAGAGTACTTTCACAATATGGGCCCAAAACATGCTCAAAATCGAAAATTTTGTATGCCCAAAGTCGATATGTGCATGCATCTTCTGTACCCGTTTATATCTCAAATTCAGGCTCAAAACACCGGAAAATTCGATATTTTTGGGTCCCATAAGCGATCTGTACATGCCTTCTCCTTGCTAGAATGTTTTCAAGATACAGATCCATAACATGCTAAAAATCGATATTTTAGGTGCAAAAAGTCGACATATGCATGCATCTTCAGTACTTGTTTATATCATAAAATCTGGCTCAAAACTCCCGAAATTTCAATATTTTTGGGTTCCAGAAGCGATCTGTACATGCCTACTCTGTGCTAGAATGTTTTCAAAATATAGGCTTAAAACATGCTAAAAATCGATATTTTAAGTGTCCCAAGTCGATATGTGCATGCATGTTCTGTACCCGTTTATATATCAAATTCAGGCTCAAAACACCCGAAAATTCTATATTTTTGGGTCCCATAAGCGATCTGTACATGCCTACTCCTTGTTAGAGAATTTTCAAAATACATGCCCAAAACATGCTCAAAATCGATATTTTAGGTGCCCATAGTCGATATGTGCATGCATCTTCTGTACCCGTTTATATCTCAAATTCAGGCTCAAAACACCCGTAAATTCAATATTCTTGGGTCCCAGAAGCGATCTGTAATTGCCTACTCAGTGCTAGAATATTTCAATAATATTGGCCCAAAACATACTCAAAATTGATATTTTGGGTGCCCAAAGTCGATATGTGCATGCATCTTCTGTACCCGTTTATATCTCAAATTCAGGCTCAAAACACCCGAAAATTCTATATATTTGTGTCCCAGAAGCGATCTGTACATGCCTATTCCGTGTTAGAGTATTTTCAAAATACAGGCCCAAAACATGCTAAAAATCGATATTTTGGGTGCCCAAAGTCGATATGTGCTTGCATCTTCTGAACCCGTTTATATCTCAAATTCAGGCTCAAAACCCCCGGAAATTCGATATTTTTGTGTCCTAGAAGCGATCTGTACATGCCTACTCCGTGTCAGAGTATTTTCAAAATACATGTCTAAAACATGCTGAAAATCGATATTTTAGGTGCCCATAGTCGATATGTGCATGCATCTTCTGTACCCGTTTATATCTCAAATCAGGCTGAAAACACCCGAAAATTCGATATTTTTGGGTCCCAGAAGCGATCTGAATATGCCTAATCCTTGCTAGAGTGTTTTAAAAATATAGGCCTAAAACATGCTAAAAATCGAAATTTCAGGTCTCCAAAGTCGATATGTGCATACATCTTTTGTACCAGTTTATATCCCAAATTCAAGCTCAAAACACCTGAAAATTCGATATTTTTCGGTCCCAGAAGCGATCTGTACATGCCTACTCAGGGCTAGAATATTTTCAAAATATAGGCCCAAAACATGCTAGAAATCGATATTTTAGGTGGCCAATGTCAATATGTGTATGCATTTTCTGTACCCGTTTATATCCCAAATTCAGGCTGAAAACACCCGAAAATTCGATATTTTTGGGTCCCAGAAGCGATCTGTACATGCCTACACATTGCTAGAATATTTTCAAAATATAGGCCCAAAACATGCCAAAAATCGATATTTTGGATGCCCAAAGTCGATATGTGCATGCATCTTCTGAACCCATTATATATCTCAAATTCAGGCTCAGAACACCCGAAAATTCAATATTTTATGGGTCCCAGAAGCAATCTGTACATGCCTACTCAGTGCTAGAGTATTTTCAAAATACAGGCCCAAAATATGCTAAAAATTGATATTTTGGGTGCCTATAGTCGATATGTGCATGCAACTTCTGTACCCGTTTATATCTCAAATTCAGGCTCAAAACACCCAAAAAATTCGATATTTTTTTCGTCCCAGAAGCGATCTTAAATATGCCTACTCCTTGCTAGAGTGTTTTTAAAATATAGGCTTAAAACATGCTAAAAATCGATATTTCAGGTGTCCAAAGTCGATATGTGCATACATATTTTGTACCCGTTTATATCCCAAATTCAGGCTCAAAATACCTTAAAATGCGATATTTTTCGGTCCCAGAAGCGATCTGTACATGCCTACACATTGCTAGAATATTTTCAAAATATAGGCCCAAAACATGCCAAAAATCGATATTTTGGATGCCCAAAGTCGATATGTGCATGCATCTTCTGAACCCATTATATATCTCAAATTCAGGCTCAGAACACCCGAAAATTCAATATTTTATGGGTCCCAGAAGCAATCTGTACATGCCTACTCAGTGCTAGAGTATTTTCAAAATACAGGCCCAAAATATGCTAAAAATTGATATTTTGGGTGCCTATAGTCGATATGTGCATGCAACTTCTGTACCCGTTTATATCTCAAATTCAGGCTCAAAACACCTGAAAATGCGATATTTTTCGGTCCCATAAGCGATCTGTACATGCCTACTCCTTGCTAGAATATTTTCAAAATATAGGCCCAAAACATGCTAAAAATCGATATTTTAGGTGCCCAATGTCGATATGTGCATGCATCTTCTGTACCCGTTTATATCTCAAATTCAAGCTCAAAACACCCGAAAATACGATATTTTTGGGTCCGAGAAGCGATCTGTACATGCCTACTCCGTGTTAGAGTGTTTTTAAAATATATGCTTAAAACATGCTAAAAATCGATATTTCAAGTGTCCAAAGTCGATATGTGCATACATCTTTTGTACCAGTTTTTATCCCAAATTCAGGCTCAAAACACCTGAAAATGCGATATTTTTCGGTCCCATAAGCGATCTGTACATGCCTACTCAGTGCTAGAATATTTTTAAAATATAGGCTTAAAACATGCTAAAAATCGATATTTCAGGTGTCCAAAGTCGATATGTGCATTCATATTTTGTACCCGTTTATATCCCAAATTCATGCTCAAAATACCTGAAAATGCGATATTTTTCGGTCCCAGAAGCGATCTGTACATGCCTACTCCGTGTTAGAGTATTTTCAAAATACAGGGCTAAAACATGCTAAAAATCGATATTTTAGGTTCCCAAAGCCAATATGTGTATGCAACTTCAGTACCCGTTTATATCCCAAATTCAGGCTGAATACACCTGAAAATTCGATATTTTTGGGTCCCAGAAGCGATCTTTACATGCCTACTCCGTGTTAGAGTATTTTCAAAATAAAGGGCTAAAACACGCTCAAAATCGATATTTTGGATGCCCATAGTCGATATGTGCATGCATCTTCTGTACCCATTATATATCTCAAATTCAGGCTCAGAACACCCTAAAATACAATATTTTATGGGTCCCATAAGCGATCTGTACATGCCTACTCAGTGCTAGAGTATTTTTTTAAAATACAGGCCCAAAATATGCTAAAAATCGATATTTTGGGTGCGCATAGTCGATATGTGCATGCATCTCCTGTACCCGTTTATATCTCAAATTCAGGCTCAAAACACCCAAAAAATTCGATATTTTTTTCGTCCCAGAAGCGATCTTAAATATGCCTACTCCTTGCTAGAGTGTTTTTAAAATATAGGCTTAAAACATGCTAAAAATCGATATTTCAGGTGTCCAAAGTCGATATGTGCATACATATTTTGTACCCGTTTATATCCCAAATTCAGGCTCAAAATACCTTAAAATGCGATATTTTTCGGTCCCAGAAGCGATCTCTACATGCCTACTCAGTGATAGAATATTTTCAAAATATAGGCCCAAAACATGCTAAAAATCGATATTTTAGGTGCCCAATGTCGATATGTGCATGCATCTTCTGTACCCGTTTATATATCTGAAATTCAAGATGAAAACACCCGAAAATTCGATATTTTTGGGTCCCAGAAGCGATCTGTACATGCCTACTCCGTGTTAGAGTATTTTCAAAATACAGGGCTAAAACATGCTCAAAATCGATATTTTAGGTTCCCAAAGTCAATATGTGTATGCATCTTCTGTACCCGTTTATATCCCAAATTCAGGCTCAAAATACCTTAAAATGCGATATTTTTCGGTCCCAGAAGCGATCTGTACATGCCTACTCCGTGTTACAGTATTTTCAAAATACAGGGCTAAAACATGCTAAAAATCGATATTTTAGGTTCCCAAAGCCAATATGTGTATGCAACTTCAGTACCCGTTTATATCCCAAATTCAGGCTGAAAACGCCTGAAAATTCGATATTTTTGGGTCCCAGAAGCGATCTTTACATGCCTACTCCGTGTTAGAGTATTTTCAAAATAAAGGGCTAAAACACGCTCAAAATCGATATTTTGGATGCCCATAGTCGATATGTGCATGCATCTTCTGTACCCGTTTATATATCTAATTCAGGCTCAAAACACACGAAAATTCGATATTTTTTGGTCCCAGAAGCGATCTTTACATGCATACACATTGCTAGAATATTTTCAAAATATAGGCCCAAAACATGCCAAAAATCGATATTTTGGATGTCCAAAGTCGATATGTGCATGCATCTTCTGTACCCATTATATATCTCAAATTCAGGCTCAGAACACCCGAAAATTCAATATTTTATGGGTCCCAGAAGCGATCTGTACATGCCTACTCAGTGCTAGAGTATTTTCAAAATACAGGCCAAAAATATGCTAAAAATCGATATTTTGGGTGCCCATAGTCGATATGTGCATGCATCTTCTGTACCCGTTTATATCTCAAATTCAGGATCAAAACACACGAAAATTCGATATTTTTGGGTCCCAGAAGCGATCTTAAACATGCCTACTCTTTGCTAGAGTGTTTTTAAAATATAGGCTTAAAACATGCTAAAAATCGATATTTCAGGTGTCCAAAGTCGATATGTGCATACATCTTTTGTACCCGTTTATATTCCAAATTCAGGCTCAAAACACCTGAAAATGCGATATTTTTCGGTCCCAGAAACGATCTGTACATGCCTACTCAGTGCTAGAGTATTTTCAAAATACAGGCCCAAAATATGCTAAAAATTGATATTTTGGGTGCCTATAGTCGATATGTGCATGCATCTTCTGTACCCGTTTATATCTCAAATTCAGGCTCAAAACACCTGAAAATGCGATATTTTTCGGTCCCAGAAGCGATCTGTACATGCCTACTCAGTGCTAGAATATTTTCAAAATATAGGCCCAAAACATGCTAAAAATCGATATTTTAGGTGCCCAATGTCGATATGTGCAAGCATCTTCTGTACCCGTTTATATCTCAAATTCAAGCTCAAAACACGCGAAAATTCGATATTTTTGGGTCCCAGAAGCATTCTGTACATGCCTACTCCGTGTTAGAGTATTTTCAAAATACAGGGCTAAAACATGTTCAAAATCGATATTTTAGGTTCCTAAAGTAAATATGTGTATACATCTTCTGTACCCGTTTATATCCCAAATTCAGGCTGAAAACACCCGAAAATTCGATATTTTTCGGTCCCAGAAGCGATCTTAAACATGTCTCCTCCTTGCTAGAGTGTTTTTAAAATATAGGCTTAAAACATGCTAAAAATCGATATTTCAGGTGTCCAAAGTCGATATGTGCATACATCTTTTGTACCCGTTTATATCCCAAATTCAGGCTCAAAACACCTGAAAATGCGATATTTTTCGGTCCCAGAAGCGATCTGTACATGCCTACTCAGTGCTAGAGTATTTTCAAAATACAGGCCCAAAATATGCTAAAAATTGATATTTTGGGTGCCTATAGTCGATATGTGCATGCATCTTCTGTACCCGTTTATATCTCAAATTCAGGCTCAAAACACCTGAAAATGCGATATTTTTCGGTCCCAGAAGCGATCTGTACATGCCTACTCAGTGCTAGAATATTTTCAAAATATAGGCCGAAAATATGCTAAAAATCGGTATTTTAGGTGCTCAATGTCGATATGTGCATGCATCTTCTGTATCCGTTTATATCTCAAATTCAAGATGAAAACACCCGAAAATTCGATATTTTTGGGTCCCAGAAGCGATCTGTACATGCCTACTCCGTGTTAGAGTATTTTCAAAATACAGGGCTAAAACATGCTAAAAATCGATATTTTAGGTTCCCAAAGTCAATATGTGTATGCATCTTCTGTACCTGTTTATATCCCAATTTCAGGCTGAAAACACCCGAAAATTCGATATTTTTGGGTCCCAGAAGCGATCTGTACATGCATACACATTGCTAGAATATTTTCAAAATATAGGCCCAAAACATGCCAAAAATCGATATTTTGGATGCCCAAAGTCGATATGTGCATGCATCTTCTGTACCCGTTTATATCCCAAATTCAGGCTGAAAACACCCGAAAATTCGATATTTTTGGGTCCCAGAAGCGATCTGTACATGCATACACATTGCTGGAATATTTTCAAAATATAGGCCCAAAATATGCTGAAAATCGATATTTTGTGTGCCCCAAGTCGATATGTGCATGCATCTTGTGTACCCGTTTATATCACAAATTCAGGCTCAAAACACCCAAAAATTCGATATTTTTGGGTCCCAGAAGTAATCTGTACATGCCTACTCCTTGCTAGAATTTTTTCAAGATACAGACCCAAAACATGCTTAAAATTGATATTTTACGTGCATTAAGTCGATATCTGCATGCATCTTCAGTACCCGTTTAAATCTCAAATTCAAGCTCAAAACAATTGAAAATTCAATGTTTTTGGGTCCCAGAAGCGATCTGTACATGCCTACTCAGTGCTAGAATATTTTTAAAATATAGGCTCAAATCATGCTAAAAATCGATATTTTAAGTGTTCCAAGTCGATATGTGCATGCATGTTCTGTACCCGTTTATATAACAAATTCAGGCTAAAAACACCCGAAAATTCGATATTTTTGGGTCCCAGAAGCGATCTGTACATGCCTACTCCGTGTTAGAGTATTTTCAAAATACAGGGCTAAAATATGCTCAAAATCGATATTTTAGGTTCCCAAAGTCAATATGGGTATGCATCTTCTGTACCCGTTTATATCCCAAATTCAGGCTCAAAATACCTTAAAATGCGATATTTTTCGGTCCCAGAAGCGATCTGTACATGCCTACTCCGTGTTACAGTATTTTCAAAATACAGGGCTAAAACATGCTAAAAATCGATATTTTAGGTTCCCAAAGCCAATATGTGTATGCAACTTCAGTACCCGTTTATATCCCAAATTCAGGCTGAAAACACCTGAAAATTCGATATTTTTGGGTCCCAGAAGCGATCTTTACATACCTACTCCGTGTTAGAGTATTTTCAAAATAAAGGGCTAAAACACGCTCAAAATCGATATTTTGGATGCCCATAGTCGATATGTGCATGCATCTTCTGTACCCGTTTATATATCTAATTCAGGCTCAAAACACACGAAAATTCGATATTTTTTGGTCCCAGAAGCGATCTTTACATGCATACACATTGCTAGAATATTTTCAAAATATAGGCCCAAAACATGCCAAAAATCGATATTTTGGATGTCCAAAGTCGATATGTGCATGCATCTTCTGTACCCATTATATATCTCAAATTCAGGCTCAGAACACCCGAAAATTCAATATTTTATGGGTCCCAGAAGCGATCTGTACATGAATACTCAGTGCTAGAGTATTTTCAAAGTACAGGCCCAAAATATGCTAAAAATCGATATTTTGGGTGCCCATAGTCGATATGTGCATGCATCTTCTGTACCCGTTTATATCTCAAATTCAGGCTCAAAACACACGAAAATTCGATATTTTTGGGTCCCAGAAGCGATATTAAACATGCCTACTCAGTGCTAGAGTATTTTCAAAATACAGGGCCAAAATATGCTAAAAATTGATATTTTGGGTGCCTATAGTCGATATGTGCATGCATCTTCTGTACCCGTTTATATCTCAAATTCAGGCTCAAAACACCTGAAAATGCGATATTTTTCGGTCCCAGAAGCGATCTGTACATGCCTACTCAGTGCTAGAGTATTTTCAAAGTACAGGCCCAAAATATGCTAAAAATCGATATTTTGGGTGCCCATAGTCGATATGTGCATGCATCTTCTGTACCCGTTTATATCTCAAATTCAGGCTCAAAACACACGAAAATTCGATATTTTTGGGTCCCAGAAGCGATATTAAACATGCCTACTCTTTGCTAGAGTGTTTTTAAAATATAGGCTTAAAACATGCTAAAAATCGATATTTCAGGTGTCCAAAGTCGATATGTGCATACATCTTTTGTACCCGTTTATATTCCAAATTCAGGCTCAAAACACCTGAAAATGCGATATTTTTCGGTCCCAGAAACGATCTGTACATGCCTACTCAGTGCTAGAGTATTTTCAAAATACAGGCCCAAAATATGCTAAAAATTGATATTTTGGGTGCCTATAGTCGATATGTGCATGCATCTTCTGTACCCGTTTATATCTCAAATTCAGGCTCAAAACACCTGAAAATGCGATATTTTTCGGTCCCAGAAGCGATCTGTACATGCCTACTCAGTGCTAGAATATTTTCAAAATATAGGACCAAAACATGCTGAAAATCGATATTTTAGGTTCCCAATGTCGATATGTGCATGCATCTTCTGTACCCGTTTATATCTCAAATTCAAGCTCAAAACACCCGAAAATTCGATATTTTTGGGTCCCAGAAGCGATCTGTACATGCCTACTCCGTGTTAGACTATTTTTAAAATACAGGGCTAAAACATGCTCAAAATCGATATTTTATGTTCCCAAAGTCAATATGTGTATGCATCTTCTGTACCCGTTTATATCCCAAACTCAGGCTGAAAACACCCGAAAATTCGATATTTTTGGGTCCCAGAAGCGATCTGTACATGCATACACAATGCTAGAATATTTTCAAAATATACGTTAAAAATATGCCAAAAATCGATATTTTGGATGTCCAAAGTCGATATGTGCATGCATCTTCTGTACCCATTATTTATCTCAGATTCAGGCTCAGAGCACCCGAAAATTCAATATTTTATGGGTCCCAGAAGTGATCTGTACATGCCTACTCCTTGCTAGAATGTTTTCAAAATATAGGCTTAAAATATGCTAAAAATCGATATTTTAGATGTCCAAAGTCGATATGTGCATACATCTTTTGTACCCGTTTATATCCCAAATTCAGGCTCAACACACCCGAAAATTCGATATTTTTGGGTTCCAGAAGCGATTTGTACATGCCTACTCATTGCTAGAGTATTTTTAAAATATAGGCCCAAAACATGCTAAAAATCGATATTTTGGGTGCCCAAAGACGATTTGTTGTTGCATTTTCTGTACCCGTTTATATCTCACATTCAGACTCAAAACACCCGAAAATTCGATATTTTTGTTTCCCAGAAGCGATCTGTACATGCCTACTCCTTCATAGAAAGTTTTCAAGATATAGACCCTAAACATGCTCAAAATCGTTATTTTAGGTGCAAAGAGTCGATATGTGCATGCATCTTCTGTACCCGTTTAAATCTCAAATTCAGGCTCAAAACACCCGAATATTCGATATTTTTGTGTCTCCCAGAAGCGATCTGTACATGCCTAATTCGTGTTAGAGTATTTTCAAAATACAGGCCCAAAACATGCTCATAATCGATATTTTGGGTGCCCAAAGTCGATATGTGCATGTATTTTCTGTACCAGTTTATATCCCAAATTAACTCTCAGAACACCCGAAAATTCGATATTTTATGTGTCACAGAAGCGATCTGTACATGCCTACTCAGTGCTAAAGTATTTTCAAGATACAGGCCCAAAATATGCTAAAAATCGATATTTTGGGTGCCCAAAGTCGATATGTGCATGTATCTTCTGTACCCGTTTATATCTCAAATTCAGGCTCAAAACCCCCAAAATTTGATATTTTTGGGTCCCAGAA
Organism: Petrolisthes cinctipes; assembly: GCA_033782935.1. NCBI lineage: Eukaryota > Metazoa > Arthropoda > Malacostraca > Decapoda > Porcellanidae > Petrolisthes > Petrolisthes cinctipes. The sequence continues at coordinate 1,737,350 of JAWQEG010000038.1, forward strand.
GCGATCTGTACATGCCTACTCCTTGCTAGAATGTTTTCAAGATACAGACCCAAAACATGCTCAAAATTGATATTTTACGTGCATTAAGTCGATATGTGCATGCATCTTCAGAACCCGTTTAAATCTCAATTTCAGGCTCAAAACAACGAAAAAATTAATATTTTTGGGTCCCAGAAGCGATCTGTACATACCTACTCAGTGCTAGAATGTTTTGAAAATATATGCTCAAAACATGCTAAAAATCGAGAATTTAGGTGTCCAAAGTCAATATGTGAATGCATCTTCTGTACCCGTTTATATCTCAAATTCAGGCTCAAAACACCCGAAAATTCGATATTTTTGGGTCCCAGAAGCGATCTGTACATGCCTACTCTTTGCTAGAATGTTTTCAAAATACAGACCCAAAACATGCTCAAAATCGATATTTTAGGTGCAAAAAGTCGATATGTGCATGCATCTTCAGTACCCGTTTATATCTAAAATGCAGGCTCAAAACACACAAAAAATTCAATATTTTTGGGTCCCCGAAAAGATCTGTACATGTCTACTCAGTGCTAGAATGTTTTCAAAATATAGGCTTAAAATATGCTAAAAATCGATATTTTAGGTGTCCAAAGTCGATATGTGCATACATCTTTTGTACCCGTTTATATCCCAAATTCAGGCTCAGAACACCCAAAAATTCAATATTTTGGGGTCCCAGAAGCGATCTGTACATACCTTCTCAGTGCTAGAATATTTTCAAAATATTGGCCCAAAACATATTCAAAATTGATATTTTGGGTGCCCAAAGTCGATATATGCATGCATCTTCTGTACCCGTTTATATCTCAAATTCAGGCTCAAAACACCCGGAAATTCGAAATTTTTGTGTCCCAGAAGCGATCTGTACATGCCTACTCCGTGTTAGAGTATTCTCAAAATATAAGCTCAAAACATGCTAAAAATCGATATTTTGGGTGACCAAAGTCGATATGTGCTTGCATCTTCTGTACCCGTTTATATCTCAAATTCAGACTCAAAACACCCGAAAATTAGATATTTTTGTGTCCCAGAAGCGATCTTAACATGCCTATTCTCTCTTAGAATGTTTTCAAGATACAGACCCAAAATATGCTCAAAATCGATGTTTTATGTGCAAAAAGTCGATATGTACATGCATCTTCAGTACCCGTTTATATCTCAAATGCAGGCTCAAAACACCCAAAAATTCAATATTTTTGGGTCCCCGAAGCGATCTGTACATGTCTACTCAGTGCTAGAATGTTATCAAAATATAGGCCTAAAACATGCTAAAAATTGATATTTTGTGTGCCCAAAGTCGATATGTGAATGCATCATCTGTACCCGTTTATATCTCAAATTCAGACTCAAAATACCCGAAAATTAGATATTTTGATTTCCCAGAAGCGATCTCTACATGCCTACTCCTTCTTAGAATGTTTTCAAGATACAGACACAAAACATGCTCAAAATCGATATTTTAGGTTACCAAAGTCAATATGTGTATGCATCTTCTGTACCCGTTTATATCCCAAATTCAAGCTGAAAACACCCGAAAATTCGATATTTTTGGGTTCCAGAAGCGATCTGTACATGCCTACTCATCGCTAGAATATTTTCAAAATATAGGCCCAAAACATGCTGTGACGAACCTGCAAGCAACTCGACAGCCAGGCGTCAGCTGTTTTACGTGAACTACCTAGTTTGCACCACCGTTGGACATTTCCTGCAAACTGGTTCAAACTGACCCAAACCAACCTGCCCAGCTGTGCGCCCTTCTTGACCTAAACTTACCAAGTTGCGCGGGTGTGAGGGCTGTACCAACCAATGACAGACTCTCTTGCATCTTCTCAACCAATCGGAGACATGGTTACATTCTCTGAACCTATCGGAGACTTGTGTTCGTCAGTCTCGACCAATCATATTGTCGACAGAAGTGTATATAATCCCTACCTTGGACTTTCGAAGGCAGTGAATGCTCAGGCTTCACTCCGTCACTTGCCATCTCAGTTCAACTCCCTGTTATATTAGTGTATCCAGTGAAGACATAGACTCTCACTCAATTACATACCATCTCTGTTCTGATCTTGGAGCTGTGTACTATATTATGTTTAACTCTTGATATAATTCATGTTCTATAATTTGGTCTACTAATTATTGTTATTTTGTCTGTTAACGTTAACGTAATTCTTATTGCTGTTTTTGTTTAATTGTAAATATTGTATTTATTTGGTGATGGTAAAATTATACATGTTGAAATCCTTAGTCATTCGTTTACATTACTCTTTCTGGGCAAATATCCATTTAGGGAGTGGAGTGAGGTTCCCGTTTCATTTCAGTTGTAACTCCACTGACCCAGTAACATATTTACTAGAGTTATAACTCGAGCTGTTCACAACCCCTAATCTTCCCCTAGACATAAACGAGCCAAAACTGGGGTTGTAACAATGCTAAAAATCGATATTTTGGGTGATCAAACTCGATATGTGCATGAATCTTCTGTACCCATTATATATCTCAAATTCAGTCTCAGAACACCCGAAAATTCAATATTTTATGTGTCCTAGAAGCGATTTGTACATGCCTACTCCGAGTTAGAGTATTTTCAAAATATAGGCCCAAAACATGCTCATAATCGATAATTTGGGTGCCCAAAATCGATATGTGCATGTATTTTCTGTACCAGTTTATATCTCGAATTCAGGCTTAAAAGACCCGAAAATTCGATATTTTTGGGTCCCAGAAGCGATCTGTACATGCCTACTCCTTGCTAAAATGTTTTCAAGATACAGACCCAAAACATGCTGAAAATCGATATTTTTGGTGCAAAAAGTCGATATCTGCATGCATATTCAGTGGCAGTTTATATCTCAAATTCTAGCTCAAAACACCGGAAAATTCAATATTTTGGGGTCCTAGAAGCGAACTGTACATGCCTACTCAGTGCTAGAATGTTTTCAAAATATAGGCTCAAAACAAGCTAAAAATCGATAATTTAGGTGTCCAAATTCGAAATGTGCATGCATCTTCTGTACCCGATTATATCTCAAATTCAGGCTCAAAATACCCGAAAATTCGATATTTTTGGGTTCCAGAAGCGATCTATACATGCCTACTCAGTGCTAGAATATTTTCAAGATACAGGCCCAAAACATGCGGAAAATCTATAATTATGTTAGGTGCAAAAAGTTAATATGTGCATGCATATTCTGTACCCGTTTATATCCCAAATTCAGGCTAAAAACACCCGAAAATTCGATATTTTTTGGTCCCTGAAGCGATCTGTACAAACCTATTCCGTGTTAGAGTATTTTTTAAAATAAAGGCCCAAAACATGCTCAAAATCGGTATTTTGGGTGCCCAAAGTCGATATGTGCATGCATCTTATGTACCCGTTTATATCTCTAATTCACGCTCAAAACACCCGAAAATTCGATATTTTTGGGTCCCAGAAAAGATCTGTACATGCCTACTCCGTATTAGAGTATTTTCATAATACAGGCCCAAAACATGTACCCGTTTATATCCCAAATTCAGGCTCAAAACACACAAATATTCGATATTTTTGGTTCCTAGAAGCGATCTGTACATGCCTACTCAGTGCTAGAATAATTTTAAAATATTGGCCCAAAACATGCTAAAAATCGATATTTTCGGTGCCCAACGTCGATATGTGCATACATCTTCTGTACCCGTTTATATTCCAAATTCAGGCTCAAAACACTCGAAAATTCAATATTTTTTTATTCCAGAAGCGATTTGTACATGCATACTCAGTACTAGAATATTTTCAAAATACAGGCCCAAAACATGCTGAAAATAGATATTTTAGGTGCCCAAAGTCGATATGTGCATGCATCTTCTGTACCCGTTTATATCTTAAATTCAATCTCAAAACACCCGAAAATTCGATATTTTTGGGTCCCAGAAGCGATCTGTACATGCCTAGTCAGTGTTAGAATTATTTTATGATACAGGCCCAAAAAAAGCTAAAAATCGCAATTTTTGGTGCCCATAATCGATATGTGCATGCATCATCAGCACTCGCTTATATTCCAAATTCAGGCTTAAAACACCCTAAAATTCGATACTTATGAGTCAAAGAAGCGATCTGTACATGCCTACTCAGTGTTAGAGTATTTTCAAAATACAGGCCCAAAACATGCTGAAAATCGATATTTTAGGTGCCGAAAGTCAATATGTGTATGTATCTTCTGTACCCGTTTATATCCCAAATTGAGGCTCAAAACACCCGAAAATTCGATATTTTTGGGACCCAGAAGCGATCTGTACATGCCTACTCAGTGCTCGAAAAATTTCAAAATATTGGCCCAAAACATGCTAAAAATCGATATTTTGGGTGCCCAAAGTCGATATCTGCATGCATCTTCTGTACCCATTTATATCTCAAATTAAGGCTCAAAACACCCGAAAATTCGATATTGTTGGGTCCCAGAAGCAATCTGTACATGCCTACTCCGTGTTAGAGTATTTTCAAAATACAGGCCTAAAACATGCTGGAAATCGATATTTTAGGTGCCCAAAGTCAATATGTGCATGTATCTTCTGTACCCGTTTATATCCCAATTTCAGGCTCAAAACACCCGAAAATTCGATATTTTGGGGTCCAAGAAGCGATCTGTACATTCCTACACAGTTCTAGAATAATTTCAAGATATTGGCCCAAAACATGCTAAAAATCAATATTTTGGGTGCCCAAAGTCGATATGTGCATGCATCTTCTGTACCCGTTTATATCCCAAATTCAGCCTCAAAACACCCGAATATTCGATATTTTTGGGTCCCAGAAGCGATCTGTACATGCCTACTCAGTGCTAGAATATTTTCAAGATAAAGGCCTAAAACATGCTGAAAATCTATAATTATGTTAGGTGCAAAAAGTCGATATTTGCATGCATCTTCTGTACCCGTTTATATCCCAAATTCAGGCTCAAAACACCCGAAAATTCAATATTTTTTGGTCCCAGAAGCGATCTGTACATGCCTATTCCGTGTTAGAGTATTTCCAAAATACAGGCCCAAAACATGCTTAAAATCGGTATTTTGGGTGCTCAAAGTCGATATGTGCATGCATCTTATGTACCCGTTTATATCTCAAATTCACGCTCAAAACACCCGAAAATTTGATATTTTTGGGTCCCAGAAGCGATTTGTACATGCCTACTCCGTATTAGAGTATTTTCAAGATACAGGCCAAAAACATGCTGAAAATCAATATTTTATGTGCCCAAAGTCAATATGTGTATGCATCTCCTGTACCCGTTTATATCCCAAATTCAGGCTCAAAACACACAAAAATTCGATATTTTTGTTTCCTAGAAGCGATCTGTACATGCCTACTCAGTGCTAGAATAATTTTAAAATAATAGCCCAAAACATGCTAAAAATCGATATTTTGGGTGCCCAACGTCGATATGTGCATACATCTTCTGTACCCGTTTATATTCCAAATTCAGGCTCAAAACACTCAAAAATTCAATATTTTTTTATTCCAGAAGCGATTTGTACATGCATACTCAGTGCTAGAATATTTTCAAAATACAGGCCCAAAACATGCTGAAAATCGATATTTTAGGTGCCCAAAGTCGATATGTGCATGCATCTTCTGTACCCGTTTATATCTCAAATTCAAGCTCAAAACACCCGAAAATTCGATATTTTTGGGTCCCAGAACCGATCTGTACATGCCTACTCAGTATGAGAATTATTTTAAGATACAGGCCCTAAACATGCTGAAAATCGATATATTATTTGAAAAAGTCGATTTGTGCATGCATCTTCTGTACCCGTTTATATCCCAAATTCAGGCTCAAGACACCCGAAAATTCGATATATTTGGGTCCCAGAACCGATGTGTACATGCCTACTCAGTGTTAGAATTATTTTAAGATACAGGTCAAAAACATGCTGAAAATCGATATATTATTTGAAAAAGTCGATTTGTGCATGCATCTTCTTTACCCGTTTATATCCCAAATTCACGCTCAAAACACCCGAAAATTCGATATTTTTGGGTCCCAGAAGCGATCTGTACATACCTACTCAGTGTTAGAATATTTTCAAAATACAGGCCCAAAATAAGCTTAAAATCGCAATTTTTGGTGCCCATAATCGATATGTGCATGCATCATCAGCACTCGCTTATATCCCAAATTCAGGCTTAAAACACCCTAAAATTCGATACTTTTGAGTCAAAGAAGCGATCTGTACATGCCTACTCAGTGTTAGAGTATTTTCAAAATACAGGCCCAAAACATGCTGAAAATCGATATTTTAGGTGCCCAAAGTCAATATGTGCATGTATCTTCTGTACCCGTTTATATCCCAATTTCAGGCTAAAAACACCCGAAAATTCGATATTTTTGGGTCCCAGAAGCGATCTGTACATGCCTACTCCGTGTTAGAGTATTTTCAATATACAGGCCCAAAACATGCTCAAAATCGATAATTTGGGTACCAAAAGTCGATATGTGCATGCATCTTCTGTACCCGTTTATATCTCAAATTCAGACTCAAAACCCCCGAAAATTCGATATATTTGTGTCCCAGAAGCGATCTGTACATGCCTTCTCAGTGTTAGAATGTTTTCAAGATACAGGTCAAAAACATGCTGAAAATCGATATATTATTAGGTGCAAAAAGTCGATATGTGCATGCATCTTCTATACCCGTTTATATCCCAAATTCAGCCTCAAAACACCCCAATATTCGATATTTTTGGGTCCCAGAAGCGATCTGTACATGCATACTCCGTATTAGAGTATTTTCAAAATACAGGCCCAAAACATGCTGAAAATCAATATTTTAGGTGCCCAAAGTCAATATGTGTATGCATCTCCTGTACCCGTTTATATCCCAAATTCAGGCTCAAAACACTCGAAAATTCAATATTTTTTTATTCTAGAAGCGATTTGTACATGCATACTCAGTGCTAGAATATTTTCAAAATACAGGCCCAAAACATGCTCAAAATCGATATTTTAGGTGCCCAAAGTCGATATGTGCATGCATCTTCTGTACCCGTTTATATCTCAAATTCAAACTCAAAACACCCGAAAATTCGATATTTTTGGGTCCCAGAAGCGATCTGTACATGCCTACTCAGTGCTAGAAAAATTTCAAAATATTGGCCCAAAACATGCTAAAAGTCGATATTTTAGGTGCCCAAAGTCGATATCTGCATGCATCTTCTGTACCCGTTTATATCTCAAATTCAGGCTCAAAACACCCGAAAATTCGATATTTTTCGGTCCCAGAAGCAATCTGTACATGCCTACTCCGTGTTAGAGTATTTTAAAAATACAGGCCTAAAACATGCTGAAAATCGATATTTTAGGTGCCCAAAGTCAATATGTGAATGCATCTTCTGTACCCGTTTATATCCCAATTTCAGGCTCAAAACACCCGAAAATTCGATAATTTGGGGTAACAGAAGCGATCTGTACATGCCTACACAGTTCTCGAATAATTTCAAGATATTTGCCCAAAACATGCTAAAAATCGATATTTTGGGTGCCCAAAGTCGATATGTGCATGCATCTTTTGTACCCGTTTATTTCTCAAATTCAGGCTAAAAACACCCGAAAATTCGATATTTTTGGGTCCCAGAAGCGATCTGTGCATGTTTACTCCGTATTAGAGTATTTTCAAATTACAGGCCCAAAACATGCTAAAAATCAATATTTTAGGTGCCCAAAGTCAATATGTGTATGGATCTCCTGTACCCGTTTATATCCCAAATTCAGGCTCAAAACACACAAAATATCGATATTTTTGGTTCCTAGAAGCGATCTGTACATGCCTACTCAGTGCTAGAATAATTTTAAAATATTGGCCCAAAACATGCTAAAAATCGATATTTTGGGTGCCCAACGTCGATATGTGCATACATCTTCTGTACCGGTTTATATTACAAATTCAGGCTCAAAACACTCGAAAATTCAATATTTTTTTATTCCAGAAGCGATTTGTACATGCATACTCAGTGCTAGAATATTTTCAAAATACAGGCCCAAAACATGCTGAAAATCGATATTTTAGGTGCCCAAAGTCGATATGTGCATGCATCTTCTGTACCCGTTTATATCTCAAATTCAAGCTCAAAACACCCGAAAATTCGATATTTTTGGGTCCCAGAACCGATGTGTACATGCCTACTCAGTGTTAGAATTATTTTAAGATACAGGCCCTAAACATGCTGAAAATCGATATATTATTTGAAAAAGTCGATTTGTGCATGCATCTTCTTTACCCGTTTATATCCCAAATTCACGCTCAAAACACCCGAAAATTCGATATTTTTGGGTCCCAGAAGCGATCTGTACATACCTACTCAGTGTTAGAATATTTTCAAAATACAGGCCCAAAATAAGCTGAAAATCGCAATTTGTGGTGCCCATAATCGATATGTGCATGCATCATCAGCACTCGCTTATATCCCAAATTCAGGCTTAAAACACCCTAAAATTCGATACTTTTGAGTCAAAGAAGCGATCTGTACATGCCTACTCAGTGTTAGAGTATTTTCAAAATACAGGCCCAAAACATGCTAAAAATCGATATTTTGGGTGCCCAAAGTCGATATGTGCATGCATCTTCTGTACCCGTTTATTTCTCAAATTCAGGCTAAAAACACCCGAAAGATCAATATTTTTGGGTCCCAGAAGCGATCTGTCCATGCCTACTCCGTGTTAGAGTATTTTCAAAATACAGGCCCAAAACATGCTCAAAATCGGTATTTTGGGTACACAAAGTCAATATGTGCATGCATCTTATGTACCCGTTTATATCTCAAATTCACACTCAAAACACACGAAAATTCGATATTTTTGGGTCCCAGAAGCAATATGTATATGCCTACTCCGTATTAGAGTATTTTCAAATTACAGGCCGAAAACATGCTGAAAATCAATATTTTATGTGCCCAAAGTCAATATGTGTATGCATCTCCTGTACCCGTTTATATCCCAAATTCAGGCTCAAAACACACAAAAATTCGATATTTTTGGTTCCTAGATGCAATCTGTACATGCCTACTCAGTGCTAGAATAATTTTAAAATATTGGCCCAAAACATGCTAAAAATCGATATTTTGGGTGCCCAACGTCGATATGTGCATACATCTTCTGTACCCGTTTATATTCCAAATTCAGGCTCAAAACACTCGAAAATTCAATATTTTTTTATTCCAGAAGCGATTTGTACATGCATACTCAGTGCTAGAATATTTTCAAAATACAGGCCCAAAATAAGCTGAAAATCGCAATTTTTGGTGCCCATAATCGATATGTGCATGCATCATCAGCACTCGCTTATATCCCAAATTCAGGCTTAAAACACCCTAAAATTCGATACTTTTGAGTCCCAGAAGCGATCTGTACATGCCTACTCAGTGTTAGAGTATTTTTAAAATAAAGGCCCAAAACATGCTGAAAATCGATATTTTAGGTGCCCAAAGTCAATATGTGCATGCATCTTCTGTACCCGTTTATATTTCAAATTCAGGCTCAAAACACCCGAAAATTCGATATTTTTGGGCCCCAGAAGCAATCTGTACATGCCTACTCCGTGTTAGAGTATTTTCAAAATACAGGCCTAAAACATGCTGAAAATCGATATTTTAGGTGCCCAAAGTCAATATGTGCATGCATCTTCTGTACCCGTTTATATCCCAATTTAGGCTCAAAACACCCGAAAATTCGATATTTTGGGGTCCCAGAAGCGATCTGTACATGCCTACACAGTTCTAGAATAATTTCAAGATATTGGCCCAAAACATGCTAAAAATCGATTTTTTGGGTGCCCAAAGTCGATATGTGCATGCATCTTCTGTACCCGTTTATTTCTCAAATTCAGGTTAAAAACACCCGAAAGATCGATATTTTTGGGTCCCAGAAGCGATCTGTCCATGCCTACTCCGTGTTAGAGTATCTTCAAAATACAGGCCCAAAACATGCTCAAAATCGGTATTTTGGGTACACAAAGTCAATATGTGCATGCATCTTATGTACCCGTTTATATCTCAAATTCACACTCAAAACACCCGAAAATTCGATATTTTTGGGTCCCAGAAGCAATATGTATATGCCTACTCCGTATTAGAGTATTTTCAAATTACAGGCCGAAAACATGCTGAAAATCAATATTTTATGTGCCCAAAGTCAATATGTGTATGCATCTCCTGTACCCGTTTATATCCCAAATTCAGGCTCAAAACACACAAAAATTCGATATTTTTGGTTCCTAGATGCAATCTGTACATGCCTACTCAGTGCTAGAATAATTTTAAAATATTGGCCCAAAACATGCTAAAAATCGATATTTTGGGTGCCCAACGTCGATATGTGCATACATCTTCTGTACCCGTTTATATTCCAAATTCAGGCTCAAAACACTCGAAAATTCAATATTTTTTTATTCCAGAAGCGATTTGTACATGCATACTCAGTGCTAGAATATTTTCAAAATACAGGCCCAAAACATGCTGAAAATCGATATTTTAGGTGCCCAAAGTCGATATGTGCATGCATCTTCTGTACCCGTTTATATCTCAAATTCAAGCTCAAAACACCCGAAAATTCGATATTTTTGGGTCCCAGAAGCGATTTGTACATGCCTTCTCAGTGTTAGAATTATTTCAAGATACAGGCCCTAAACATGCTGAAAATCGATATATTATTTGAAAAAGTCGATTTGTCCATGCATCTTCTGTTCCCGTTTATATCACAAATTTACGCTCAAAACACCCAAAAATTCGATATTTTTGGGTCCCAGAAGCGATCTGTACATACCTACTCAGTGTTAGAATATTTTCAAAATACAGGCCCAAAATAAGCTGAAAATCGCAATTTTTGGTGACAATAATCGATATGTGCATGCATCATCAGCACTCGCTTATATCCCAAATTCAGGCTCAAAACACCCTTAAATTCGATACTTTTGAGTCACAGAAGCGATCTGTACATGCCTACTCAGTGTTAGAGTATTTTCAAAATACAGGCCCAAAACATGCTGAAAATCGATATTTTAGGTGCCCAAAGTCAATATGTGTATGCATCTTCTGTACCCGTTTATATCCCAAATTGAGGCTCAAAACACCCGTAAATTCGATATTTTTGGGTCCCAGAAGCGATCAGTACATGCCTACTCAGTGCTAGAAAAATTTCAAAATATTGGCCCAAAACATGCTAAAAATCGATATTTTGGGTGCCGAAAGTCGATATCTGCATGCATCTTCTGTACCCGTTTATATCTCAAATTCAGGCTCAAAACACCCGAAAATTCGATATTTTTGGGTCCAAGAAGCAATCTGTACATGCCTACTCCGTGTTAGAGTATTTTCAAAATACAGGCCTAAAACATGCTGAAAATCGATATTTTAGGTGCCCAAAGTCAATATGTGCATGCATCTTCTGTACCTGTTTATATCCCAATTTCAGGCTCAAAACACCCGAAAATTCGATATTTTGGGATCCCAGAAGCGATCTGTACATGCCTACACAGTTCTAGAATAATTTCAAGATATTGGCCCAAAACATGCTAAAAATCGATATTTTGGGTGCCCAAAGTCGATATGTGCATGCATCTTCTGTACCCGTTTATTTCTCAAATTCAGGCTAAAAACACCCAAAAATTCGATATTTTTGGGTCCCAGAAGCGGTCTGTATATGCCTACTCTGTGTTAGAGTGTTTTCAAAATACAGGCCCAAAACATGCTCAAAATCGATATTTTGGGTGCCGAAAGTCGATATGTGCATGCATCTTATGTACCCGTTTATATCTCAAATTCAGGCTCAAAACACCCGAAAATTCGATATTTTTGTGTCCCAGAAGCGATCTGTACATGCCTTCTCAGTGTTAGAATGTTTTCAAGATACAGACCAAAAACATGCTGAAAATCGATATATTATTAGGTGCAAAAAGTCGATATGTGCATGCATCTTCTGTACCCGTTTATATCCCAAATTCAGCCTCAAAACACCCGAATATTCGATATTTTTGGGTCCCAGAAGCGATCTGTACATGCCTACTCAGTGCTAGAATATTTTAAAGATACAGGCCTAAAACATGCTGAAAATCTATAATTATGTTAGGTGCCCATAATCGATATGTGCATGCATCTTCTGTACCCGTTTATATCCCAATTTCAGGCTCAAAACACCCCAAAATTCAATATTTTTGGGTCCCAGAAGCGATCTGTACATGCCTAATCCGTGTTAGAGTATTTTCAAAATACAGGCCCAAAACATATTCAAAATCGGTATTTTGGGTGCCCAAAGTCGATATGTGCATGCATCTTATGTACTCGTTTATATCTCAAATTCAGGCTGAAAACACCCAAAAATTCGATATTTTTGGGTCCCAGAAGCGATCTGTACATGCCTACTCAGTGTAAGAATTATTTCAAGATTCAGGCCCTAAACATGCTGAAAATCGATATATTATGTGTAAAAAGTCGATTTGTGCATGCATCTTCTGTACCCGTTTATATCTCAAATTCACGCTCAAAACTCCCGAGAATTCGATATTTTTTGGTCCCAGAAGCGATTTGTACATGATTACTCAGTGCTAGAATATTTTCAAAATACAGGCCCAAAACATGCTGAAAATCGATATTTTAGGTGCCCAAAGTCGATATGTGTATGCATCTTCTGTATCCGTTTATATCCCAAATTCAGGCTCAATACACCCGAAAATTCGATATTTTTGGGTCCCAGAAGCGATCTGTACATGCTTACTCAATGCTAGAATAATTTCAAAATATAGGGATAAAACATACAGAAAATCGATGTTTTATGTGCCCAAAGTCGATATGTGCATGCATCTTCTGTACCCGTTTATATCCCAAATTCAGGCTCAAAACACTCGAAAATATAATATTTTTTTATTCCAGAAGCGATCTGTACATGCATACTCAGTGCTAGAATATTTTCAAAATACATGCCCAAAATATGCTGAAAATCGATATTTTAGGTGCCCAAAGTCGATATGTGCATGCATCTTCTGTACCCGTTTATATCTCAAATTCAAGCTCAATACAAACGAAAATTCGATATTTTTGGGTCCCAGAAGCGATCTGTACATGCCTACTCAGTGTTAGAATATTTTCAAGATACAGGCCTAAATCTTGAGAGAGAGAGAGAGAGAGAGAGAGAGAGAGAGAGAGAGAGAGAGAGAGAGAGAGAGAGAAACACACACACACACACACGAACCATGTTGGAAGATGACATACAAAAAAATAACATAATTGTAATTGCTGTGTAGATTACTTCCCATCATGAGATGTCTTGTTGATTTGAAATTCTCATAATTTGTGTAGGCAATTTTATGTCTATTGCGCTGTACCTATGCTTTTGATCTTTAGTATAAAAACTCTGCAGTAATAATGCAATGACAAACAAACATTATCATAATTCAGGACATTTTCATATAAAACACCTGGATGATGCACCGTACACGGGCATATTATAGCCTATTATGATGACAGACCAATACAAGGCATTCTCCAAACATTACAAACACACAAATAGTAGACCAAGCTTTGCACTACGAAATATAACTTCTTTTTATAACGAGGTAATCTTTGTTTTACACTGAAAAGTATCAAAGATATCTATCTTCTGGAGAGAGAAAGATTAGTTTTACACTGAAAGGTACAATCGTGAACTCGTGGTCATAAATAACGTTCATCCGATGCTCATGCAAAATGTTACGCAGCAGTATTATATAATTATACAGAAGATATGAATGAATAATAACATTTTATTTTGCCTTCCATCTCCACACCATCACTAGGTTCACCCCACCTGAGAGAGAGAGAGAGAGAGAGAGAGAGAGAGAGAGAGAGAGAGAGAGAGAGAGAGAGAGAGCACCATCCTTATTTTTACTACTGTATTGCTGCTCAGCTATTGCAAACTAATTTTCTTCATCACCTCTTCATGTGGATTTTATCTTTTGGTGAGGGGAAGAACCACTCTGAAACACATATATAAGAATATTGAGTGCACCCAGGTCCCCCCAAATAACCCTTTGAATTCAATTGATATCTGCAAAATTAGTTACCTTGCCTGCAATACATTATTTCAACCAGTGAAAAGTTAAACCCATTCATCCAAATCAAATAATAAAGACGGATACGACCATCACCATCCAGGTGGCAGGCCCCCCATACGTTACGTCCTGGGAGCGGGTAAAGCCCGCCAGCACCACCACCCCCACCACCATAGCCATCACAACACACTCCTGAACAGACGCAACATGTCACGCCTACACCACACGCAGCACCTCGCCAGCAACGCCTTGCACCCACACAGCCATCCGTGCGACACCCACCCACCAACCTCACCCCTCTCTTGCCCACACATCCCCCATTCTATCACACCACACAACAACTCTTTCCCGACACTCATACCCAAGCGCCTCTCCTTCCCCTCCCAACAACACCCTACCTCTCTTACCTCTGCCTAGTGCCTACCCCTGGTACCCCACGCAACCGTACCCCGTCTCTTACCGCTCTCACCCGCACTCTCACAAACACCAACACCCCCCCACCATACCTAACACCTCCTCAGACGCCATTCCTTCACCTACTCAACCTCCTTCCCCACCACGCCAAGCCTCTCCATCTCACCCCATACCTACCCCTCCCACACCTCCACCTCTCCTCTCTCAACCAACCCTACCTCCCACCTCACACAGTCATCCACACCAAGCGCTGCTCACTCCTCCCCACCCTTACCCACCTCACCCCAACCTCACCCACAACCTCCTGTGCCTCCCAACCTCCCTACCAGAGCCCAGCAACCTGGATAGAATTTTGTTCCCTCCATTTCTTATCTTACGATACGGACCTGGGAATAAGCCCCTTGGCTGTACGCGAGGTTCAATGCTAATTACATGGCAAGCGTTAAAGATGAGCTCTTCAATTATTAAAGATAAGTCCCTAATTTCCCTCCATAGTTCAATGGGTTTTGTGTTGACGTTAATATCATTCCCGCCCATTATCAGAATTGTATAATCCGGTTTGTAATCAATAAATTTTCCCAAAACTGGACGCTGAATAATGTTGCTCACCGTAGCTACTCCAGGTGAACTGAATGTACTCAATTCAAACCATGGCAGCTGAAGTGCGGACACGACCCCAAGACGACCTATGTAGCATTGTTTGTTGTATCCCGTTTACAAATTAGGCTACAGCCTAATGGTAAGATTATGCCTGTCCCTCCTACAGTCCTTAAAAAAAAGTATTATACACTCAGAGGCCATATTATTATATTATACAAAATCGTTCATGTTCAAGAAATGTAAAGAATGTGTGGAAGGTGTACAGCCACGAGCAAAAGTTAAGACATTCCCTGATAGAATGCATACAAATAATGGAATGGAGGGTCGACGAACATAATATTTTGCTCATGGCTGTACCTTTGTTTCAAGAGAGGAATGGTGGTGGTAGAAGGAGAGAGATGTTAACTCCTCCCCTTTTTGTTTTTGTTCTCCCGCCACGATCTTACTATGATATTGATTATATAGTATACATATAAAAATGCTAGAGTTAAAAATTATGAAGTTATGAAGGGAGTAGGCTAGAGAGTAGAGAGAAGTTTCGGAAATGTGGAAAGAAATATTATTAAGGGGAGCACTCACTCCTGTTAATTTTAGAAGCAAAAGCTCTTTGCCATCGTAATTCGCGTTGGTTTTTATATATACTGACCAATTTCCAGTACAATCGAGCAACAAATAATATTTTTCCCAAATATTTTGAAATTGTTTTGGAAAAAAATAACAAAAAAAAATCTATGTTTCAGAATAGCATAATATTTTATGTGGACTATCCTTTGATATATAGTAACAATACTATAGAATGAAAAGTCCTTTATCACTGCTATAAATAGGAAAATTCCTCGCCTGAAATTGTTGAAATGAATTGTCGCCTGAAATTTGGGGAAAAAAATTCACCAAAAAAAATAAATAATAATATTTGATCGAAATCCCTCTTACATAATGTGCTCATATATACGTACATCACGTGTGAATATGATTCATTGACATAACGTCAATACCCTTTGTGTTGTTAGCTATTATACTGGAAACAAATGGAAAAAAATCACTTGGAAACAAAAATCTGTTGGAAATACTTTAGTTGGTGCTCTAAATTAGTAATACTTCAATTTTCTTCAGCATGCTCTAGGCCATAGAGCATTGAGAAGTGGCTGGGTATATGGTAAACTATTATTTTTTTTGGCGAATATTTTAATGGAATCGAAAATTTTGTTACGGCGCGCGGCTGCGTATGACGTAAGACTGTGAGTGCTCTTAATTAAGTCACGGAGTTGGGAGGAGCTTATCACTTCACGTGAGCACCAGAAACTTACTCAGTCAGACAGTATGACGAGTCACACAGACTCGGTTACTATTGGGATTGGGGAGGGAGAGGGGGGGGGGGGGTTCATTTACAGATAATTATATCTCGACGGGACTTCATGTACGGTGCTTTATTTTCAGTCAACTGAGATTGTGCTTATGTATACAATATACGTAAATTACACATAGGTGAGAAGAAGAAAAAAAAAAGAGCTTTACTTACGATTTTCACCTCGTGAATTAATATTGAATTAATTCCTTTGGAATATAACGTCTGCCGTCTGACAGGGGGTTCGTAATATAGTCCTATTCCACTCGTATTTTTTCATAAATTGAACAGTTATTCAAGCCTACTACTGATAGCGAAGTCATATCCACACCAAAAAAAGCACAAGGAATTTTGTGTTTAGCAAAGTATAACAAATATTGTGTGCTGCAGTGAAACAAGTAAAAATTAATTAAATAAAGAGACAAGTCAACAATTTCTGGCCAGATTACGTAAGGTCATAAGACGCCCTCGATAAAAAATAACAATAACAACAACTTTCTCACTAGGTTTCGTCATGTTTCGTATTTATTCTTATGCACAAATCTAATATTTCCCAAAATATAGGATATACGGTGGCTAGAATGACCGGGTTTGAGAGTAATTATATTCTTGGGTTAGTTGTTGAAAGAGCACTTTCTACATTATATATTAACAAAATTGGTTAATAAATAAGAAATTTTACGATCGTGGACGTTAACGGCACAGGCCGGAGGATAAAGGGTTTTGGGCATCCTGTTCTATCACTATCTTGTCTTGCATGTCCCTCCCAAAGCTGTTTTTCCATCTAAGCTTCGGTCTTCCTCTAACTCCTCTCTTCTCCAATTCTATAATCATGATTCTTCTTCACACATGGTTCTCTTCTCTGCACATACAATGTCCATACTACTGTAGTCTTCTTTGCTGTACCATCTTCGATACTTCTACCATCTTGATCATTCCTCTAATATGTTCATTCCGGATACTATCTCTTCTTGTGACTCAACACATGCACCTCAGCATTCACATTCCCGCAACTTCCAGTTTCTGTTCTTGAGCTTTCATTATATTACAAAGCTTCCATTTAATCTTTGCACTAATTATCTTGTCACATAGAACTCCAGTTGACTTTCTCCAGTTCATTCAAGCACACTGTATTCTATGGCTACTATCAGCCCTAATATCTTCGAAACTTCTGATCCCAGGTATTTAAAATTTTGTACCCACTTGATATTTTTTGCATCCATTCTGTCTTCTCCCTGCCCTGCCTCCCATCACTTCTCACCCATCAATATTCCATCTTAATTAAGTCCAGCTTAAACCTCATGACTCTATCTTCCAGGGCTTGACTCCTTTCCAGTTTTTGTTCCTCTCCATCCTTGCTCAAGTCAACCAATACAATGTCATCCAAGAATAAAACTCTACATGTAACCTCCTCTCTAACATCTGCAGTCATCACATCCATCACAAGATCGATAATGTACAGGCTGAGAACCGACCACTGATGTAGACCAACCCTCACTCCAAACTCTTCCGTCCTTCTAACAATGCTTCTTACTCGAGCCGTTGTTCCTGCATACATACTGTATCTTGCAGAACCATTACATACATCTCAGGAACTTCTTTCACCCTCATGCATCTCCAAACTTCCTGCCTTGAAACCCAATCATACACTTTCTCCAGATCAATGAACACCAAGTGTAGCTCTTTATACTTTCTTCTGAATTTCTTCCTTGCCTGTCTCAAAGAAAATATTGCATCCACTGTCCCTTTTCCGGTATAAACCCGAACTGTTCTTCTCTTACACAAGTTTCTCTCCATATTCTCTCTTCTATCTAATACAGAACTCACGCATAGATTTCCATCATCTAAAACATAGGTTTTATGCCTCTGTAATTACTACAGTCCTGGATGTCTCATTTCTCTTTATAAATCAGTACCAGTACATTGTAGCCAGCCAATCTCATAATATATTCACTCCTTTTCTCCCTAAACATTTCCACTCTTTGACTGGTAATACCATCAGGACCAACTGTCTTTCCTTCTTTCATTTTTAGTAACGCTATTTGTACTTCCTCTCCATTAATATCTTGTACTTCTCTTACATGCTGATTTCCATCTTCTATAGTTTCCCTCATTCAATAATTCCCTGGTGATGTGGGCAAAACATTAAGGGTTTTGGCGCCCCTTCGGCCCCAGCCACAAGCTTTTAGTTCTTCAACTGTCCCTCTTTCCTTTCTATCTCCTTCCTGCTTTCTGTCTCCACTCTCCATCACCTTTTTCTTGCGCTATATGACCTCGCTGTTGCGGAGCCTAATATCAATCAATCAATCAATCAATCATTCAATAATTTCTCAAAATACACCATGTATTTACACCATCCTTATCTGTCAACACTCTCCCTCCTCATCCTTGATCTACTTGATGTGTGTTAGATCTTTGGTGGCTTTGTTTCTGTTCTTCGCTATCCTATACATATTCTTCTGTCCCTCTGTCGCCTCTAGCTACTCATAGAAATACATCGTTGCTGTCGCCTTACCCTGTGCTACTGCTCCTTTGTATTCTATACAAGCCACTTTCCAAGACTCTCTAATCTCTTTCGAAACATTTGTGTCATAGGCTCTCTTTGCATTTTTCTGTTTACTGATTTTTCTCCAGTGTATTCTGGTTCAACCACCAAGTTTCTTTATTATTTTGTTGTTCTTTGCCAAATGTTTTACTGACAACTTCTTCCTCTTTTCAAATCACATTAATATTCTCTTTCCACCAGGTGTTCGTATTTTATTCTGGTTTGATGTTATACAGAAATGCTTCATTAAAGTCTGCCTCAGTTCTTGATGTTTCATTCTACACTCTTTTATCTTTGGTTCTCCCTTCGAAGTTCAAATTCCTGCAGTAAAATAATCTGATACCACTAAACACACACAACCCCCCCCCCCAAGCCTGTCCCCCAATTCCTGTACCCCCCTAGCACACACAACCCCCCCTCCCCAAGCCTGTCTCTCTATTTCTGCACCCCCCTAAACACTTTCCCCTCTTATCGTTTTACAATTCTTTAGTTCAGCCAGTTGCCCTCTCCTATACAAAATGATATCTATCTGTGTCTGCCTTACTACACTGCTGTATGTAGCATAATTTTTGCACGTAAAGAAGGTGTTACAAATTGCAAGATCAAATGCCACTGCGAAATGCACTCTTCATTCTCCTTCCTCATTCATCTCGCCGATGCCATGTCCTCCATAAACTCTACCTATATTTTCACCAACATGTCTATTTAGGTCACATCCGATAATTACTCTCTCGTCTGCAAACATCGACGTCATGAACTCATTCATTGTTCTCCAGAACTCAATTTTATCTTCCTATTCACATGCTACTTGTGGAACACATCTAGTTACTATGTTCAACACCTTTTCTCCACTACACAACTTTATTCGCATTATTCTATAATATATTCATTTAACCTCCACTTCCTTATCTTTCATAATATATCTTTGCTGATAATGATCCACTTCTTCCATAATTGTTAGCTCCACTGTACAGCATCTTATAACCAATGCCTATCTCCTTTGCTTTATTTAATTTCCATCTTCTTTCCTGTAAACACAATATATCCATCTTCTTTCTCTCCATAACATCTACAAGCTCTACAACGCCTGGTAATGCTGCCAACATTCAGGGTTCTGACTCGTTTCCTCTAGGATGGTTCCCCTGTATTACTGTTGACTGTAGTCTTCCTCACCCACCTCTACTACAACGCCTGGTAATGCTGCCAACATTCAGGGTTCTGACTCGTTTCCTCTAGGATGGTTCCCCTTATTACTGTTGACTGTAGTCTTCCTCAACTACCTCCACTTGAGATTTCCTTCCATTTCCTCTCGTGTCTTCCACCCTGTGATGTCTCCCTGGGGCAGGGGGCTACAAATATCTCCCCAGTATCCCTGCTTGTTGTTAAATGACTAAAAGCGGCTTTCACTTCAATTGTCCCTATTTTCATGTAACCTTAGTACTTACTGTCCCACTTTCTTCCTCTGGGGCCATATGACCTAGCTGTTACAGCGCCTAATATCAATAAATCAATCAATCAACCACTGTGTGATGTGTGGAAACTTCATAATGACTAGCCTTGTTGCTGTTAGGAGTAAACCATCATGTCCTACTGCCTCCACCTATGAGCCTCCAAGTCCTGGGAACTTGTTTCTGTGGAAGTGACCACGTTGCTTTCAGCCAGGAGTTAACGTGTGTCATGGTTGTGATTGATGCTAGTCCTCAACTCGTGCCTCTATTCCCACAGTACTTCATCCACCATCACCTTCCCAGTCTATTACCACAGTCTACTACCACAGTACTTCATCCACCATCACCTTTCCAGTCTATTACCACAGTACTTCATCCACCATCACCTTCCCAGTCTATTACCACAGCACTGCATCCACCATCACCTTCCCAGTCTATTACCACAACACTGCATCCACCATCACCTTCCCAATCTATTACCACAGTCTACTACCACAGCACTGCATCCACCATCACCTTCCCAGTCTATTACCACAACACTGCATCCACCATCACCTTCCCAGTCTATTACCACAGTCTACTACCACAGCACTGCATCCACCATCACCTTCCCAGTCTATTACCACAACACTGCATCCACCATCCCCTTCCCAGTCTATTCCTCCCAACAATCCTGCCCCACCTCCTAACCTTGCCCTCCGCCAGTTTGTTGCTTCTGTCATGGCACGATGTAGTGCCCTTGAGAACTGCTTTTCTACCCTTGAAGCCAGGATTGACAGGCTGGTTGCATCTCTGTCCACCTCTATTCCCAAACTCTCCACCGTTGTTGAGACTCGGTAATCCATCATCTCAGCCGTTACCACCTTTACTTTACCGACAAGATGGCAACTATTGATTTTTGCCTTGAGTTTTTTTTTTCTTTTTTTTACATTTAACGTTTTTTGGAGGGCTAAGAGGTGTGATGTGAAAGTATGTGCTTTATTCCCTGACCCTCCTTGGAGCAGGGTTGGTCACGATGTTTACTGCAGGTCATGTCACAAGGATATCAAGTCTGCCTTGTCCTACATCCAAATAGTGTCCCTTGCCACACCCACATTTAACCTGGTCAGGACAGCATGATGGTCAGAGCTGCCTACGGGTCCCAGCTGGTGACAGCATAGGGTGTCCACCTGGAGGTCAGAGATGACAGGATCCAGCTTCCCTTCCCGTTCCTGTGTGGGAAAAGTCACATGGTCTATCAAGCCCTGTACATCCAGGAGATTTTTTGGAGGCTTACTGCTACAGGTGGTGGTTGAGGTCACCCACCACCAGGAAGTGGCTGCAACGGTGTTCTATCAGCAGGTCATTCAGTTTCTCTGTCAAGTAGTGGAGTGAGGCAGGCCCCTGTCTTGGGGGAAGGTACATGGCGCAGATCATGAGGACCGAGCAGTCAGCCAGTACAACCCAGAAAAACATGGCTTCCATCTGGAGAGGTGTTTCCACATTTAGTAGCTGGGACTAAATACCCTCCTTGAAACATAGAGCCATCCCGCCTCCTGCTCGTTCCAGGCGATCCCTCCTGGTCCAGTGGGTATAGCCACGTATTTTGTCTCTTTCTCCAGGTCGTTCATCTGCCTCTACTCTCCGGACTTCTTCCTGCAAGCATAGGGTTCGCTCTTAATGTCATCTCCTGGAGCATCTGTGGTATCACCAGTTATGTTAAACTCAGTCAACTCATGGTCAATGTTTTTCCTCATCATCCGAGTATTTTCTTTCTCCAGGAAGTATTTCCAGGATGGTCTCTCACCTCTGGACAAACTCTTAACTTGCATACATATATACCTTCTAGCCACATCGCCTTCTTCTGTACCTCCACCGATCCTGACATGATCTTTCAGCTTCAGGAAGGTACTCTGGATCTCATCCTCACATCGGGACTCATAACATCTCAGAACCAGTGCTCCACGGTGCCAGTTTTATTCTCTGTTCATGTCACACTTTGGCTTCATTATATTCTACGTGCTGGGTGTACTGCTCCTGCCACTCGTTTACATATTGCTGTGCCTGTAAATAATTATATTCTACCTGCTGGGTCTACTGCTCCTGCCACTCGTTTACATATTGCTGTTCCTGTAAATCATTATATTCTACCTGCTGGGTCTGCTGCTCCTGCCAATCGTTTACATATTGCTGTGCCTGTAAATCATTGTATCAGATTATTTTACTGAGGGAATTTGAACTTGGAAGGGAGAACCAAAGATTAAATGGTGGAGATTGAAACTGAGGGAGACTTTCATAGAAGCATTTCTGAGTAACATCAAACAAGAATAAAATCTGAAGACCTGGTGGAAAGAAAATATTAATGTGATTTGAAAAGTGGAAGAAATTGTCGGTAAAACATTTGGAAAAGAACAAAAATATATATAAAGAAACTTGGTGGTTGAACCAGGATACACTGGAGAAAATCAGTAAACAGAAAGAAGCAAAGAGAGCCTACGACACGAATGTTTCGAAAGAGATTAGAGAGTCTTGGAAAGTGGTGTGTATAGAATACAAAGGAGCAGTAGCACAGGGTAAGGCGACAGTAACGAATGATTTCTATGAGCAGCTAGAGGCGACAGAGGGACAGAAGAATATGTATAGGATAGCGAAGAACATAAACAAAGCCACCAAAGATCTAACACACATCAAGTAGATCAAGGATGAGGAGGGAGAGTGTTGACAGATAAGGATGGTGTAAATACAGAGTGGAATGATTATTTTGAGAAATTATTGAATGAAGAGAACGATTGGAGAATGATAGAGGATGGAAATTAGCATGTAAGAGAAGTACAGGATATTAACGGATTTGAAGTACATATAGCGTTACTAAAAATGAGAGAAGGAAAGGCAGTTGGTCCTGATGGTATTACCAATCAAAGAGTGGAAATGTTTAGGGAGAGAAGGAGTAAATATATTTGTGACGGTGATGTGAGATTGATAGATAATGTAGTTTATAATATGACAATTACAACTTACCTTGCCCGGTTAATTTATGATCTTCGTTGGTTGGCTGCAGCGAAGAAAGTAATCAGGGTTATCTCCCCGTTTTAGGCCTCAATCACCACGCACATAGAATTTTTTTATGTTAAGGGTTCTTCCCGATATATATGTATTTATATAGATAACAAATCTACTGGTGCATTCAAACAACCAATTGCAAATTTCTATATTTATTCAACTCCAGTAACCAACATGAATATATTAATTTCACACACACACACACACACAAACTCACGCTACGCTAACTAGCTACTCGCTCTCGCTACGTCGCTTCGTACACGTGACGATAGTCTAGGTTACGTTACACTGTAGTAATTCTATTAATGCTACGCAAGTTTGGAATATTTTTCTAATTTCTCACACTCGGGAATAACTCAGAGTCTCTCAA
The DNA here is from genome assembly GCA_033782935.1 of Petrolisthes cinctipes. Classification (NCBI taxonomy): domain Eukaryota; kingdom Metazoa; phylum Arthropoda; class Malacostraca; order Decapoda; family Porcellanidae; genus Petrolisthes; species Petrolisthes cinctipes. The sequence continues at coordinate 1,761,184 of JAWQEG010000038.1, forward strand.
CACACTCGTAATTTTCTTGAAAGATCCAGCTCCCCCTCACCTTAATTCAGTTACTGAACCAGCGTCAATGCAACTAGTCAGTATACAACTGTAAAGCCTTGTGAATCGTGTAATATACAACGAATTCGGCGTCTACGTTATTCACTCCCCACTCAACACGTGGAGGTAATTCAGGCAAGGGAAGCTGACGATACGAGTGTGTTCCCTTCTTCAAGTGTGTTTTCAAGCTGACTTATGTTTCCAATTTTAACTGAGAGGCTGCAAGTTCAAAATTTTCCTGGCTCCTCCCCTTATCTTTGTTCGTTTTTCCTAACTGGCTACGATTTACATGGTATCCACTCATACTTTAGTTATACATGCAATTGCAATTTACCTATGGCGTACTAATAATTCCCGATAATCTCCCTCCACTTCACGATCATTTGCAATACCATAAGTTACCCTGGTAGCATAATTTATTAATACAAGATGTAATTAACGTACGAACACCTATAAGACAAGATGTGCAAATTCAGTTGAAACCGACCTGACGCTTTTACCTTTTTTCTACCTGGTGTATTAATCCAGTACCTGCGGATTAACTAGGCTGCACCTACATCTTAACCCACTCCTGTCTCCTTTGTCTCATCTGTATGGAATATTCCACTACTCTAGAACATTCTATTACTTATGCTTACATTACGTCACGAGTCTATGTCTGACTCGTGACAATATTATGAGATTTGCTGGCTACAATGTACACTCGTGATACATAATCTCTGACCAGACGAACGGCAGGAGGCACCACACATACCCTGCATTCGAACTCAGCCTCTATAGGTGGACTGGGAGGGGAAATGAGCAATACCAGGCGATTCAAAGCTTTCTGCTCATCACACTCTGGTCAGAAATTATGTATTACGAGTGTAGTGGTATTGATTTATAAAGAGAAAGAAGACATCTAGGAGAGTAGTAATTACAGAGGCAAAAAATCTATGTCTCAGATGATGGAGAACTATGCTTGAGTTCTATATTAGATAGAAGTGAGAATATGGAGAGAAACTTGTGTAAGAGAAGAACAGTTCGGGTTTATACCAGAAAAGGGACAATGGATGCAATAGTTTCTTTGAGACAGGCAATGGAGAAGTACAGAAGGAAGTAGAAAGAGCTACACTTGGTGTTCATTGATCTGGAGAAAGTGTATGATCGGGTTTCAAGGCAGTTTCAAGTTTGGAGATGTATGAAGGTGAAAGAAATTCCTAAGATGTATGTAAGTGTTCTGCAAGATACAGTATGTATGCCGGAGCAACGGCTCGAGTAAGAAGTGTTGTTAGAATGATGGAAGAGTGTCGGTTCTCAGCCCTTACATTTTCGATCTTGTGATGGATGAGATGACTGCAGATGTTAGAGAGGAGGTTACATGTAGTGCTTTATTCTTGGATGACATTGTATTGGTTGACTTGAGCACAAACTGGAAAGGAGTCAAGCCGTGTAAGATAGAGGTATGAGGTTGAAGCAGGACTTAAGATGGAATATTGATAGGTAAGAGGTGATGGGAGCAGGGCAGGGGACTATGTAGCTGGGGTACTTTAAGTCTGCTTAGGGACTATGAAGCTGGGGTACTTTAAGTCTGCTTGGGGACTATGAAGCTGGGGTACTTTAAGTCTGCTTGGGGACTATGCAACCCCACGAGGCCTCTCAGGCGAACCCTGAGGAATGTGATGGAGAGACAAAAATATTCACCATACTTGACTCTCTCGATGATGTCCTGACACTTTCTGGAGATGATGATGAACCGGGATGTGATTGCAGACATCTTTACTTCAGCCAGTTCATGCTGCAGTTGGAGGGCCTTGTTAACGACAAACAACCACTGCAGCTTCATGTCCATAGAAAAGGAGAGCTTGACTCATGTGTCACCCAGGGCAAACGCAGGAGAATGAGACGAGGACCAGGAGTGGGTAGGGGTCGAAGCACCAGAGCAAGGCAAAGAAGACTGAGAGTCAAGTACGTCATGCACAGCCGAAGTATTCTTGACGGTCTTGGCAGTGAGAGGCAAACAATTCACATTAGCAGATTCCCAGCAGTCAGAAGAGGCCTCCACACATTGCTTGGTAGAGGTGGATGAGATGGATATCTGTAACCCATGCTGAGGAATGATTGAGAAGAGGGGGATATTGGGTAAGGGCTGCCAAGGCGGCCATTTATCCTATTGTAAAAACTCGTTGTCTTCTGATATGTCTGAGTTTGCCTCCAGACAGGAAGCTACATCCGATAAACTGCTCTCCATCAGGCCAGACAAGGGTTTGATGGGAAAGCAAACAAACTCTTCAAAGTGCACAAGAGTGAGGTAAGGATGGAGAGGGTAGATAGCCGGGGAGCTTCGTGTAGTCAAGCGAAGGGAGGGTCTGACAGATGGTGGAGAAGTGATGGTTCATTTTGTCACTGGATTCAGAGTGAGAGAGATGGGAGACACAGGGGATGGTGGAGAAATTATTTGATAGTCCACACAGATGTTTAATTTTGGAAAACCATTGAAAATTATTTGTTTGTTTTGAACTGTAAATTTTACTTGGGTAGTGGTTTTTCTTTGCCTTGGCAATTTCTCTGATTACTTTATTTCTGAGCCGTTTGAACTTGTTTATGTTTGTGTAGAGTCGCCGTGATAACAAAATTATTCCACTTGGTGTATAAGTCTGTCTTGACCTCAGTCCAGGGGTACCAGGTGATCCACTGACCTTAAGGCTGAGTTAGGTGTGTAGAGTCGAGGTGATAACAAAATTATTCCACTTGGTGTATAAGTCTGTCTCAGTGATGACTTCAGTCCAGGGGTACCAGGTGATCCACTGACCTTAAGGCTGAGTCAGGTGTGGTCATGACAGGGGCTTGATGGAGTATAGTGGTGGGTGCAGGTGAACACAGAACAGAACAATGTGTGCTGCGTCCCAGTGGAGGGAAGGGTTGGGAGGGCAGGGTAAAGCTGGTTACCAAAATGTCAGTCAACACTAGGTCTAAGGTAATGTTGCCCGATATGAAATTTACTTGTCACGACCGCCCTAGCCGACCTCGATTAACAACAACTTTCACACAAAACTTTCACACGGGCTTTCGTATATTTACTTAAGAGTTCGAAGTTAACTCCTTCACTAAACAAATGAATCTTAATTATTTTAGTATGTCGCTCATTGTAGAATGATTTATAATCATATGTAGTGATAGTGATGTTGACGTGTATAAATAAGGTGTCGTCATCGAGTGGGGCAGAAGAGAAGCTACGGTACCAACATCACCAAAAAGCTTCACTGTCTCATCTAGTGAGACACCCAATAATCTCGGGGCCTCGCAAGATTCACGGGCTACTGACAGCCTACAGTCCCGAGGTATAAAAGAAGTTTAAATAAAACAATATATCATATGTTGTAAATTTACTTTACGAATGGCAATGAAACTTCCTTTATTCTTTTTCTTATTCCTGTGTCGTAATGTTATCTCTAAATCGATCCTTATCCTACCTAACTGGCCAGCTGGTATATAATCGGATACTTATCATGAGAAGTGAACGATATATTGTTTAGTTAAGCTGTATTGGAGTTGCAGCTTGATGTCCAGACGTGGTTGTGTATCAAGTTCTTTTGTATTGCACGTATGTGAGAATTCCCTCTAACACTTCTCCCCGCCTGTATAATCCACTCTGTATGGTGTGTTCTCTTCACTGCCTCCGTAAATACTAACTTTCCGGCTTCCAGACTAAACCTGGTAATTTATGATCTAGTGCTTCACAACCCAGAAATATATTATCGAGATATTCGACTGATTTCTTGGATTTGTGATGTTATGTGATTTTTTCTTTAATTAAGTTCGAGTATCTTTTTAGATGGCTCGAATTTTTGGTATTATAATTATATAAATAAATTCGAGAATCTTTTTAGATGGCTGTAACTACTGGCAATATAAATGTTAAATAACAACGATAATTGCTGATATTATGTCGTTAATGCTGCTCTGTGGGAAATAATTACCACATTGCCACTGGTTGGAATGTCTACAACTTACTTTAATGAAAGCTGTAACTGAAGGTTGCTAGTATTTAATTCATTAAAGTCACCACAGATAACTAGCTTGGAAGAAGGAAACTGGATCTTAAGACGGTCTGATGTGACGATGATGTGGTCGATCAGGGCAGGTCCGATGAGTGCTCGGGGTGGATGGCAGAAAAGGCAGTAAATGATTGTGATGTGTGTGTGTGTGTTACTGGCAGATTTCCTTATTCTTTCTGTGAAAATTGGCTGACATGATGATATAGTGTAATTTATTTCTATACTCTGAGATTAATATATCTTATAGTCAACTAGTATATGTCATAAAAATACAAACTCCAATTTTCTTTCATCTACTTTTCTCCATCGAATGTTAACAGTGTAATTATGACACTCGCGATTTGAATCCTAAAAATCTTTCTCTAGGTAAGTGTCATAGTGATCTCTCTCTCTCTCTCTCTCTCTCTCTCTCTCTCTCTCTCTCTCTCTCTCTCGTGACTTAATTAACAACATAGTGGTTGTGTGTATACTAACCTTTGTTGTCCACAGTTTACACAGTAGTCCTGTGTGTGTTGTAGAGGACAGGAGGGTGACACAATAGTAATGATGGAACACCAACATGGACAACACAAAACACACCAAGAAAACCAATATACTATATGTGTAATGTATAAGTAAATACATTGACTTGGTAACATATTAGGCAGAGAAAAGAGGTTGTATGAGAGACAAATAATGATGAACGATAAGTGACTGTTGTGACTCTAGTTACCCTTCCCACTAACCAAGATGACAAACATAAAGTTACTGCCTGGCACAATATTCCTCAATGTGTTACCCTTCCCACTAACCAAGATGACAAACATAAAATTAATATCTGACACAATATTCCTCAATGCGTTACCCTTCCCACTAACCAAGATGACAAACATAAAATTAATATCTGACACAATATTCCTCAAATGTGTTACCCTTCCCACTAACCAAGATGACAAACATAAAATTAATATCTGACACAATATTCCTCAATGTGTTACCCTTCCCACTAACCAAGATGACAAACATAAAATTAATATCTGACACAATATTCCTCAATGTGTTACCCTTCCCACTAACCAAGATGACAAACATAAAATTAATATCTGGCACAATATTCCTCAATGTGTTACCCTTCCCACTAACCAAGATCACAAATATAAAATTAATACCTTTACATTCTCCTTTTCGTTCCTCTCCCTCCCCTTTCTATACCCTACCTACCCTTCCCTTCCCTCCCCTACCCCTCTTCTCCCTTTCCTTCCTTTACAGCTTCATATCTCTCTATTCCTCTTCTTTACCATCCCCAATCCTCACTTCCTTCCCCTTAACCTTTTTCTCCTATCCCTTCCTACAATTTCTTCCCTTTCCTTCATTCCTACTCTTCCTTCTTCTAACCCTTACGTCATCGTTCCCTGCCAACCCTCCATCCTTCCTCTCTCCTTCCCCTCACACACCCTACCCTCCACCCTATTGTATATACGACTGTCTGCAATATATCTAATATATACTGTATATTGTTAAAATTAGACAAATACATGTCACATATACAAATAAAATATATTCATGTAGTGTTACAAGAAAAGATAAACATATATGAAAGATATTGGCTTTATATACTGTATGTGTGTTAATGTGTGTGTGGCCTTGTGATAGTGTGTGTGATAGTGTATGTGTGTTAAGGTGTTTGTGGCCCTGTGATAGTGTATGTGTGTAGCCTTGAGATAGTGTGTGTGTTAATGTGTGTGTAGCCTTGTAATACTGTATGTGTGTTAATGTGTGTGTAGCCTTGTAATAATGTATGTGTGTTAATGTGTGTGTAGCCTTGTAATAATGTATGTGTGTTAATGTGTGTGTGTCCTTGTAATACTGTATGTGTGTTAATGTGTGTGTAGCCTTGTAATAATGTATGTGTGTTAATGTGTGTGTAGCCTTGTAATAATGTATGTGTGTTAATGTGTGTGTGTCCTTGTAATAATGTATGTGTGTTAATGTGTGTGTGTCCTTGTAATAATGTATGTGTGTTAATGTGTGTGTAGCCTTGTAATAATGTATGTGTGTTAATATGTGTGGGGCCTTGTAATAATGTATGTGTGTTAATGTGTGTGTAGCCTTGTAATAATGTATGTGTGTTAATGTGTGTGTAGCCTTGTGATAGTGTCATGGCGGCATCCGTAGGGACAGTGGAGGAAGAGATAAAACATATTAGATAATGAACTCCAGTGTACTGTGAGTAATTTAATCCTTTGTAAATTATTGTGTTGTTACTTCTTGCAAATCAATGTAGTATACTTTATTTTAAGTCTGACAAATGATCCATATTTGTTTAACAATTATCAAACAACTTTTCTGTATCTAGGGAGGATCACAAGCATTTCAGATTGGTACACACACACACACACACACACACACACACACACACACACACACACACACATGCATTAACCACAGAATCAGTGTTACCTTCATACAGTAGTCCAAGTTAATCTTAAAGGAATTTAATGGTCAATAATTTTACAGCGATAGGGATAGTACGAACCCAACACACACACACACACACACACACACACGTTTCCTGTCACGTACTTACATACATATATATACAATTTCTTTCTCTCTCTCTCTCTTTCTCTCTCTCTCTCTCTCTCTCTCTCTCTCTCTCTGCCTGTAAATCATTATATTCTTCCTGCTGGGTGTACTGCTCCTGCCACTCGTTTACATATTGCTCTTCCTGTAAATCATTATATTCTACCTGCTGGGTCTACTGCTCCTGCCACTCGTTTACATATTGCTGTGCCTGTAAATCATTATATTCTTCCTGCTGGGTCTACTGCTCCTGCCACTCGTTTACATATTGCTGTGCCTGTAAATCAAGAGAGGACAACCTTTGTACAGTAGGGCGAAGGTCAGATGAGACTTTCAGGAGCATGTCGCAGGCAGCAGTGACAAGCGTGAACCACAAAGTGGCTTTGCATAAAATTTTTATTGAAACAAACATACAATTAAGTGAGATGGTTTGGTGACATTGTTCATTGAAGAGTGTTCTTGGTAAACAAACAAATTAGTGTCATGGTTGGTTCTACATGCCATAAACAATTGTTTCAATGTTCAGTTCAATGGATGAGAAACACAACAGAAGAATATCATTGAGATGACAGTCCGAGAGCTGATAGTGAAGGTGAGACTTGGTGACCAGAGTACCAAGAGAGAGTGCACGGTTGACAAACAGTATTTGTCACCAGTATTTGCAGGCCGGATTTTATTATTAATTCGGAGTATGTTCACGGGCCACACAATATGCCTCTTTGGGCCGGATGTTAGCCGCTCCTACTCTAAATTTAGCCTGATGGACATCTTATTTATGACTCATATGTTACTTACTATTTACCTTTCTTTGCCGGACCAGTTATACTCTGATCTTTTCTTTGCCAGTCATGTCGTTTACAAGTTATTTGTCTCCCAGACACACCTCCAACTTCGTTGTACCGCCCATTCATAGATGCTTTACACAAGAGAGTTTTATACAGAGTAGTTGACAGTAGCATTCTTGTCTTGTCTCATAAGAGAGAGAGAGAGAGAGAGAGAGAGAGAGAGAGAGAGAGAGAGAGTTTGTTTAGACGTGGGAAAGACAGAATGAAGATAAACAAATCAAGACAGGAAAAAAATGTGCTCTCTGTGCGATAAAACACACACACATTAAACTGGAACAATGACACGTGACAAGGAATAAAAACAGAAATAGAAAAACGAAAGAAAATGGTTATTGACTGGCAGGTGTGCAGTACAGAAGAGTGTATGGAATTATAAGAGTGTGTCAAATTATAGGACATGAAATATTATAGAGCGTTTTTAACCAATCAGGATGGTGAAATGTGAAGTTAATTTGTGGGGAAGCAAAAACACACAAGCGGACCTTTAACCTTTTAATATTAATCTGAGTAAAGTTGTGAGCATCAAAATTATAAGGTTTATGCCTATTTTTATTTTAATGTAAGTACAATTAATACTTAAACCTCAGACTATATCAGAGTGAGTATGGCATAATGAAGACGATTAAATGAAATAAAGCTGATACGAGAGATTGGGGATTGGTAAGACTAGAAAGAAACAGAGTCCAGTGTGGTAATAGGAAGGAACAAAAGAGGGAATGATTGATAGAGACATTGGTAAGAAGAGTATTTGTCACACTGTATTACCCGTGTTAAACAAATGGTAACAAATAATGTTAAGTCACAACATGTACGAAATATTCATGTTACTAAAATACATGTCGAAGTTTAAATTAATACTTTTTAGCAACAGAGGTATAAATGGAAGGTTACTTAACACTGAATGGGGAGAAGAGAGGCCAGGAGGAGGGGAAGTACTGTATTTATAGAAAAAAAAAAACATGTAATGGCGTAACACACACTGCCATTATCTATGTTGATGACGTGTGTATCTGGCAACGTTATTGTATTCTTGCAACGTTGCCTCTATGACTGAAAATGCTTTGGTATATTGAATAAACAACTTTCTGGCAACATTATATATTTCTGTGTGTTGGTGTCTGTAAACAAAAATCTTCCTGCACCAATATCATATATTTCTCAATAATATTATAATACCACCTTCTGAACATAATGTATAGCATAATTATAACTTTGAGGAATTTCTTGTTCAATTATTATAGTTCACATATGGTCATCTGTAATATTAGATATTTATACCATGTATACCTGTCAATTCTATCACATAGAGTGTTCCCTGATTAACTGGAACGTATCATGGACTAAGAAAGACAAACTTCTGGTATTGACTGTACAGCTGTGTTTATGATTCCCTGAGACACATCATGTGGAGGGAACTTGACCTTCTCTATCCTTACTGGACAGCAGGTAGTTGAATCAAACTGTCTGACCAACACACACAGTGAAGCTAACAATAATATTATATTGAGGGAACTTGACCTTCTCTATCCTTACCGGACAGCAGGTAGTTGAATCAAACTGTCTGACCAACACACACAGTGAAGCTAACAATAATATTATATTGAGGGAACTTGACCTTCTCTATCCTTACTGGACAGTATGTAGTTGAATCAAACTGTCTGACCAACACACACAGTGAAGCTAACAATAATATTATATTGAGGGAACTTGACTTTCTCTATCCTTACTGGACAGTAGGTAGTTGAATCAAACTGTCTGACCAACACACACAGTGAAGCTAACAATAATATTATATTGAGGGAACTTGACCTTCTCTATCCTTACCGGACAGCAGGTAGTTGAATCAAACTGTCTGACCAACACACACAGTGAAGCTAACAATAATATTATATTGAGGGAACTTGACTTTCTCTATCCTTACTGGACAGTAGGTAGTTGAATCAAACTGTCTGACCAACACACACAGTGAAGCTAACAATAATATATTGAGGGAACTTGACCTTCTCTATCCTTACCGGACAGCAGGTAGTTGAATCAAACTGTCTGACCAACACACACAGTGAAGCTAACAATAATATTATATTGAGGGAACTTGACCTTCTCTATCCTTACTGGACAGTAGGTAGTTGAATCAAACTGTCTGACCAACACACACAGTGAAGCTAACAATAATATTATATTGAGGGAACTTGACCTTCTCTATCCTTACTGGACAGTAGGTAGTTGAATCAAACTGTCTGACCAACACACACAGTGAAGCTAACAATAATATATATATTGAGGGAACTTGACCTTCTCTATCCTTACTGAACAGCATGTAGTTGAATCAAACTGTCTGACTAACACACACGCGTGTGGGTAAGTGCATGCTTTCATGTGCGTGCATGCGTGCATGCGTGTGCGTCCGTGCATGCATGCATGCGTGTGTGTCATGCATGCATGCGTGCTTGCGCATGTGTGTGTGTGGGGGTGGGGATCTGATGGAGGTGGTAGAATAATTTGCATATGGATAATTAACATTGATCCCTGGTACTGATCTGTGACCACAATATAATTAATAATTAATTATTGTATTGGTTGTTGGTGAATCTAACATTACATGATAACATTCACTCTTAATTAATAGTTAACAATGATAGTTTGGTCTATTTTGTATCTGGCTCTTTATTGATTACTTTTGTTACTAATACTTGATATATGTTATAATATACACCTTTATATGTATAGTGCTAACCTGACCTAACCTAATCTTTATATGTACAGTACTCAGGTACATCTGAAACACAGTACATGTTTCCAATTTTAATATACACCATTATATGTACAGTCCTAACCTAACCTTTATATGTACAGTACTCAGGGATATCTAAGACACAGTACATGTTTCCAATATTAATATACACGTTTATATACAGTCCTCAGGGAGTGGCTGGTCATCTGAAACAACGGGTGAAGTCCCACTGGACAAGTCCATCTGTGGCCTGGTGGTCACAAAGGAAAGGTAAGTAACACACACAGACAACACATGACCTATTCTTATCCCTAGCCATTATGATGACCTAACAGTCTGGTTTGCTGCTTCCCGTATGTCAGTGGCGGAGCGGCGCATGCAGCTTGCCCTTGACAGGGTGTCACGTTGGACTGGTTCTCATGGGTTTTACTTCTCTCCTTCCAAGACAGTTGCTATGCACTTCTGCCGCATCCGAGGCGTCCACCCCGATCCAGACTTATTCATGTATGGTCATCGGAGACGTTGTGTCGAGGAGACTCGCTTTATGGGTCTCCTTTTTAACAAACGTTTGACTTGGGTTCCCCACTTACGTACACTTAAGGTCTTTTGCCTCAAGGCTCTTAACCTGTTGAGGGTCCTGGACCATAAGTCCTGGGGGGCTGATCGGGCCACGCTCCTCCGTCTATACCATGTTCTTATTAGGTCAAAACTCGACTATGGGTGTGAGGTGTACTCCTCTGCCACGGATGTCCGTCTCATAGTCTTAGACCCTGTTTATCAAGCTGGGGTACATCTGGAGACCGGAGCCTTCAGGTTGTCCCCAATCCCCAGTCTCCTGGTGGACGCTAATGAGCCACCTCTTGATCTCCGTCGCCAGTCCTTGATGGTTCGTTGTTGGCATCGATTACATTGACTTCCTGACTCCCTTCCCTGCTTGGCGGTGTCATCTGATATCATGTCTCAGTACTACCTTTTACATTCTCGTACACCATGGCCCTTTGACTTCCGGGTCAGGAAGGCTATGGAGGAGATGGGCATTGATGACTTCCAGATTTGTCCTGTGAGGGTCCCCAGGGTGGCTCCATGGCTTCTTCCAGAAGTTTTCCCCTGCACCTGCTTCACTGGCAAGAAGGAATCTCTTCCTCCTCCAGTGGCTCGTTCCCTCTTTTTAGAACATGCCTTCACTCACAGAGAGTCCCTCCCTGTGTACACTGATGGGTCAAAGTCTGATGCTGGAGTTGGCTTTGGAGTTGTCTTTCCTGACTATTGTCGTGGAGGCAGGCTCCCTTCTGTCATGTCCATTTTTACCGGCAAGCTATTGGCCATTTTATACGCCCTCCAAGTGATTTTTACTCTCCCTCAGCCTTCTTTTACTATTTTTAGTGATTCCTGTAGTGCCTTGCAGGCCTTGTGCAATTTTAACTCTTCCCATCCCCTGATGTTGGCCATTCTCGAGTGGCTTGTCCTCCTGGGTTGTCGTGGCCGCAGAGTTATATTTTGTTGGGTCCCGGCCCATGTGGGTGTCGATGGGAATGAGCTGGCTGACGCCCTGGCTAAGGCTGCAGTCTCCAGTTCTCGGCCTCCTGCCATGCGTCATCCTGTTCCTGCAGTGGAACTTCGATCCTACATAGATGTTGCCGTTCGTTCCTGCTGGCAGGACAGATGGGACGCCGTCGGGGCTAACAAGCTCTGTGACATCCGCCAGCACCTTGGTTTGTGGAGCTACAGTGGCCTGTCCCGCTGGTGAGAGATGGCTCTTGTCCGTCTCCGCATTGGCCACACATTATTGACTCATGGCTTTTTAATGGAGAGGGCTCACCCTCCCTACTGTGATGATTGTCTGGTCCCTTTGACAGTACGTCATCTTATTGTTGAGGGTTCCAGCCTTGGTGACCTTCGTCGTAGGCACCTCTCTGAGTACCAGGTGGGTGACGGTTCTTACAGTCTCTCCCAGGTGCTCGGGGAGGAGGCTTGTAGTGTGGGAGGGAACACCCTCTCCTATGTGGAGGAGGCTGGCTTTCTCCACAAAATATGATTTTATGATATTTATGGTTTTTAGATGATTTTTTTATTTTTTTATGTCGATGGGTTCTTTTATTAATAATGTGCTTTTTAGTTTGTGTGTGTTTTAATCATGGTGCAAATCCCTTTCGGGTGTTCATGTTTTATTAATTATGTAGATGACAATTTTATGTTGGGCGGTATATGACCTTAGCTGTTGCGCCGCCAGATGTTTAGTTGCATCAAAAATCAATCAATCAATCAACCTAGCTGTTGTTAGGTGATCACTCACTCTAGGTTTAATAAGATGTCTGGTTCTTTTCCTGGTATATATTATGCAAAGTCAAGCACTACAGAATAGGGGACCAGAGAACGTAGACTGTTCTCGTCAGTGGTCGCCGGGACTCTCTCGAGAGTTATGTGGCGTTGCCAGATCACGTATCCCGTCTCATTACATAAGCTACATGTATGAGGCATGAGAAATATATGTTATTATATATGTTATATATGTTATTATACTGAGTCATTGTTTCACATATCCACACCTCCCTCCCCCCTCACGCTCGTAGCGGAGTCTCGAGCGGCATTTCTGAGCCTTTCCGAACGACGTGGGACATTGGAGGAAGTAGCTACTGGGGTAGTTTCATCAAAGCAAGGGACCACAGGGACATTAGGGAGGGGGTCAACACTGGGGTCTGGTATGGGACGTAGGAATCGCCTGTTGTGCCACCAAACACGACCACTAGGTAGCCTGACCTCATAGTCTCTGGGGGTCCTGCCGCGGCCCATCACAATCCCAACCTTGTCCCAGCGGTAAGTCGTCAGGTTCTGGATGCGAACGTTATCACCGACACTTAGCCTTGGAAGTGGGCGTGCATGTTTGTCGTACTGAGCCTTGGCCTGCTCAGCACGGGCAGCAGCTCGTCGGTCACACTCCTCGGTGCTGTCCTGCCACTCTTTGGAGAACGATGCAGGGTGGGCAGGGACACACGAGCGGAGTGGGTGGCCATACAACACCTGTGCAGGGGACCTTCCGGCGAAGTTAGGGGTGTTACGGAGTTCAAGAAGACCCCTGTCAAACTCCTCCGTGTCGGTGTTTCCTGTTGGGGCTGTCTTCATTATCAAGTACTTGACTGACTTGACAGCCGCCTCGGCGTGGCCATTGGACTGGGGGTAGTGTGGCGAAGACACCACATGGTGAACGCCCCAGTGTTGTAGGAAGTTCTGGAACTCAAAGCTGGTGAACTGGGGTCCGCCGTCGGTCCTCAGACGGAATGGAACACCAACGTCCCTGAAGTATAGGCAGAACATCCGTGCAGTGTGTGAAGCAGTAGTGTCTTTACCACAGGGGACAACTACTGGCCATCCAGACAGTCGGTCCGCTATCACCAGGAATGACTTTCCAGCGATTGTGAAGTAATCTGCGGAAACGGACTCGAATGGCCTGGAAGGGGCTTCCTCACTGAGTAATGGTTCTTGTTGTTGGCTGGGCTGCATGATCTGACATGCCTCACACGCTTGCACAGTGTTTGCAATGTCAGCATCGATACCAGGCCAGAATACAGTCTGCCGTGCCCGTTGCTTTGTTGCCTCGATCCCTCGGTGGCTGTCATGTAGTCTACTAAGGATGCGGCGTCGGTGGGCAGCAGGGACCACTATCCGTTGACCATAGAGGACCAGCTCCCCGTCTGCATACAGGCTGTCACGAAGCTTCCAGTAAGGGAGTACTGTCTTGTGCAATTCATAGAGGTTACTTGGAAAGCCGGATGTTACGTACTGCAGGAGGTGGGCATACTCTGAGTCTTCTCTGGCTGATTCTCTGATGTCTTGAAGGGTCCTGTCGGCATATTCCGAAACTGTTGTTAATTTCGGCACTATCTAAATTATCAGCCAATCAGGCGCCTTTCTCTCGTCATGACGTCACCTCCGATTGACCAATCACACTCTTCCAAAGGTATGACGTCATAGCGTCGTTCACTCCAACGTATGCGATTACACCAATTATTATTATTGTGCATAATAATACTAATAATGATTATTATAATACGTTATTATTATGCATAAATTTCAGCCAAAGAAGTGCACCCTCGAGCATAATGTCTGATCTAGTTTTTATGCGTTATTGCCGCCATGTGCATGCGCCACAGACGGCCCAGAGTTGCCAATTTAGTGCTTTTGGAGCTAGATTCGGCACTTTATAGAAAAATAGAGCTCCTACAATTTGGCTTTAGTGCCATTTGGCAGCTGCTTTTCTGTTTTTGTTTCGCATTTCCTGGTGGTTTTAATTATTTCAGAGTCCTGACATAATAGAGTAATAAATAAATAACAATCAGAAGGTTTTGTGGGACATTTATCAAAAATAGCGCTTTTTGGGAGTAAGTTTAGCGCCTTAAGAAATTTCCAGTTGGCAACTCAAGACCAGTTTATTCATACTACTATATACTACTATACTATACTATACTACTGTACTACTATACAGTTGTATTATATCAATAAAGTTGGTGTGCATATCACTTTGTAACCTACAACTAATATAGTACCAATTAGAATAATAGCCAGGTTGACCCTTTACGATATACAAGAATATAAATGGAAAGCTGTTAAGCAATATTTCAGTGCAAATTGCCAGGAGATTGAATAACCCCACAAAGATAAAGGACCTCGATGCTCCATGATGTTGGGTATAATCAAAGGGAGAGAGAACACAAGACAGACCTTAGTTACCATCATTTATTTTCAGTCTTATCTACAATCAAAATCATCCCACCATTATTTCACGAAATAAATGAGGTACAGTAACGAGCACTAATAACTAATTAGGTGTGCTTGGAATACCTAGAGACCGTAAACAAATGCACAATAAGATCTCCATTGGAATTACAGTACTTCGTTGGTGAATTGGACTGTTCAAAGCTTCAACCAAAGCCGTATACCTTAGTGCTCGTGACTGTATAATGGAAAAAGTGACAGCTGTCGTAAAGGAGTGCAATGTTTTTATATTATTTTTTTTTTTCACGACGAGGATAAGCGCGAGTCATTAGTTAATCGGAATATGACGTCATGACACAAGAGAAGCTCGTGAGTCGTGAGAGGCTGATATTTCAGATAGTAACTTTTTTCACTTCAACTTAATTTTTAGTTCATTTTTTATTGGACTGACACATTTTTTACTATAATGTTAATCCTCTACCATTATTCCGTTTGTATTCAAAGAACCAAGTAAATATTTACTGAAATTAATGAGGTATAAAGAAATAAATGACCACTTCTACCGTGAAAAAGTGCAATGTCTTATAATAATAAAAGCAAGCTATGACGTCATACCTTTCGGAGTGTGATTGGTTAATCGGAGGTGACGTCATGACGAGAGAAAGGCGCCTGATTGGCTGATATTTTAGATGGTGCCGAAATTAACAACAGTTTTAGAATATGTGTCCTGTCGTTGTCTTGAGGTGCTGACTGTAGAGTGTCTTCTGGGTTGATGGCAGTGTTAGTTACTACACATCTCAGGTACGTCGCTGCTCCGACACACATCGTCTCGTCTTCAGGCGTAGGGTGGCTCACTGGTGCACGTGAGAGGGCATCAGGTATGGAGAGGTTCTTCCCTGCACGCCACGATGCTGAAAAGATGTAGGGTGATACCTTTTCTTTCAGGCGTTGGAGACGTGGGTTTTCGACAGCATCTAGGGTGTAGTTGTTGAGGATGGGGATCAAAGGACGATGATCCGTCAATAATGTGAAGTGTGGTAGGCCTGCAAGGTAAAGCCTACACTTAGACATGGCCCAAACAGCGGCTAGAAGTTCTAGTTCAATCGTGGCGTATCGCGTTTCAACATCTGTGAGAAACCTGGAGCCACATTGCACGAGACACATCTGTCCCTGACCATGGTCTTGTAGCATGGCATAGCCTAAACCATTGAGCCTCGATGCATCTGTCTGAAGGATGACTGGTAAGGCTGGATCGAAGTGTGACAGCACTGGAGGTTGGAGTAGCCTCGACTTAACCCGTTGAAACGCCTTGTTGTAGTCCTCAGTCCAGATGAAAGCATGCTTCGAACTCATTTTGGATACCAACACATCTTTAAACGTACGTAGGAAGTACTTCCTTGCCTCTGAAGGTGATGTGATGTTACAAAGAGGTGTCTCTGTACACCTGTTGATGTGCTGGACCTGCACAATAGGCTTGGGGAACTCCTGTGGTATGATGTTCAACTCCTTGCAGTGACTGTACGATAGCAGAGGGGTTGGGACACCCTTGTGCACATGTATCCTTGCTGTGCACCACTTTTTCCCAAGTTGTAAGGTTGCCTGGAAGTATCCTAGGGCAGGTGACATCTCCGACCCGTCAGCTGTGAGAACAGTGTTGGAAGGTAGAGGTTGGAGGCTGCTCCTAGATACTTGTAATGTGGACATGTGCTTCTCTCCGATGATCGTGACGTCCGCGCCTGTGTCGGGTAGCATGTGAAGACGTGAAGTAGTCTTGCCGTACGTGACGTGTACACAGACAGGAGTAGGAGTGTCGGAAGGAGTCATTTTGTCTGCACTTATGCAAGCCTGAATCTTGCGTGGTGATGGCTGGTAAGAGTCAGGGGTTGTAACCTCGCTGCTCTTTGACCGGCAATACTTGTCGTAGTGACCAATCTTCCTGCAGGAACGACATTGGGCTTCTCTGGCTGGACACTTCTCTGCTTTGGCCCAGTGACCCTTACGCCCGCAGTTGCGGCAGGTTGCTTCAATGGCAGGGCACTTGCCTGCGCTGTGGCTGCGCCTACAGTACTTGCACTGGTTGACGGGGGCAGAAGTTGGAGACTGGAAACCCGAGTTATGTTTCTGAGGTTGTGTGTGCGTTTTCTCCTGCTTTTTCTGCTCCTTGTATGTAGAGACAGTGCACATCTGGCTGGGTAAACCGTGGATGGCGGATGCTGCGTTGCGGGCGGCCTCATGAGACCAGCAACAGGTCACAAAGTCTTGCAGGGAGGCCCCCGGGTCGAGAGAGATTAGGCGTTGTACTAAATCTTCGTCTCTGATGCCCATTAACATCACTATTTAGAGTTGAGTCTCTGCACAGGTTACAGGATTACCTGAACAGAGGTCGACTTCTTCAGACAAATTCTTGAGACGTACAGCTCCGGACAGATCAATGGTCCACACCCCATCCATCAGCGACTTGGTTTGGTCCTCGTGGGATCTGGTAACAGTTGCAGGTGGAGGGAGGGGGGATGTTAGTGGGAGAGGAGGAGAGAAATGTGGGCGGAGCTATATAGGAGGGTAACGAATGATCAGGTAGAGAGATGTGTGTCAGGAGGAATGAATGAAGCATACACTGTGAACGGTATCGAATCACCAATAGTATAAAGCAGGGTTCTTCAAACTTTTTCAATCGTGACCCAGTTTTTACTATGACATCATTCTCGCGACCCATACAGAAAGATCTTTTACAAATGATCAGAATTATCAACCAAGGAAAATACAAGGCCAGAAACTGAAACGTAATATTTATGATTAAAAGGAATTCTAACCAGAATTATAAACACTGCCTCACCTGGCCCTCCCTCTCTCTCTCTCATTCTCTCTCAAGAAGGCTAATATTTGTGCAATGATTTTGTTTTATTGATAATTAAATATATGAATATTCGATTATAAAAATATGTTAGGTGGATTCATGTATGAACTTCATATTTATTTTAATTTTCACGAACATTATTATTCTATTTTATTCATGTATTTATTTTTATGAGCCTGCGACCCAGTTAGGAGGAATTCTGGACCCGTAGTTTGAAGAATCTTGGTTTAAAGAAGTGCATACTGCATTAACGTAGGTGGATATAGGAGAAGAAATGTGATGATTTGAGGCGAGGGTGATGAGGAAGAGGGTAAGAAAAATGAAGGTGATTAGTTGAAAAATAATAATAAACAAATATAATTAGAATATCTGTTACATTATATCCTTTAAATAAAGGCACTGTCTTTTGTTCACCATCGTAGTGGGATAGACTACTGAATATATATTATCCTTTGGATATTAGACAGCTATCCCTGTATTCCTTTTATCCCTCGTGCTTGCCCAGTAGGGGTGTTTTGCTTGTAATGATGTGGGCAATACTTTAAGGGTTTTGGCGCCCCTTCGGCCCCCGCCACTAGCTTATATTACTTCATCTGTCCCTCCTTTCTTCCTATTTCATTCTTGCTTGCTGTCACACCTCTCTATCACCTTTTCCTGGTGCTAAATGACCTCGCTGTTACGCCACCTAATATCAATCAAATCCCTCGTGCATGTAGTCCACCCTATTTATCACCGTCTCCCAAGCCTAGCTGTTTTGTTTTCTTTTTCGGCTGAAGACTGTTTAATTTTCTAACTTTTTTAATAATCATATTTGTCAACAAATTCATTAAGCTATTTACCAGGATTTTTTCTTCTAAATAAGCATTCCCTTAAAAATAATCGATGTTCAACTTAAATAGGCGCCGCTATATGGCGTTTTCAATAAACTTTATCTAATTTTATGCATAGGCTATATATATTACAGTATCTCTCAAGTAACTGGCAACCTTACACATCCTCCCTATTGTCTGATCCCTCTCTCGCTTGTCCTTCCCTCCTTTCTTACCGTTTATCTTTTCTTTCTCATATTTTTAACCTTCTCATTCGTTTTTAAAAAGTTTTAATGACATAGGCCTTTCTCCCTTATCACTTATAGTCCAATTATATGATTCGAAAAACTACGGCTGAGATTATGTTGTAGATAGCATTTTTGTTCTCAATATGTAGAGGTTGATTGATTGATTGATATTAGGCGCCGAAACAGCGAGGTCATATAGCGCCAGAAAACGGTGATAGAGAGGCGAGACAGCAAGAAGGAAGGGAATGGAAAGAAAAGAGTGGTAGTTGAAAAACTAAAAGCTAGTGGCTGGGGCCGAAGGGGCGCCAAAACCCTTAAAGTATTTCCCACATCACTAATGCAGGAAATACCCCCCTACGGGGTCAATATGTAGAGAATTTAGAAAACATCTAGAGATTTATGGGGAAAGATATATGAATTACTTAGAATTAAAGTGTTGGCAGATACGCAATATTATCCCAGCCACAGCAATTCGCCTTAGATAAAAAATAAAATTGATAAATAATTTAGGTTAAAAAGTGGATATTTTTATGATATATTTTTCTTTTCCTCCTTCTTGGACTTCTTGACCTGAAATTTGTTTATAATTTTTTTTATAAAAATTTATTTTTTATAAAAAAAAAATATAAAAAAAATTATAAAAAATATATATTTTTTTTTTATATGGTGGTGAGATGGGGGAACCAGCACCCATACGTAGGGAGACGCACATAAAACCACCAAATATTGACACTGCACTTCACTGTTACACACGCACCTAACACTTCACTTCACTGGGCACTGAACACTTCACTTCACTGGGCACTGAACACACGTAAGGAGGAGTTGAAGTAAATCCAGTCGAAGCTAAAGTCGTCTCGTACCCACTCTGGCCTCTCACAATAATGGCGTCCCGTTGGTCCGACCGGCATAACCCTATACCTGGCTTGAAGGAACTGTCCTTGCGATACTAGCTGCTCACTGCACCATGTTGTTAGGTGATCACTCACTCTAGGTTTAATAAGATGTCTGGTTCTTTTCCTGGTATATATTATGCAAGGTCAAGCACTACAGAATAGGGGACCAGAGAACGTAGACTGTTCTCGTCAGTGGTCGCCGGGACTCTCTCGAGGGGACGCGTGGTCTGGCTGCCTGCAGCGATGTTGCCAAATGTGGCGAAGTTATGTGGCGTTGCCAGATCACGTATCCCGTCTCGTTACATAAGCTACATGTATGAGGCATGAGAAATATATGTTATTATATATGTTATATATGTTATTATACTGAGTCATTGTTTCACATATCCACACTAGCCATTATCAATCTCAACACACACACACACACAGATAGACAACACATGACCTATTCACTGGTCCAAGTCTTCTTATCCCTAGCCATTATCACTCTCAACACATACACACACACATGTTATGTTATTACTGTCCATCGTAGCCGATGACGACATTCAATGTCCCATGATGATGAATGAGTGATGAAATTGTCTGCTTCTTGAGAATGTCTTGGTCATGGAATTTGTCCTCTTCGTCTGTGGGCATTCATGTGACTTATAAGCCCTATCCTGGACTCACAGTCTTTTCCACAGATTTGGCAAGTTAAAATCTGAGCAGGGTCAGCCTGTGCTTCCCTTCTGGCATGACGTTGTTGCCGTTTAAAGGTACGTTGAGCAGTGCGTTCTTGTTCTAGTATCACCACTCCTTTCGAAATTTTTGACCTCCAAGTTGCACGTTCTGTGGCTAGGGTTTCTAAATTATCTGGAGGTATGTTACATTTCTTTAGGGACGTTTTTATTTGGTCTTTGTATCGCCTCTTAGGGTCACCAGGTCTTCGACGCCCTTCATGGATCTGACCGTAGATAACTTGCCTTGGGAGCCGGTCCTCTGACATTCGTATCAAATGACCCAGCCACCGCAGTTGGCGTTTGGTGACCATAGCCTCCATGCTTGTGCAACCAGTTCTTTCCAGGATCTGTACATGGGGAATCCAATCTTGCCAGGAGACCCCAAGTATTTTTTGGAGACAGTTTATATGGAACTTTTCCATTTGGGTTAAGTGTCGCCTGTAAATGGTCTAAGTTTCAGCACCATAAAGAAGAGTAGATATGCACACTGCTGTATAAACCTGGATTTTAGTTGTTAGTCTAAGGTGTTTGTTTTGGAAGACTTTTGAGCGAAGTTTTCCAAATGAATTAGCTGCTTTATTGATTCTGTCTAGTACCTCTTCGTCAATTCTATTGGAAGGAGTTACAATGCTCCCAAGGTACTTGAAAACTGGAACAGATTTAAGTTCAATTCCATCGATATTGAAGACTGGGAGGTCCTGGTTTGGGTTGATTTGTTGGACAATGACTTCAGTCTTTCTGGTGCTGATTTGTAGGCCCAGAGATTGGTAGATGGATGATATAGTGTCTAGTATATGTTGCATTGATTCAGGGGTGTGAGCTATTAAAGCAGCATCATCTGCATACTGCAAGTCAACCAGCTGTCTCACTGTGGTTTTGGATTCAGCTTGCAGGCGCCGTATGTTAAAGAGGCTGCCATCAAGGCGATATTGCAGTTGAATTCCATCATTCGCTCTTAATTAATTTTGCATCAGTGACATGACAGTAGATATAAAAAGATTGAACAAAACAGGAGCCAGGATATCACCCTGTTTCACGCCCATCACAACCGGGAATGGAGTTGATTCCGATCCCCCAATGCGCACCTTAGCTTCCATATTGTTGTGGAAGATCTTAAGCATATTAAGAAACTTGTTTGGAACACCATATTTAGAAAGAATTTCCACAAAAGTTCTCTAGGCACAGTGTCGAAGGCCTTAGTTAGATCGATGAAAACTATATAAAGGTTGGTATTTTGTTCAGCACATTTCTCCTGTATTTGTCTAAGAGTGAAGATCATGTCCAAAGTCCCTCTCTCTTTTCTAAACCCACATTGGGACTCTGGAAGTATGGGTTCAGAGACATGTGTGATTAGTCTAGACAGCATTATCCTGGCTAAGATTTTCCCTGCAGCCGAGAGCAGAAAGATTCCGCGGCTGTTATTACAGTCTTTCTTTTCTCCTTTGTTTTTGTATATAGGGATTATAGTGGAGTCAATCCATGATTTAGGCAGCTGTTCGCCATCCCACAGTGCACATATAGTAATGTGCAATTGCCTCTTTAGCTGGTAGCCACCATGTTTTAGCAGTTCCCCGGGGATGCCATCTGGGCCACAGCTTTTACCTTCCTTGATGCTTTTGATGGCAGACAGTAGTTCGTGAAATTCAGGAGAGTTGTCTAAGACCTGAATGGGTGGAAGATCAGGTAAGGCATCAATTGCTGTCTCCACAGTTTCATTACGATGGTTTAGCAGAGCTTGAAAGTGTTCTGCCCAATGATTCAGAATGTCATCACGCTCTTTGTGGATGACAGCCCCATCACTCGAGGCAACAGGTGATAGGGTATTCCTTTTGGGGCCATAAATGGTCTTGATGGAACTATAAAATCCTTGGATGTTGTTAGTATCAGCATAGCTGTTTATATACATGTTTACAGCGTACGCAGAGCGTATGAGGTTTTCTTTCATGCGTTTCAGGGGATACTATTTATTTATTTTCGGACTTTGACGCTCTGTCATACGCAAACGCGTACACCTAGGAGGCTCCCGATTTCAGTTCCTGGTGTATAAATTCAAGCTCTTTCATTCTGTATGAACAAAATTTGCCTACATGAAAGTTGAAAATTGACCCCCAGAAGTCGACTGGGGATGAAAAAAAAAAAAGAAGTCGGTCCTAAGGGGTTAATTGTAGTGATTATTATTATTATTATTATTATAGAAGCTGTCATAGCCTCCCAACAGGGTGCAGACACATCAATAGATGGATCCACACAAAATACCTGGGGAGTACTGAAGAGAGACTACAACAACTAAGAAAAAAGGAAAGGGGCTACTGAGTATAGAGAGCCCAAGAGAGAAAACTAGTTGTCAATGAAAGCTTATACAAAAGAAAAGATATGATTTTTAAAAAATAGACAAACTACTGTTGCAATAAGACATTAACTTTAGATTTAAAACCAGTAATATCAGTTGACTGTACAACCTCGTTAGGCAGATGATTCCATAAGGTAATCATAGAAGGAATAAAACAACGAGAAAATTGAGATGCAGAAGCATTAATTAGAGTCATGGCAAAGTCATTAAGACTCCTTGTAAACCTTGTTATGCGAGTCGGAATAAAACGTTCAGGTAAAACACTATGCAGGGGATGCCGAGTATTGTTAAAAATTTTGAATACAAGACTAAGGGCACCAACCTGACGCCGATGATGGAGATCAAGAGATACAGCAGGTAGAACAAATTTTATAGAAGTAAGAGCTCTGTCAAGCAACTTTAGATGACAGTCAGCAGCAGAGTTCCAAACAGAAGAGCAATATTCAAAGTGAGGCAAAATAAAAGCATAAAAAGATTTTAAGACTATGGTTTCACACGCAAATTTTTTAAAACACTTGCGGAGTAAACCAATCTTTTGTGCAATAGTAGAAGATAAGGAACGAATATGCCTTTCAAAGGTCAACTTGGGATCAAGAGTCACTCCCAACAAATGCAAACCTGTCACATCCTCAATTTGTTCACCAGAAATATGCAAACAAGGATGAGGAGGAACCAAAGTGCGTGATCTGCTAATAATCATGGAGTGAGTTTTATTGGCATTAAGCTTCATACCCCAAAGTTCACACCAAGAAGTAATCTTAGCCAAGTCCCTGCTTAGGGATGCTGCAACTTCAATTCTACTCCCTGGTGATGGAATGGGTGAATATAAAGTTGTGTCATCAGCATAAGAAATAAGCTTATTTTCGAGCTCAAAGCCCAAGTCAGCAGTAAAGAGAATAAAAAACAGAGGCCCAAGTACACTGCCCTGTGGAACACCCGAAACAACAGGTACAGGGACAGAAGTGCACCCATCAATGACAACACATTGTGACCTGTTCATCAGAAATTCTTTAAAAATTGATAAGAGACTACCACCAATACCAATAAGTTGCAGCTTATGTAAAAGTGCTTTATGATTAACCCGATCAAAAGCAGAGCTAAAATCAATAGCCACAACACGAGATTCATATCCCTTGTCCAACGAAGATTGAAGTGCGTGAGACAAGGTCAAAAGTGCATCGCAGGTACCCAAACCTTTGCGAAAACCAAATTGTGAAATGGGTATTAAATCATTATTATTACAATAAGAGTTAAGACGCCTCGCTAAAAGCCTCTCAAAGATCTTAGAAAGAATAGGTGTAATGGAAATGGGACGATACTCGGATGGATTTGATGACGCAGTGGCTCCCTTTGGAATTGGGGTAATTCTGGCTTTACGCCAGCAAAGAGGAAAACTACCAGATTTCAAGAGCAACCTAAATACCACAGCCAATTTAGGTGCTAAAACAACAGCAATCTTCTTAAGGAAGAGAGGGAAAAATCCATCAGGGTCAGTCCCACCATAAGTGTCAAGATCCAATAGATATTGTTTCAATTCAGCTGATTTAAAAGCCATTGACTTTAGACCAGGACTAGGGTAACATGTTGAAGGTAATTGCAATTCCTGATCACTCTGCTTACCAATGAATATATTTGAAAGCATATTAGCCTTAATCAATGGGTCAAAAGAAACAGAACCATCAGAATCACGAAGTGGAGGCATGGAGGAATCAATACCAAATAATGAGGCCTTAAGTGAAGCCCACCATTTATGTGGCTGAGTAGCACCTGCAAGAACCTCCTGTAAATGGGAATTGTAATCCCTCTCAGCATTACTATAAACTCTCTGCGCAACTGACCTAAGATGTATATAGTCATCCCAAAGCAACTGGTTTCGACCACGTCTCCAGCGATGGTATGCAGCCTGCTTGTTATTAAAAGCACGTTTGCAGTCATCATCAAACCAAGCTTTATCTTTTATACGGGATTTGATTAATTTTGATGGGACTCTTCTGTTAAGAATTTCCAAGAGAGAGTTATTGAGTGATGAAACTGGGTCATCAGATCTTAGTATGTGGTTCCACTGGATATTAGTAACATCATCACATACATTATCCCAGTTAACCCGAGATTTAAGATAGACTTTACGAGTGATAGTGATATCAGGCACAGTAAATTCAAGATTGATTTTACAGGATATGGAATTATGGTCAGAAGTACCCACAGGTGCAAGAACTATAGTCTCCACAACACCAGGAACATCTGTCAAAACGAGATCCAGACAGTTTCCAGAAATATGTGTAGGTCCAGTAATCAACTGTTCACACCCAGATAAATTAGTAAAATCCAGGGCAGCATGACCGTGTCTATTTGTTGGAGAAACAGAGTTCAGCCACTCTTGATGATGTGCATTTACATCTCCAACAAAGATGAAAGAGGACTTGACATCAACAGACTGAATTAATGCCATGGCATTTAAGAGACAGTCATATAGGTTGTCATTGGCGTCAGGATTTCTGTATAGGCTAAAAATGTAGTGGTTATGATATTTACTGGAAACTTTAACTAACTGGATCTCATGGCAACCGCAAATAAATTTTGTTAAAGGCTGGGCATTGAAGCCAGATCGGATGTACAAACTCATTCCACGAACACGAGGAAAAGAGTCACGACGAATAAGAAGTGGTTTATTAAAGCCAGGCATAAGAAGTTCTGAAACGTGTCTATGGTTAGAGACAAGAGTTTCTGAACAAAAAACAATGTCATAATCTACTGATGCCAAAGTTAGATCTTTAATGTTCTTATGAAGTCCGCGGATGTTAGAATACAAAATACGGCAGCTTCTCACATGATGGGTAGGTCTACGTGGACCGGGATTTAATTCAATATCACCGGACAAAATAACAAGTAAAAACTTGAATAACTGAAAGAAGTAAAATGGGAAGATGAGAAGTAGAGAAATCGTGAAGCAAGTCCAAGTACAAGCAAAGGTCATATAACCGGAAGAACTAAGTATAAGGAAACCTGAGTCAGCAAGCTAGTAAAATTAACGTCATCCCTTTCAGACATTGGCCTAGAAGAGCTAGCTCAAACTCTCCAGGGGTGACGGGCAGGAGAAGAACCTACTGGCAAGGGACTGCCTTGCTTAGGCGGGCGTTACTTCTCAATAGATCAAAAATGATCTTCCCACCTTCACTATCTGAGCATGGCGACCAGAATAACTGCCATAATCTGATCTTATAACCGGATCAAAGATAGTAGCTGCGTGACTGCGGTTTGCACCAAGATGAGCAGCTTCACCTTTATAAGAGTAAGAATAAGAAAGAATAAATTGGAAAGTAAAGGTGAAATTAGTTAGATTGTGCCATCTAATAGTAGGGAAATGGATGAGTTGCGGAAAATCAGGCACATGACTATGGCATCAACCCATGACTCCATTTCAGAGATGCCGTTGGCAGCATAAAGCTGCTCTTCCGCCTTAAGGGCTACCCTGAACCCTACTAAGAAGAACACTCATACGCCCAATAAGAGCATTGGCCGGTGGTGTACTAATAGGATTTTGAGTGGCATTTCCTCCAACCCAGGGTTCCCAAACCCACCCAGGAAGACTCATCTGCTAAAAGAACCATTGGTCTTCCAGGGTTGCTGAGATATCCCGCCCAGCACGGCTAAAAGTGATGATGAAGATGAATGATGAATTTGGGACCTGATGCGAACCCTTATGAAGATATTTAGGTGAGGCAGAGGCTTGGGCCGGGCCTACCCTCACACACTTGACAGGAGCACCAGAATGCAGATGGCAAGGGGAGTCCTCGACGACCTGCATAGTACTCCTGCTGCAGGAGAATACCGATGAATTGCAGAAGAAAGTATCCCAACCCTCGCCTCAATGCTTTCCTCCAAAGCATGCTTTTCCTCAGGGAAGCTCCCGAAGCCTTTGTCTCAATAGACTATCTTCCAAGGCAGTGGGACAGGGATTGGTAGTGTGCCAGGGCGTGTCCACACATCGGTGGGCCATAACACACTACCTCTGGGGCTCCCTGCTGCTCCGAGATCCTCTGACATTTGGCCTGGGGCCTCGAGGCACCCAGTTACCGTGTGTGGCCGCGAGGAGGCATGTCAGAAGTCTTGACAATGGAGAGGCTATATACTGGCAGGGAAGACTTATACACTCGGCTTCCTTTTCGCACAAGGCTAGCCAGCGGCGGTAGCTGAAAGCGAGAAGGCATGCAAGCAAGCACTAAACACACACACACACACACACACACACACACACACACACACACACACACACACATGACATACTGTTATCTCCATGGTAGGTTAATATGGTACCCATGTGAGACCTCTGTACCATGACCCATAATACCATTACCACACACACTCATGTCTGTATTTACTTCACTGGAAATAATATTACTACACCAACACCAATCACATGATTGGAAACTACAAAGAGTTGATCAATTCCACAATGAAAGAATGTCAGCCGTGTAAATGACTTCTGGGTGAATTGTTTAATGAATTTGATGAGTAAACTATACAGTGATCATTATTATTTAACTGTTGGATAGATTTTGTGAATGTGGATACTCACCTTTTGGTTAATAATGAAGCCTTACAAGTGTGGTTGGTTGGGAAGCTAACAAACGAGTACCACTGTGGAATCAACCCTAAAATAATGAAGTCCTACAATTGTGGTTGGTTGGGAAGCTAACAAACGAGTACCACTGTGGAATCAACCCTAAAATAATGAAGCCTTATAAGTGTGGTTGGTTAGGAAGCTAACAAACAATTACCACTGTGGAATCAACCCTAAAATGATGAAGCCTTACAAGTGTGGTTGGTTAGGAAGGTAACAAACGAATACCACTATGGAATCAACTCTAAAATAATGAAGCCTTATAAATGTGGTTGGTTAGGAAGGTAACAAACGAATACCACTGTGGAATGGACCCTTTAATAATGAAGCCTTACAAGTGTGGTTGGTTAGGAAGCTAACAAACAAATACCACTGTGAAATCAACCCAATAATAATGAAGCCTTACAAGTGTGGTTGGTTAGGAAGGTAACAAACGAATACCACTGTGGAATCAACCCTAAAATAATGAAGCCTTACAAGTGTGGTTGGTTAGGAAGGTAACAAACGAATACCACTGTGGAATGGACCCAGTTTTATTGTTACTGTTATATTACAGACATCATGTGTGTGTACAATGATAGGGTAGTGTGTGTGTGTGTGTGTGTACAATGATAGGGTAGTGTGTGTGTGTGTACATTGATAGTGTGTGTGTGTGTACATTGATAGTGTGTGTGTGTGTGTGTGTACAATGATAGGGTAGTGTGTGTGTGTGTAGATTGATAGTGTGTGTGTGTGTGTGTGTTTGTGTGTGTAGATTGATAAGGTAGTGTGTGTGTGTGTACAATGATAGGGTAGTGTGTGTGTGTGTGTGTGTGTTTGTGTGTGTAGATTGATAGGGTAGTGTGTGTGTGTGTGTGTGTGTGGTGTGTACAGAGGTTATTATTATTGTTATATTACAGACATCATGTGTGGACGGAGTGTAATACTGATGATGATGATGATGATGGTGGTGATGGTGTTGGCTCTCACACCACCTGTTGAGGCTGGTATACGTACTGGTAAGTTTGGTTATTATTCTTTGTTACTATTTGTGTGTGTGTGTGTGTGTGTGTGTGTGTGTGTACAAAAAGGAGAGAGGAAGGAAGAAGGATGTGTGTGTGTGTGTGTGTGTGTAAGAAAGAGAGAAGGAGGAATAAGTGTGTGTGTGTGTGTGTGTGTGTGTGTGTGTGTGTGTGCAAAAAAGAGAGAGGAGGGAATAAGTGTGTGTGTGTGTGTGTGTGTGACAGTGTTGTGATAAATAGTGTTGTAATAACCATATAGTGTATAATGTATAATAACCAAACAATGAACTGTACAATTAGACAAATACCATTGAGACATTGTTGATTAAAATGACCAAAAAATATAAAAATTACCCAATATTAGAATTACCCACAAATATTGTCGCCTAAGTTACTGGGTTACTACATACAGCGTTGGTGGTAAATCTGGAGCCACTAATTCCTCCAAACTATTCCAAGTAACAGATAACCATTACTTCTGTTGATATGGTCCTGCTGTTTCCTGGCATACTTTGGAGGAATTAAGGTGCTCTAATGTATAAGAGACAGGAAAGGACAGAGTATGAAGGAAGAGAAGGAAAAGAGAAGAATAGATGGTGTATGGAGGAGCTGAAGTAAAGAGAATAAGAGGGAAACGAAAGTAAAGTATGAAGGAAGAGAAAGAAAAGGGAAGAAAAGATGGTGTATGGAGGAGGTGAAGTAAAGAGAATAAGAGGGAAACGAAGGTATACAGGAGGAGAAGAATATGGAAGGGAGACAAGAGAAGAAATAGATAGAGGGGTAATGAGATGAGAAAGTACAAGGGTAGAGAATGGAGGAGAAAAAGAAGGAGGAACGGAGAGAAGAATGGAGAGAAGGAGTAAAGGAAGAAAGGAAGGATAGAGAGAAGGAATAAAGGAAGGAAGGAGGGAATGAGAGAAGAATGGAGAGAAGGAGTAAAGGAAGAAAAGAAGGAAGGAGGAAAGAATAGAAGAATAGAGAGAAGGAGATTGGGAAGGAAGGAAGGAGGGAGGAATGAATAGAAGAATAGAGAGAAGGAGATAGGGAAGGAAGGAAAGAAGAGAAGAATGGAGAGAAGGAGATAGGGAAGGAAGGAAGGAGGGAGGAATGAATAGAAGAATAGAGTGAAGGAGATAGAGAAGGAAGGAAGGAAGGATGAAAGGAAGAAAGGAAGGAAAGAGGGAATGAGAGAAGAATGGAGAGAAGGAGTAAAGGAAGAAAGCAAGGAAGGAGGAAAGAATAGAGAGAAGGAGATAGGGAAGGAAGGAAGGAGGGAGGGAATGAAAGAGGGAAGGAGATAGGGAAAGAAGGGAGGAGGGAGGGAATGAAGGAGGGAAGGAGAAAAGAATGGATGAAGGAGGAAAGATAGAGGAGAAGAATGAAGAGAAGGAGATATGGAAGGAAGGAAGGAAGATAGAGGAGAAGAATGGAGAGAAGGAGATAGGGAATGAAGGAAGGAGGAAGAGAATGAAGGAGGGAAGGAGAAAAGAATGGAGGAAGGAGGGAGGGAAGGAGAGAAGAATGGAGAGGAGTAAAGGATAGAAGGAAGGAAGGAATGAGAGAAGAATGGAGAGAAGGAGTAAAGGAAGGAAGGAGAAAAGAATAGAAGAATAGAGAGAAGGAGATAGGGAAGGAAGGAAGGAGGGAGGAAATAATAGAAGAATAGAGAAAAGGAGATAAGGCAGGAAGGAAGGAGGAAAGAAGAGTAGAATGGAGAGAAGGAGATAGGGAAGGAAGGAAGGAATGAGAGAATAAAGGAAGGAAGGAGGGTATGAGAGAAGAATGGAGAGGAGTAAAGGAAGAAAAGGAGGAAGGAGGGAAGAAGAGAAGAATAGAGAGAAGGAGTAAAGGATGAAAGGAAGGAAGGAGGTACGAAGAGAAGAATGGAGAGAAGGAGATAGGGAAGGAAGGAAGGAGGGAGGGAGGGAATGAAGAAGGGAAGGAGAAAAGATTGGAGGAAAGGAGAGAGAGAAGAATGGAGAGACGGAGCAGAAATGTTGATATTAATACTAATCCACTAATACCCCTAAGAGAGAGAGAGAGAGAGAGAGAGAGAGAGAGAGAGAGAGAGAGAGAGAGAACACAGTCATCACTAACAACTTTCCTCTCTCACCAGAATGTCCCGCCTACAACCAGTCATCCATGGTGCCTCAACAACCATTAGAGATGAACAAAATCGGTGAAGGTGTCCTGGAGGCTCGCTTTCAGTTATTGTCTCCACCTGATAATAATACCACGTGGGGGACAAGTCTACACATCATGAATCAAGACGATAAACAAACTCTGGCAACACTCGACATTGATCACATTACTGGACCTCATAACCAAGTCAACATCAAGTGTTCCTGTACTAGTGAAGATGATCTTTCCAGTGTCAAAACCATCACAGGACCAGACGTCATCACCAAGCTGGCACTTCAAGACTTTTTCAAGCTTCGGGTTGGGTGTTATCACCTGTACTACAACCTCAACGACAAGATGACTTTCCCATTGTCATTCATCCTCTACAAGTGGGAAAAACCACCTAAACATCTCAAGAAGGAGGTCAGTTGTTCTCTTTATTAGCAATGCATACAGATAAAATCATGACAATTATTACCATAACCTGACCTAACCTAACCTAGCCTAGCCAACCGTAACCTAACAAAACCTAACTTAACCTAACTTAACCTTACCTAACCAAACCTGATCTAACCTAATCTAACCTGCCGTAACCTAGCCTAAAGTAACCTAACCTAACCAATCCTAATCAAACCTAACCTAATCTGCAGTAACCTAACCTAACCCAATCTAACCTACAGTATCCTAACCTAACCTAACTATTACCAGATTAATATAATAATTATGTAAATAATGATGTGTGTTATTATTTCAGAGAGGAGAGTGTTGGGTGGAGTTGTCGACTAACAATGATGAGGAGGAGGAGAAACAAATATTGGACCACAAGTGTCCCTACAACCTACCAGAGTTCCCACATCTTCAACTGACAGTCAAGTGTCCAGATAATGATGAACAATGTGCAACCATCAACTTCTGCAACACTGGTTAGTTTAATTCATCAACTTATGTTTATATTTTTTAATTAAATTATATACTATATTAGTATTATATTGGATGTTAGCAAAAGAAAGGAATAGATCAACGAAGGACTTAACATCAATAAGGCAAATCAAAGACGAAAATGGAAGTGTGCTTACTGATCCTGGCAAGATCAGGAGGCGGTGGAGGGAGTATTACGAAGAACTTCTAAATCAGGAAAACCCAAGAATACGAAGAGGTGGGGGAGTGGGAATGGAGGGAGAGGTAGTCCCTATTAGTAAGGCGGAAGTCAGGGAAGCGTTGAAGAAGATGAAAAATGGAAAGGGAGTAGGGCCAGACCAGATTCCTGCAGAGGTATGGAAAAGCTTGGGCGAAGAAGGGATAAGGGTGCTGACAGAGTTCCTGAACATGGTGATGAAAGAAGAGATTATCCCAAAAGAATGGAGAGATAGTTTCATGGTACCGATTTTCAAAGAAAAAGGAGACATCCAGAGTTGTAATAATTATAGAGGAATAAAGTTAACATCACACACTATGAAGTTGCTGGAAAGAGTGTTGGATAAAAGGCTAAGGGAGGAGACAGAAGTTTGTAGTGAGCAGTTTGGGTTCATGAAGGGGCGAGGAACAATGGATGCAGTATTCGCACTGAGGCAAGTGATGGAAAACTATAGAGAAAAGCAAAGAGGGCTGTGCATGACGTTTATTGACTTGGAAAAAGCCTATGATCGGATCCCGAGAAGCGAGGTGTGGCGGAGTATGAGGTCGAAGGGAGTGAAGGAGAAGTATGTCAAGGTGGTTCAGGACATGTACAGGGAAGCCACGACAAAAGTGAAAAGTACAGTTGGCACTACAGAGTCTTTTCCAGTGAGAGTTGGACTCCATCAGGGATCAGCTCTCAGCCCCTATCTGTTTATCCTTCTCATGGATGTGTTGGTGGAGGAGGTAACAAAGGAAACACCGTGGAGCATGCTCTTTGCAGACGATATCGTCTTGGTCTCAGAGAGTCGCGAAGAACTGCAAGAGAGGCTGTAGCAATGGAGGGGATTGCTGGAGGATTACGGACTGAAGGTGAGCAGACAGAAAACAGAGTACCTGGAGTGCAACGTGGCACAGGGAGGCAACCTGTTCATGCAGGACCACAAGCTGCCGAAGGTGGATGCCTTCAAATATCTTGGCTCCTACGTAGCGAAGGACGGAGGCCTAGAGAGAGAGATTGACCATAGGATCCAAGCAGCTTGGAACAACTGGAAGAGAATGTAAGGAGTGCTGTGTGACAAGAAAATTAGTACTAGAGTGAAAGGTAAAGTGTACAGGACAGTCGTGAGGCCAGTGTTGCTGTATGGAGCAGAAACATGGCCGTTGAAAAAGGTACAAGAAACGAAGCTGGATGTCGCAGAAATGAGGATGCTGAGGTGGATGTGTGGGGTGACGAGGGCAGACAGGATACGAAATGACTGGATCAGAGGTACAGTAAAAGTGGTTGTAGGGTTTCTATGTAAATTGCTTCTAGGTAGGAGAGTCGTCTGCTGTCTGTTTCTTTGTCTAATATGGTGGTATTATTTACTAATTTGTCTCGTGTCAGAGTTTGGTTGTCGTGGGTACTGTAGTGGTCTTTTATAGATCCTGACTGGAGGTGCATGGTGAGCCGACGAGACAGTGACGTTTGTGTTTTACCGACGTAGTGGTGAGGCTCACAGTCCACACTGTTACAGGTGTGTTGGTAAATCACGTGGTCGCTGTTCATCGGGCTCTTGGAGGTAGTAGGTCGGTTGTGTAGGGTTAGGTTCGAGGTTTTTGGAGACTTGTAGTAAATTACTAGTTTGATCTCGCTGTCTGGGTCGGTGGGGTGGACATTCTTCTTTAGTATGTCCCTTGGTATGGTCTCGTCAGTCTTGTAGTCGGTGGACATGTAATTGCGGTAGTATAGTCTGATGTCACTGTTGGGTTTGGTTGGGGAATTAACTTCGTACCATTTTTCTAGCTGGAATTTGATGGTGTTAGACCTCCAAATACTGCCCTCCAGAAAACGACACATCACCAGCACTGTCAGGATACCCACCACACCTCCAACACCTACTGACCCACCACAAGCATCTAACATCTTACCCACAATCAACCAACAACTCAGACGCAGCGCCAGAATCAGACGCCACCCCCCATCCACCTATCACTAGGCTGCTGACATGGTGGCCCCGCCCACCCCACATACGGAAATTGGATAAATACCGCTCACCCACCCAGAATCACCACTTCTCCCTGAAGATGTCCTATGTACTGGACGAAACGTCGACCTCCCCCAACAACTCAACATTTGCCTCACTTATCCACCATCTAAGTGAAGATTTAAGAAAAATTGTTAGATCAATTGAAAGCATAAATAAAAAACTCATAAATGCAGAACAAGCCATATCCTTCAACCTCGTTTGTTTAAAAGATAATATACTCCCTGGCTATACCAACATATATATATATATATATATATATATATATATATATATATATATATATATATATATATATATATATATATATATATATATATATATATATATATATATATATATATATATATATATATATATATATATTTTTTTTTTTTTTTTTTTTTTTATTATATATATCAGCTGCACCATAGAAAAATAAATAAAGATAATGTGTATGTATATTTGTTGTCAATCAGAGAGTGAAGCAACAGTGAAGACCCCAACACACTGTAACGTGATGACTATACCACCCCTACTGGGCTACAGGGAACCACTACACCACAACCACCACTACCACGACAACAACAACAACAACAACACGATGATGATGATGATGAAGGAGGTGGTGCTGGAGGCGGAGATCGTCCTCACACCTCCACCAATCAATGAGTATAACACTGTGAGGGTGGAGGTGGGAACACTCGACATCAACAATACTCCTGTGGGATGGATAGACTTCCGAGTCTTTTCATTTGATGGTGAGGAGTATCTGGAGTTCTTTTGTCTCCAGGATTATGTTGGTCGTGTGTTGACTCCCTGGAATATCACACCATTACACAACACCATCAGTATCATACTCAAAGTAAGCCTCTCTCTCTCTCTCTCTCTCTCTCTCTCTCTCTCTCTCTTTTTAATTATATTATTCTCTCTCTCTCTCTCTCTCTCTCTCTCTCTCTCTCTCTCTCTTGTATTACAGCGTTGGTGAATCTGGAGTAACTAATTCCTCCAAAGTTTTCCAAGCAACAGGACACCAATATATTTGTTAATGTGGTTTTGTTTCATGTCATACTTTGGAGGAATCAAGACACTCTAATGTACCAACACTGTATTAACCCCTAAAGCTTACATAACGAGCATAACATATCACATAACGAATATAATTTTGCCTTTATTATCTACTAGCTGCTCCGCCGCCCTTCGGGCGGCTAGGAGCCGCTAGCTCCTGCGGAGGGCTGGCGGCCTGCGGCCGCCCTTCCACCGCCCTTCGGGCGGTTTGGAGCAGATCGGGTGGTGGGTGGATAGAAGGAAGGGAAGGAGGGAAGGAAGGGGGAGAGGGAGGGATGGTTTAGTGGTTAGATAAAATAAATGGATGGATGGATGATTAGTAATAGAGGTGGGTGGGTGAATAATTGGAGGTATTAGTCGTGTTTAAATGTTTATTATATCAATCTTTCTCCCTCATTCAATAACTCCATCATTCTAATATTAGCATAATTAATAATATTTCCTTCTTTTTCTATTAATTGCGTCACTAAGCATTTTACTGAAGTGCCTCCTGGTAAACGACATTGTTCACGACTCCGGTTGACGACAATAAATATGGCAATAATGAAAATCAATTTGACAAAAGTGAAACTCTATAGGACAATAATGAGAATCAATATGACAATGGTGTTTGATACTGGAGCAGGAATCAAGAGCTCAAGAAAATAATGTACAAAAATATTGGTAATTATTGAAAGAATTACCGTTTTCCTGGTAGTTTGCCCAGGTTAGGTCCCGGTAGTTTGCCCAGGTTAGGTCCCGGTAGTCTGATGTGGTCTAGGTTAGGTTAGGTAAGGTCAAGTAAGGTCAGGCTAATTTCAAAATGCCCCATTTGAATATGCCCTATCTTGGAAATGGGGCATTTGCGGAGGAAATGCCATAGAAGAAAATAGTCTTAGAATGGTCTAAATAAGTGGGTAATGAAGGTAGAAAAACGGTATGCAATAACGGTAATTCATTCAATATTTACCAAAATATTATACCAATATGGTAGAAATCAATCATAAAAATGGATAAAATGTAATAATATAGGTAAACGACAATATACTTACAGAGATAAGGCATAAACAAATCGAATAATATCCGTGCTGTAGCCTAAAATATGTTCATGAGCTGTTGATTTCTGGACCAGTATCCGATAATTTAATAATAGAACACGTGTTCTAATTTTTAGGGGGGTTTTAGGGGTAACTAATTTATTACTCATGGCGCTGCTGTACGCAAACCAGTGGACCTAGGAAGCTTTAGTTTACAGATTCTGGTGTGTAAAATCAAGCTCTACAATTCTGTAAGAAAAAATTTACCTAAATGAAACTTTAAAATTGACCGTGTTTTTGCGGAAGGCTGAACTGTGGTATGGTGATTCCGTAGATTTTTCCCCTGTAATTTATTATTATTTCGCTTGCACGTTTCGTTATATGTGGTTTCGTTGTATGACCCCCCCTAAACCTGAAGGGGATCAAGACTCACCTACATGCAAATTTTGAGGACACAAAGTTGGACGGTTTAGGCGTGCATCGCGGACACACACACACACACACACGCAGACAGAACCTTGGCTTTATGTATATAGATTATATATACTTAATATTTTTTTTAATTCGTCATTTTTGTATCAACACACACACACACACACACACACACTCTCTCTCTCTCTCTCTCTCTCTCTCTCTCTCTCTCTCTCTCTTTAAGAAAACCATATGATCGAAATTCTAAATGTACTAACTCAAATTTATATTTTATAATGAAAACTTAATACTATTCCGTATCATTATATAATAGTGTGTATGTGTGTGTGTGTGTGTGTGTGTTACAGATTACAAAATGGTGGATGAAGGTATAATATATGTGTGTGTGTGTGTGTGTGTGTGCAACTAAGGTTGTCTCCTTTTTATCCTGTGCAAGAACTGTGAGAAGTTTGTGTGCATCTCGTAGCCGTATTTAGTCCGTTAGTTGCTATGGTAGGATTAGTAAAAACATTCCTTTCAGCGGCAGCTGTATTTCCTGGTTGTATGTTCTGGGCGACTGAGTAGTCTTATTTACAATGCGGGTAAAAAGTACATCTTCCAGAGTATATATAGTAACAATTAAATATAACAATAAATATATATATATATGTTGCATATCAATAGAAAAAGTATTTGATTTTACATTTGATGGTAAGAATGAATAATGAGTTGCCTTGCTCAGTCGCAGCTGAGCGGGCATACAAGTTGCAAAATAGGCGATAGGTCAAGGGTAGGTCAGGTCGAGTACCTGAGAGAGAATGGATTTCTACCTGGTACATTCTAAGGGTTACAATTTTAAAACATGTGTATACTTTGATAGGGGTTACTAATACAAATATGTGTATGCACACTACAGTACTCTCACCCTAGTGACGAGGAAGGAGGAACGATATAGATTTCTTGCGTGTTGCAGTAGGTCGTTCCGTGGTAGTGTGTGTAGATGGGTTGATAGAAGGTGGTGAGGTAGATTCTTGGTACATGAGGTAGGCAGGTTTCACTCTGTCGATGGATACAGTGTTTGGCTTGCCATGATAGTTGATAATTATGGTCTTTCTGTGTCTTCTGATGATAGGGAAGGGACCAGTGTAGGGTTGTTGTAGCGGCTTCTTGACTGAGTCAACCCGGACGAAGACATGGGTACAGGTCTGGAGGTGTTGGCTGACGAAGGTCTTGGAAGGTTGCTGACGAGGTGGTGAGGGCTGCAGGGAACTCATGTGGGAGGTGAGGGTGG
This sequence comes from Petrolisthes cinctipes, assembly GCA_033782935.1. Lineage (NCBI taxonomy): Eukaryota > Metazoa > Arthropoda > Malacostraca > Decapoda > Porcellanidae > Petrolisthes > Petrolisthes cinctipes. The sequence goes on from JAWQEG010000038.1 coordinate 1,798,635, forward strand.
CAGCAAAGTCCTGGACGTCAGTGTTGTTCCGAGGCGTTGTAGTGGCGAGGAGTTCACCAGGTAGTCGTAGGGTGGAGCCGTAAAGTAGTTCAGCAGAGGAACAGTTGAGGTCGACCTTCAGGGCAGTGAGGATACCTAGTAAGACAAGAAGGAGAGAAGAGAGCCACTCACCGCGGTGGTGTACTGTTGCTGTTAGTGAGGTTTTAAGTTGTCTGTGGAATCTCTCTACCAGACCATTTGATTGTGGATGGTAGCTGGTGGTGCGGAGTCTCTTGATTCCAAGGAGGGTCATCAGCTTGTTTCAGAGGGAGGACTCGAACTGGCTGCCCCTGTCGGATGTGATGGTGAGAGGGACGCCATAGCGGGAGATCCAGGTGGAGATGAAGGCTTTGGCAACACAGGTGAGGAGGTATTTGCAATTATCAGAGGGAGGAAGGGGACCTACTAGGTCGATGTGGACATGGTCAAACCTGGCAGAGGGTGGTAAGAAGGTTGCTGGAGACAACTTGGTGTGTCTGTTGATCTTGCTGGCTTGGCAGTTTTGGCAGGAGAGGGTCCACTGTCTTACGTCCTTGTTGATTCCTGTCCACACAAACCTTGAGGTTAGAAGCTGCTGAGAAGTGCGTATACCTGGGTGAGAAAGGTTGTGGAGTTGGGAGAAAATGAGGAATCTATGAGTATCAGGAACATAAGGGCGGATTGAACCTGTGGAAGAGTCAGCATAGAGGGATACATTGGTGCCGGGGTAGTTAACCTTTTTCATTTGCAGAGCAGGGTTTGATAGAAGTTGAGTCAACTCAGGATCATTAGTTTGGTCGGCGGCGATGGCGGCGTAGTCGATGAGGGTTGCTGAGTTGAGTGAACGAGAGAGGGCGTCTGCAGGCACGTTATTTTCACCTTGAATGTAGCGAATATCAGTGATAAATTGTGAAATGTATGATGTGTGACGAACTTGTCTAGATGTGTAAGAGTTCTTGTTATTGTTGAATGTGGTGGTGAGAGGTTTGTGATCAGTCAAGACATGAAAGGGCCTACCTTCAAGGAAGTAACGGAAGTGTTTGATGGCTTTGTATATGGCGAGAAGTTCTCTGTCGAAAGCGCTGTATCTTGATTCCGCTGGAGATAGTTTCTTGGAGAAGAAAGCGAGTGGCTTCCAGTCATCACCGTGGAGTTGTTGAAGGACGGCACCCATACCTGTGTCAGATGCATCGGTGCAGATGGCTGTGATGGCGTCTGGAGTAGGGAAGCAGAGGGAGGTGGCTTCTCCAATAGTGTTGGTAGCATTGGTGTAGGCTTGATTAGCAGTGTCTGACCATTCTAGAGTGATTGACTGACCTCTCTTGCAGGGCTTCAGCATGTTGTAGAGTGGCTGAAGGAGTGCTGCACAGTGTGGGATGAATCTGTTGTAGTAGTTTAGCATCCCCAGGAAGCGCTTCAGTTCGCATTGAGTTGTGGGTCTTGGGAACTGCTGGATAGCTTCCTGTCTAGAAGGTGTGGGAGAGATACCGGAGGACACAGTGTGTCCAAGAAATTGGGTAGAGTTAACACCGAAAGAGGACTTGGCAGCGTTAAGTTGTATGCCGTAGGTTTGGAATCTCTTAAATACCTGTGTAAGATGTTGCTGGTGGGCTTCTTCACCGGGGCTGGCGATGAGGACGTCGTCGACATAAACGAAGCAGAAGGGTAGTCCGCGTAGTACTTCATCAATGAATCGCTGGAAGCTCTGTGCAGAATTCTTAAGACCAAAGGGCATCCTGACATATTCAAACAAACCAAAAGGGGTTATGATGGCTGTTTTGGGAATATCATCAGGGTTAACAGGGATTTGATGAAAGGCCTTGACTAGGTCGAGATTGTAGAAGATAGTGGTACCAGTAAGTTGAGGAGAGAAATCTTGAATGTTAGGGATAGGGTATCTGTCCATAACTGTCTTACTGTTTAGTGCTCTGTAGTCGTCACAGGGTCTGATGTCACCATTCTTCTTGTTGACGATGTGGAGTGGAGAAGCTCAGTTGTTTGAACTTGGTCTGATAATATCTTGATCGAGGAGTGACTCGAATTCAGCCTTAGCGAGTTTGTATTGTTCAGGAGCGAGTCTTCTGGCCTTGGCATAGGTTGGGGCTCCAGTGGTCTCCATGTAGTGAAGGCTGGTGTGACTGCAGAGTATGGCTGTGTGAGAGAGGGGTAAGACTTTAGTAAAGATGCATACCTGTTGTCAGCTGAGATAGTAGACAGCTGTGTGCTTGAACCTTTGACGATCGAAGTGTTGGCAGATAGACCAGTGAGTGGATCGTACAACTTGCGGTTCTTGAGGTTGATGGAGAGATTGTAGTGGGTGAGAAAGTTGGCACCAAGGATGGGTTGGGAGACGTCAGCGACGTAGAATGCCCACTCAAGTGCTCGTCGAAGGTGGAGTTCAACCTTGAGGGTGAGCTTGGTGTAGACTGGTATAGTGGAACCATTGGCTGCATATAGTGAAGTGATTGGAGGTAGTGTCCTTTGGCCGGCTGTAGTGGGGAGAACACTGATTTCTGTGCCTGTGTCTACTAAAAAGAATTTATTATTGAGTGGATCCCAAATGTGGAAGAGTGTGGACTTCCGTTTGCAGGCACTATGGACCACTATTGACTGCCGGTGTCGTTTCCCGAATTGAATGAACATGGTTGCTGGCAACGGTGTGCATTTTTACCAAAACGATGGTGATAGTAGCACATACCGTTAGAGTTGGAGTTGGTGGAAGTGTTGCGGGAGTCTCTGCTGCGGGACCTGTGGCGTCGTGGAGATGGAGAGCAGGCACGAGACTGTTGTTGAACTTGTATTTTTAACTCACTTACTTGAACTGCCAGGCTGGAGATGAGGTCTTTGAGTTGAGAGACTTTGTTAGAGGAGGTGATGTTGCAGATGTTTGTTTCGTTCGGGATGGTGTCCATGAACTCATCTGCGAGCTGGGCGAGGTCTTCCAGGGATAACTTGCCTTTTATTGTGAAGAGGTTGCATTGGATGTTCTGCGGAAGACGCTGGTAGAAGAGGTGGGTGAGGATGGTGGTGTCGAAGGACTGCTGGTGTGTACTGATGAGTTTCTTCATCCTTCTGAGTAGGTCTGTAGGTTTTTCATTACCTAGTTATTTTTTGGAGAGAAGTTCCTGGAGTCGTGTAGAGAGAGAAGCTTCAAGTCGTGTGGTGATGGCGGTCTTGAGGTCTTCATATGGAGTGTCACTGGTGCAGGCACCTGTGACAGAATCTGAGAGTTGGGAGAGAACTTCAGGAGAAAGGAGGGCTGTGGCGGTATTAAACTTTTTGAGACTGGAGATGATACGATGTGCTCTGAAGTTAACTTTAAGAATGGTCAACCACAAGATAGGGTCATGAGAAGAGAAGGATGGAGCACGGAAGTTAGAGATGGTGGGGGTAGCGTCGGGGATGTCTTGAGGTTCAGACATGGTGAAGGTAAAGAAAGGCAGCGACGGGTAAGGTAGGGAGAAGTTGGCTGTGGGTAGGGTAGGTAGTGGAGGAAGAAGTAGGTAGTGGATAAGGTAGGTTGGTGGAGGAGGAAGAGATTGTGCTAAGTTAGCAGTGAGAGATAGTGATGATGTAGTGTCGGCGGCTGGTAGGCAGCGACACTTGGCGTGGGTTGGCTCGAGGCAGCAGGCAGCAGCTGTAGGCAGGAGGCGGTGGCAGGCGGCTGGCTAGAGTTGCTGAGGAGAAGGAGGAACGTTGCGGCGGCAGGCAGAGATGCAGTGGAAGTGAAGAGTGGCTCAGGAGAGGACACAACTGAGTAGAGAGTGTTGTCAATAAATATATCTAGCGAGCCAGTGGTAGCAGGCTGCTAGTCAGGAGATTGTAGTTACTCCGGGGGTCACCAAATGTTGCGAGTGCAACTAAGGTTGTCTCCTTTTTATCCTGTGCAAGAACTGTGAGAAGTTTGTGTGCATCTCGTTGCCGTATTTAGTCCGTTAGTTGCTATGGTAGGATGAGTAAAAACATTCCTTTCAGCGGCAGCTATATTTCCTGGTTGTATGTTATTATTTATTATTTTTATTATTTAAGGTTTATTGTGCATTACAATACATTATACATAAACATAGCACAGAGTTATACATATAATATACTTGAATTACACAAAGCGTGCATCAGCCCGCCGGTTGGAGTTTGGGTGTTCCCGTGCTGGGTTGCATGGTGGTGGCGAGAGGTGCTGTGCTCACAGGTACCTAAAAAGTGAGCTGTGGTGTGGTCAGCAGGGCGGGGGGGCCGCCCTGAGCACCTGCAGCATCAGGTCAGTGGGTGTGTGGCGAACGAGGAGGGCGGCCCTGGCCTGGCGGCTGCTGAGAAGTCCCCAACCCGCAGGCTGGGCGGCGGTTGGTGGTAACGGCGCTGATCTGAGGGCGGCCGTGGTCGGGCAGGAAACGAGGTAGTGTACTAGCGGGTGGCGGCAGTGCTTCCCGCAGTGGTCGCACTCCTGCCCCTGGAAGCCGTCGTACAGCTCCTCCCTGGTGCAGTAGCCCAGCCTTACGCGCTGTAGCAGCACCCCGTCTGACCTAGGCTGTTGCTGGGAGGCATCCAGTGGCTGGTAGTCGGTGGCGGCAGCGTACCAAGCCGCCTGTCTCTTCCTCGCTTCCAGTTGCCGGTGTGTGTGGTGGGCGTGCTGGGCTGCGGCGCGCTTGGCACGTGCCTTTACTTGACGCAGACTGGGGGACACATGCCTGGTCACCTGGGGGCCACCAGCAGCTCTCTTGGTGGCTGCGTCAGCGAATTCATTGCCTCGTACTCCAACGTGGCTAGGGATCCAGTTGAGCTTCACCTGCCGCCCCTGCGCGGCGATGCTCTGGAGGATACCCAGAATGGTGGTGATGAGGCCCACATTGTCTTTGGGATGCGGCTGCTGGAGGGCCTGTAGCCCCGCTCTGGAGTCTGTGTGCAGCATCACGGTGGGCTCCTGTCGGTGGTGGGCGTGCTCCAGAGCCAGTTGGATGGCCACCAGCTCTGTCTGTAGGGTGGAGCAGTGATTAGAGGTCTTCTCGCACAACTCAGTCCCTCTGGTGATGGCAGCAGCACCCGTTCTTCCGTTGTCAGGATCGACTGAGCCGTCGGTGTAGTACACCGCACTGTCTGGTTCAGTTACTTGTGCAATGGCCATGAGGGCATGCTGCCGCATCTCTTCTGTGATGCACTGCGACTTGCTGGCGGGCAGCTGCGTGGCGGAGAAAACTGCCACGTGGGGCTCCCATGGGGGCGGGGCATGATAGGTGGGGGCAGGGAGGTCCGCCTGCAGCCAGTCCTTTGTGTGGGCCAGGGTGGCTTGAAGCAGCCACGGGTTGCGGCGTAAAGTGTCGACGCCCTGGGTGGCCGCCAGCCGCAGTCTCCTCTGTGTCACACCCTCCGCGTCGCGCTGCAGCACCCTCGATATGCGGCAGGCTGTGATGTGCTGTACCCTGGTGGTGAGGGGTACCAGGCTGGTCTCACTCTGCATGACGCATGCACTGGTCCACCTCGGAGCTCCCAGCATGGTCCTCATGGCGGTGTTCTGCACTACCTCGAGCCGCTCCTGCTGGTTTGGGGAGAGTGCTAGGAGGACGAGGGCGCTGTAGTCCACCAGGGAGCGTACCGCCTGTACGTAGTAAAGGCGTAAAACGGAGAAGGTGGCGCCCGCAGTGGGTCGCGTCATGGCCCGCATCACGTTCAGCCTGGCCTGCGTCCTCTCCCTCAGGTAGGCGGCGTGGGTTGTGAAGGACAGCCGCTTGTCGACCCACACACCGAGGTACTGATAGGAGTTGGTCCAGGCCAGATTGATTCCCTGGACGCAGAGCTGCCATGCTGGGTCCGCCGCCTTTAACATCATGGCCCGGGTCTTCTCTGCTGATATCTTGAGCCCCAGGTCTTGGCACTTCTCGCTGATGAGGTCAAGCACTTGCTGTGTTTTCCTGAGCTTGTTGCCCTCTCCGGTGACCATGAGGGCGAGGTCGTCTGCGTAACTCAGCAAGACGGTGCCGGTATGGAAAGGCAGGGCTACCAGTTGCTCCATCAGCAGGTTGAAAAGTAGGGGGCTGAGGATGCTGCCCTAGGGTGTCCCATTTTCCATCTCTTGGAAGCTCGACTTGTGGCCCTGGAATCTGACCCTGGCACGGCGGTGCTGCAGGAAGTCGCGAAGCCACGCCAGCATCCTTCCTCGCACCCCTTTCTTCACAAATGCGTCGAGGATGGCGTGGGGGCTGGCCAGTTCGAATGCCTTCTCCAGGTCGATGAAGACAGCAACGGTGGGGCGGTGGTTGATATGAGTCATCAGGGCGAGGATACTGTCTGCTGTGCTCACTCCGCGGGTGTAGCCAAATATGTGTGGGTGAGAGGGCCCTATGTGCCACTGTAGCCGAGCTAGCACCATTTTCTCGGCTGTTTTGGCTAAGCAGCTGAGGAGAGAGATGGGCCTAAGCTTGGAAGGCTCTCTCGGTTTGGGGATCGGTTGGATGTCGGCTTCCTTCCAAGCGGGCGGCAGGCGTCCCGCTGTCCATGAGGCGTTGAGCGTGGCTAACAGCGCGGCGTCCCCAGCCGGCCCTGCGTGAGCCAGCATGGAGTATGGCACACCGTCTGCACCCGTTGCTGTGTCTCGGCCTCGCCTCTTTGCCTGTTGCAACTCTTGAAGGGAGAAAGGCCGGTCAGTCATGTCAGCTACCTCCATCGCCTCCCTGACAGCCTCGTCGCGGTGTGGCTGGAGCTGCTGTTGGGTGCGTCGTGTGTGGAGAGGAAGCTGGTTGCTGGAGCCCCGCGAGGTGAAGATAGTGGCGAGCCTCTCTGCCTCCTGCTGTGGGTGCGGGTGTGCTGCCGGGCGGGGTGGGGCAGCGCCAGAGGCTGTCCTCACACTTCTCCACATCTGACCTAGGGACGTGTGCTGGCTAAAAGTGGCGCACCACTCCAGCCACTTGTCTTCTTTGGCCCTCAGGGACACCTGCCGTGCACGGGCCACTACTTCCTGCAGGAGTCTCAGGTTGTTGGGATTGGGGCGTTTCTTGTAGAGTTTCCGGTGCAGGTTGACTCGGTGGTTGTGCTCGCGCACCTCATCATTATAATACCACCAGTCTTAACTAAGATGTCTTTTTTGTTTTTATTTACCTCTGAGTTGGATCATGAGAAGGCAAATTTCTTTAACTTTTTTAATTAATGCTCACATTAACAATTCTTCAATATATTTATCCACTAATAAAATTTTTAAAAAATATATCCTGTATATATCTATATTTCCTTACCCTACATAATTAAGCCTAAAAGTAGCACACACAAAAATAACCCTGAGTTACATAAAGTATCACATTTTGTTTAAAGGAAAAAATAAATAAACCTGAGTTGACACAGTATCACAGTTTCTGCAAAGGCAAAATATGTATAACACTTCCACTGTGCTAGTAGAGATGTGCAGGCAAGTAAAGAAGACAGCACTAAATATACAGTACAGCCTACCGTGCATTGGTCCCACACCATATGATTAGTGTAAGGGAAAGTTTGGAGTAAAGATTGTAGGTTGGAGAGGAGGGATAGAGGAGAGACTGAGCTTGAAAAGATGGATGGAGAAGAAATTGTAAGTTGGAGGATGGAAAAACCTAACCTAATCATGTAGTGATTTTAAATCAGAAAAATATACAAAACTGCACTAAGCTTAAAACAAAGATATATAATTATATAGTACACAATGACATTGATTTCATGTGTAATGCTGACTTTAAAAAATAAAATAAAATACTGTAACACAGGAGGAACATGACACACAAGAACAAATCATAAATTAAGCATATTATTGGCACACAACCATACTTCCTGAGATATATTGGTATTTATTGAAAGAATTACCGTTTTGCAGCAGTGGTGCCAGATCCGGCTGGGTGCCAGTATTTTACCCCCGTCATTTATTGTACTTTACCACGGTTATTTCCCGGTAGTTTGCCCAGGTTAGGTCCCAGTAGTTTGGGTATTATTACAGAATAACTGGGTTTTTGGCTAGGATCGAGCAGTGTTACCACATCTGGCTAGGTCCTGGAAATTTGCCCCAGTCACTTTATGATAGTTTACACTGGTTATATCCCGGTAGTTTACCCAGGTTAGGTCCCGTTAGTTTGCCCAGGTTAGGTCCCGGTAGTCTGCTGTGGTCTAGGTTAGGTTAGGTCAGGTCAGGTAAGGTCGGACTAATTTCCAAATTATGTTTGTAAAACGGGGCATCTCCGAGAGAAACACCATAGATGAAAAGTGTCTTAGAATGGTCCAAAATAGTGGGTAATGATACTAAAATATACAATATAGTGAACCCAGTTCTTCTGTAAATTTACCGTAGTTTGCCCAGGTTAGGTCCCAGTAGTCTGATGCGGTCTAGGTTAGGTTAGGTCAGGTAAGGTAAGGTCAGGCTAATTTCAAAATGCCCCATTTGAATATGCCCTATCTTGGAAATGGGGCATTTGCGGAGGAAATGCCATTGAGGAAAATAGTCTTAGAATGGTCTAAATAAGTGGGTAATGAAGGTAGAAAAAACGTACGCAATAACGGTAATTCTTTCAATATTTACCGATATATTTCATTTGTAATTGATATGAACTTAATATATATAATACTATACTGCACTTTAATATAAGAGGAACATATAAGATGTGCTATTATTACGTGTTTACAATACACAGCTGATATGATTCTTCTTCCCCATTGGCTGGAAAAAAGCGGGAACTATTTGAAAGCTCCTTCCTGATTGGCTAAAGGACTTAGAAACTCCGAGAGGATTTAGGAACTCCTAAGTGTTAGGAAGGGTTTAGGAACTCCCCAGAATGTTTTGAGTATGGGCACTTAGGAAACGAGATAGGAGTTCCTAACCTGTTCCTACACTAGGCGTTCCTAAGTG